>CM041797.1:59001228-59318290 GCA_023376895.1 Aspiorhynchus laticeps
CACTGATCGTGTACCTTACACCCCTAATATATCTTATATATATATTATATATATATGAGCAATATTACACTCGTAGACGTGAGATATGGCTGTATATCGGCATGGATGTGATTCAGCCGTAGGTAATGACAGCGTGCCGATATACAGCCATATCTGATATTGGGTTTATACAACAGTCCGACAGCACAAGAGTGTAAATACATAAATAAATAACAACAGTGTCTTTAAAACTACTTCCTTCTGCCACGGATTCAAATCTCAGTTTAACAACTGAGTCCAAGCCTCTGCTACTAATCCCAAAACGTCACTTTAGAACCAGTAACAAAGGAACGTTGAGTCGCTTTATTAAAAGCTTATTGTATTACTGTATTAAAAGCGGTGTATTGTGTATAGTAGAGTATTATGAGAGAGAGATGGCGAAGTGATCGTGATTACCTGCATCTGATACAGCATTCATTCTTCAGATCAATCTCATATTCACAATAAACATTAGTTTGAATGTGCGATACGCTCGTACTATCCTTTCATCTGTTAAAGGGATAGTTCACCCAATTCTGTCATCGTTTACTCTCCCTCAAGTAGTTCCAAACCTGTATGAATGTGTTTGTTCTGCTGAACACAAAGAAAGATATTTTGAAGAATGAGGGAAACAGAGCAGTATTGGGGCACCATTGACTTCCATAGTAGGAAAAAAAAATACTATGGAAGTCAATGGTGCCCCAGAACAGCCTGATTACAAACCTTCTTCAAAATATCTTATATATATACACACACGCACATATATATGTTTGTGTGTTTCAGGTGTGATCCGGCAGCGTCCTAGCGAAGGTGCAGCGGAGACGGAGGAGACTGATGTTGTCATGTCAACTACATGTAACTCCAGGCTGCTGTACACGTTACAGTGAGTCAGCCGCCCTGATTGGCTCAAGCTGGACTGTCTGCCGCCTGATTGGCTGATGTCATATGGCGCTGTGTTCTCGGTTGCTAGGGCAGTTGTGACGTGGTGGATGAGGGCGTTACCCCCGGCGACGGGCAGGGCGCAGGCGGACTGGACTCATCTTTCTTCGGCCATCTGAAACGCAACTGGACCTGGACCAGTCACCTGATCAACTCCAGCAAACCGGTGCGCACACACACACACACACTGTATAGAGCCGTGTCAGTAGTGTTGCAGTGGTGTGTTAATGTGCTTGTGTTGTTATCAGAGCACTGGAACCCATCATACGGTCCGACTGAGGAACCTGCTGTCCAAACTCCCGCTGTCCAAACTCCCACTGCCCAAACCTGCCACGCTCTCCGGTAACTCACACACACACACACACACACTCACACACACACTCACACACACACTCACACTCACACTCACTCACACACACACACACGTGCACACACTCACACACTGAGTCTGAGTCTGCTGTTGCGTTAGTGAAGCGGTTTCTCTGCGTCCGCAGCGGCTCAGAGCGGCGTGAAGGCGGCGCCCCCTGCTGTCCTGGAGGAGGAGGTGCGCACCAGCTCAGAGCCGTCCAGCAGGAACCAGGAGGTGCGCGGAGGACGAAACCTCAAACGCAAGAGAGAGAAGAAGAGCAGCAAACCTGCCCGCAAGAAGAAGAGAGGTGACTAACACTAGCAGGACATTAGCACTGAACACTCATGATGACATGTGTTTAAACTGTGTGTGTGTGTGTGTCAGTGCGACTGAGCAGGCAGAGCCAGGCTCAGGACGAGACGGACCGCCGCGCTCTCCTGCAGATGACCAGACAGAGAGTGACCTGGACACACATGGAGGACAGCCTGCTGATGCTGTGCCGCGTCGCCAGCCACTTCCTCAACCGCAAGGTACACACACACACACATGCACACTCGCACACACACACACACACTCACACACACACTCACATGCACGCACACTCTCACACACTCGCACGCACACTCACACACACACACACTAATACATCAGTGTTGGGGAAAGTTACTTTTAAAAGTAATGCATTACTCCCTAAAAAAGTAACTAATTATGTTACTTTGTTACTTATTATGGAAAGTAATGCGTTTCCTTTTGTTTGTGTGTGTGTGCGTGTCTCTCTCTGTGTCTGTGTGCGTGCGTGTGTCTCTCTCTGTGTGTCTGTGTGTGTGTGTGTGTGTGTGTGTGTGTGTGCAGCTGAAGGGACCGTTCGTGCCCTGGACGGTGGTGCGAGACGTGCTGCACGCTGAGTTTGAGTTATCTCTGGATAAAACCTCGCTGTCTGTCGGCCGTCGAGCACGCTACATCATGAAGAACCCGCAGACCTGCCTGAACTACAGGTGTACACACACACACACACACACACACGCACACACTCGCACACTCTCACACGCACTCTCACACACACACACAAACTCACACACACTCGCGCACACACACACACACTCTCTCACACACACTCGCACACACACACACTCTTCTCTCACACACTCGCACACTCACACACACTCGCACACTCATACACTCTCACACACACACACTTTCTCACACACTCACACACTCTCTCACACACACTCACTCACACACTCTCACACACACACTCACACACTCTCACACACACTCACACACTCTCTCACACACACTCACACACACTCGCACACTCACACACTCACACACACTCACACACTCTCACACACACTCACACACTCTCTCACACACACTCACACAAACTCGCACACTCATACACTCTCACACACACACACTTTCTCACACACTCACACACTCTCTCACACACACTCACACACACTCACGCACACTCACACACTCTCACACACACTCACACACACTCACACACTCTCTCACACACACACACACACACACACACACACACACACACTCTCACTCTCACTCACACACTCACGTCACAGACATCTGCTGATTCATGTACAGTTCATTATAATGACTGCAGACCGACACAAACACACAGTTCAGTCTCTGTTGATGCTTGTGTTTTCAGGATTTGTCTGGCTGAGATGTATCAGGATAAAGAGCTGATGGCCAAATTCATGAACCGAACTGGCGACTATAACGATGCGAAGGTGAGACGCGCCGCTGAAATTATTCATTGATGTCTTGTGGTTTTTTATAATGATTCTGAAGTTATGAATCCGTTCTCAGTTGAATGGCATGTTCTGCTTGAAACCTAAACCTTCTACACGTCCACAAAAACTATTCATTCTCTTGATACCTGTGAAAAGGCCCTTCGTGTTCATCCAGATTTAGTTTTAGATTTTAAGAAAAACAATTCTAATGTGTTTTTCACCCATGAAAATGGCCAAAGAAGCTGGCTTAATAAACAGTAAAGCATTAATAAATAGTACTTTGAAATCGGATCGTGGCTCAATGAATCACATTGATTTGTGAAGTGCCTATAAATTCAAACTTCACTGTGTGTGTGTTACAGGTGTGTGCTGCAGAGTATAAGGAGTTTGTTCGTGCTCTGAGGTCAAAGTTCAGCTCCAGCTACGGCTTCAGCGACATCATCATACCAGACACCAGAGAGCAGCTCTTCAACAAGTACACACACTCACACACACACACACTCACACACACACTCACGCACTCGCACACACACACACTCGCGCACACACTCACTCACGCACTCACACTCACACACTCGCACACACACACACACTCGCACACACACACACTCGCACACACACTCTCGCACACACACACTCGCACACACACACACACTCTCACACACACTCTCTCACTCGCACACACACACACACACTCTCACACACACTCTCTCACTCACACACACACACACACTCACTCTCACACACACTCACACTCTCACACACTCACATTCTCACACTCACACAAACACTCACACACACACACACACACACACTCATACACACACTCACACACACACACTTACACACACTCACACTCTCACACACACACACTCACACAAACACTCACACTCTCACACACATACACACACACTCACACACACACACACACACACTTACACACACACACACACACATACTCACACTCTCACACACTCATACACACGCACTCATCCACACACACACACACACAATTTTCCAATTCACAATTTCTCAACATTTTCTGTTTTATTTTTAAGTGTAGTTGAAGTTTTATAAAAAAAAATCATTTTTATTCGTTTATTTTTTTTATATTAATGTTTCTGTATGGCTTTAAATTGTTTATCTCATGGTTAGATCTAATACTTCTATCAGTTAGTTGTGAAGGAATTAATTTTCACTTATTTTTATTTAACTTCAGCTTATTTCCATTAACAAAAACTATTTTTAATAGTTTTACTAAATAATAACACTGACACACTCTTATTCTCTGTGGACGTCTTTCAGTCTAAGTGTGTGTGTGTGTGTGTGTTTTCTCAGGTTTAAGGTGTTTGCGATCGGAGACGGATCAACTGAACGCACTAAAGACATCGTCAAGAGGTGTGCGTGTGCTCTAAATTAATCTTTATTATTGTTTAGTAAATTTATAAAATTATTTATTTATATAGATTAAAAAAAGAAAAGTAAATGTAAGATGACTGAGAAGGCTTCAGTTCTTGTGCTGCTGGTTTTTAATTTGCATTAGAAGACGTTAATGTTTTTTGTTTAGACATAAGTTAATCATCTCTGTGTTCATCAGTGGTGTTTGTGTGTAACTGCTTGTGGACTGTAATGATCGTGTGTGTGTTTCAGGATCGACGATATTCATGTTCTGGTGCTGTTTAATTTGATTCAGAGCACACTAGTGCTCACCAACGCCCAGATGAAGAACTACAGGCCCTTCCAGGTACACACACACACACACACACACACACACACACGTGTTGATATAGTGTTCATGTGTCACTGATCATGTCCGTCTCTCGGTGTGTCAGACGTTCTGTCTTTACACGCGCTACAGGGAGGAGGTTTTGTCTCAGGCCTTCCAGACGTGTCGTAATCGTGCGCTAGTGAACCGCCGGCGGCCCGCGTCCAGCTACGGCCTGAAGTGCCACGCGCTGCCCTTCCTGCCCATGTCCTACCAGCTCTCACAGCACTACTACAAGTAACTCTCACACACCAAAACATGATTTCAGATAGCCTGCAGTGTACTCATCTTCACTGTCCGCCGCAGGTTCTTCACGTGGCGTTTCCCCAGCACAATCTATAACGAGGCGTTCGATCTGCTGACGGGTTTGTACGAGGCCGGCGGCAGCGACAGACCCAACAGCTTCTCCTTCCAGAAGGAGCCTGAGACGCCGGGAGCACAGCCGGAGACGGACGAGGACGAGACGCAGGGCATGCTGCAGCTCCCCATGGATGCTCCGGGGGGCGCCAGCGCCTGCTGCCTGACCCTCATGACCCTGGGGCTGCTGTCTGTGGACGTCAGCATCCCGCAGCAGATCGTGGTGGTGGACAGCACGCTGATGGACAGCGACGTAGTCAAGAGGTACTGTACACGGTTAACACGCACTGATATACACGCTGAAGACTCCATATCTGCGATAAAGACTCACTACCGATGTACACGCTAAAGACTCACTACTGTTAAACATGCTAAAGACTTGCTACGGATATATGTGCCAAAGACTCGTTACGGATATATGCGCCAAAGACTCGTTACAGATATATGCGCCAAAGACTCGTTACCGATAAATGTGCTAAAGACTCGTTACAGATATATGAGCCAAAGACTAGTTACCAATAAATGTGCTAAAGACTCGTTACAGATATATGTGCCAAAGACTCGTTACCGATATATGCGCCAAAGACTCGTTACCGATATATGAGCCAAAGACTCGTTACCAATAAATGCGCTAAAGGCTCCTTACCGAAATATGCGCCAGTGACTCACATCACATTACAGATATATGTGCTAAATACTCCTTACCGATATATGCGCTAAAGACTCGTTACCGAAATATGCGCCAAAGACTCGTTACCGATATATGCCTCAAAGATTCGTTACAGATATATGCGCCAAAGACTCATTACCGATATATGCACCAAAGACTCGTTACCGATAGATGCGCCAAAGTCTCGTTGTCGATATATGCGCCAAGACTCGTTACCGATATATGCCCCAAAGACTCATTACAGATATATGCTCCAAAGACTCGTTACTGCTACATGCTCCAAAGACTCGTTACTGATACATGCTCCAAAGACTCGTTACCGATATATGCTCCAAAGACTCGTTACAGATATATGCACCAAAGACACGTTACAGATATATGCTCCAAAGACTCGTTACCGATATATGCGCCAAAGACTCGTTACCGATATATGCCCCAAAGACTCGTTACCGATATATGCCCCAAAGACTTGTTACAGATATATGCTCGAAAGACTCGTTACAGATATATGCTCCAAAGACTCGTTACCGATATATGCTCCAAAGACTCGTTACCGATACATGCTCCAAAGACTCGTTACAGATATATGCTCCAAAGACTCGTTACCGATATATGCTCCAAAGACTCGTTACAGATATATGCTCCAAAGACTCGTTACAGATATATGCTCCAAAGACTCGTTACCGATATATGCTCCAAAGACTCGTTACCGATATATGCTCCAAAGACTCGTTACAGATATATGCTCCAAAGACTCGTTACCGATATATGCTCCAAAGACTCGTTACAGATATATGCTCCAAAGACTCGTTACCGATATATGCTCCAAAGACTCGTTACCGATACATGCTCCAAAGACTCGTTACAGATAAATGCACCAAAGACTCGTTACAGATATACACGCCAAAGACTTGTTACTGATATATGTGCCAAAGACTCATTACCGATATATGCTCCAAAGACTCGTTACCGATATATGCACCAAAGACACGTTACAGATATATGAGCCAAAGACTCGTTACCGATATATGCACCAAAGACACGTTACAGATATATGCACCAAAGACTCGTTACCGATATATGCACCAAAGACACGTTACAGATATATGCACCAAAGACTCGTTACAGATATACACGCCAAAGACGTGTTACTGATGTACGTGCCAAAGACTCATTACCGATATATGCTCCAAAGACTTGTTACTGATATACACGCCAAAAACTCGCTGCAGCTGACTGTGTGTGTGTTTCAGCCTCACTAAAGCGCTGGAGGAGGATGAGGAGGAGGATGACGACGAGAGGAAGAGGAGACTGGAGGTCAAATCCACTCAGGCGTCTCACACTAATTACCTGCTGATGAGGGGTTATTACACACCTGGAGTCCTGCGCTCTCAGACACACAACTCCAACAGCACCGACAGCATCATGGTCAACACCTGCAACGTCCATCTGCGGCTGAGACAGACGCCCGCGCACACACTCTTCAGCAGCAGCGGTCAGCACTCACACACACACACACACACTCTCACTCAAACACACACACACACTCTCACACAAACACACACTTACTCACACACACACACACTTACTCACTCGCACGCACACACACACTCATGGTGTTCTCATTGGTGTCTCTGTGTGTCTCGTGTAGCTGCTGCTGTCTCAGCTCTTTCTCCGTCCGCTCCTCCGTCTCTCCCGCTGTTCTTCACACGTGTGTATCGCTCGGATCCCATTGATCCGCAGGCGTTCCTGGAGCGCTGTGTGAGCGTGCTGGGATACGGAGCGCAGGATGTGCAGGCGGTGACGGAGATCAGGCGTGCCGTGGAGGAGGAGGCGGAGTTTGGCGTTGACAGACAGGACCTCTGCGAGCGCTTCATACACCTGGATCAGCTCGAGGATGGGCGGAGCAGAACACTCCTGCAGTACATACAGGTGAGAGAGAGACAAACCTGTGATGAGTGAGCATTCCCCGCGGGTTCAGCTGTGCTGAGTGTGTGTGTGTGCAGGATCTGGTGGATGGGGAGCAGCTGCTAGAGGCGGGCGCTCTCTCTCAGAGGCTGGTGTGTGCGGACGCCGCGTCTCATTGGCTGTTACAGAGCAGGTGTGGAGGTGTGCAGATACAGCAGGTGTGCTCAATGAGAAGCCCCGCCCACGACACACCCCCACCTACTAAGAGACAGGCCCTGGAATCAGAATTACAGGAGACAGTTGCTATGGAACCTGTCTCCACGGACACAGCTGTCAATCAGACCATCTCCTCGGACACAGCTGAGAGTCAGCCTGTTTCCATGGAGATTGATGCTGAGGAGGCAGTTGCCATGGAGGAGACGGTCCACAAAGATGACGGAGGCTCAGAACAGCGTATGTCAGATGACAAAGGGGCGGAGCTTAACACAGACCCCGCCTCCTCTCAGATGAAAGTTGTGTGTTTGGAAGTGTTTTGACTCTGGTTTGTGGTGTGTGTGTGTGTGTGTTGATGTTTCTGTTGTGTTTCAGACGGAGCTGAAGGAGCTGCTGATCAGGACACACAGTGAGTCACACACTCATTCACACGGACCTCTGGGATGCTCGGTTCTGATAGACCTTGTTCACTTTTCCATGTTTCTCAGCAGCGGAAGTCATATATATATGTGTATATATATCAAATGCATTTTTTGCACGACTTTCAATCAAAGGAAAAAAATTGAGAGAGCCTGATAAGGTCAGAAGAGAGAACGATGTCGTCACAGTCTAGTGTAAAGGCTGTATTGGACTCTTAATGTTTCTGTGTGATGAAGAGTTGAGTGTGATGCAGTGGTCTGTTCTCTCCTCCGTCAGCGGGTCGGTGCGGTTCGTCAGCCGGCCGTGGCGTGTGGTGGACGGCTCGCTCAATCGGCCCGTGTGTAAAGGCATGCTGGAGTCTCTGCTGCTGCACATCATGTCCAGCCCGGCTCTGCTGGAGTCCCAGCTGCTGCAGCACTACAGTCAGGTTCTGCAGCCCGTGGTGGTTCTGGACCTGCTGCAGGTGACACACACATTCACAGAGTATCAGAGTTACTCATGAGTGCATTTGAGTCCTCTCTGCTTGAATTCAGTCGCCTGTGGCACTCGCGGGGGGGGGCTTATATCACCATATGATTCATTTTATTTCACCATAACAGTATATGTGACCCTGGAGCACAAAACCAGTCATAAGGGTCAATTTTTCAAAATTGAGATTTATGCATCATCTGAAAGCTGAATAAATAGCTTTCCATTGATGTATGGTTTGTTATGATAGAACAATATTTGTAAATCTGGAATCTGAGGGTGCAAAAAAATCTAAATATTGAGAAAATCATCTTTAAAGTTGTTCAAATGAAGTTCTTAGCAATGCATATTACTAATCAAAAATTAAGTTTTGATATATTTACGGTTGGACATTTACTAAATATCTTCATGGAACATGATCTTAATATCCCTAATGATTTTTAGCATAAAAGAAAAATCAATAATTTTGACTCATACAATGTATTGTTGTCTATTGCTACAAATATACCTGTGTTACTTATGACTGCTTTTGTGCTGCAGGGACACATATGTCACGATATAGTTATTTTTCACCAGTGTCAAAATCACAAAAATCTAATACTAGCCTAATAATAATAAATAAACAAAAAACTCAAGCTCACTGAAGACAAGTAAACAGACAGCGATTTAAATAAGAGACCAATTACAAGCGATATGACAACTGAGTTCTCTTTCACTGCTGATTGCACTTCAATGGCTTAAAATCACTTGTTTTTTAACCACAATGCTTAAAAATGTGTGAAAATTATGTTTTCATAACCATGTAGCACAGCAACATCACGCGAGCGTTTAACCATGATACAGACAATAATCGTGTCTACCAGTGTATATTGCCCACCCCTAGTGTCCTGATTATTTCAAGTGTTCTCATAGAAGAGTGTGTGTGTGTGTGTGTGTGTGTCTGTCTCTCTGTGTGTGTGTGTGTGTGTGTGTGTGTCTCTCTCTCTGTGTGTGTGTGTGTGTGTCTGTCTCTCTGTGTGTGTGTGTGTGTGTGTGTGTGTGTGTGTGTGTGTCTCTCTCTGTGTGTGTGTGTGTGTGTGTGTGTGTGTGTGTGTGTGTGTCTGTGTGTGTGTGTGTGTGTGTGTGTGTCTCTCTCTCTGTGTGTGTGTGTGTGTGTCTCTCTCTGTGTGTGTGTGTGTGTCTCTCTGTGTGTGTGTGTGTGTGTGTGTGTGTCTCTCTCTCTGTGTGTGTGTGTCTCTCTCTGTGTGTGTGTGTGTGTGTGTGTCTCTCTGTGTCTGTCTCTCTGTGTGTCTCTCTTTGTGCGTGTCTCTCTGTGTCTGTCTCTGTGTGTGTATGTGTGTCTCTCTGTGTGTGTCTCTGTGTGTCTCTCTCTGTGTGTGTCTCTCTGTATGTGTCTCTCTGTGTGTGTCTCTCTCTGTGTGTCTCTCTCTGTGTGTCTGTGTGTCTGTGTCTGTCTCTCTGTGTCTCTCTCTGTGTGTCTCTCTCTGTGTGTCTCTCTCTGTGTGTGTCTCTCTGTGTGTGTCTCTCTCTGTGTGTCTCTCTCTGTGTGTCTGTGTGTCTGTGTCTGTCTCTCTGTGTCTGTCTCTCTGTGACTGTCTCTGTGTGTCTCTCTCTGTGTGTGTCTCTCTGTGTGTGTCTCTCTGTGTGTGTCTCTCTCTGTGTGTCTGTCTCTGTGTGTCTCTCTCTGTGTGTCTGTCTCTGTGTGTCTGTCTCTGTGTCTGTGTGTCTCTGTGTGTCTGTCTCTGTGTGTCTGTCTCTCTGTGTCTGTCTCTCTGTGTCTGTCTCTCTGTGTCTGTCTCTGTGTGTGTGTGTGTGTGTGTGTGTGTGTCTCTCTCTCTGTGTGTGTGTGTGTGTGTGTCTCTCTGTGTGTCTGTGTCTCTGTGTCTGTGTGTGTGTGTGTATCTGTGTGTGTGTGTGTCTCATCAGGTTCTGATGGACGTGGGCTGTGTGAGGAAGCGCTACACCGTCCAGCAGCACAAACCGTCACTCTTCTCCAAGCCCAGAGCACCGCAGGTCAAAGGTCAGGCCGAGGTCAGTCTGAGGGACGCTGGGACGGTGTTTTATGAGCCGACGGTGGACTGCGTGCTCAGACTGGCGCGGCTCTTTCCTCACGAGCTCAACTGGAACAAATGGGTGCAGCTGTGTCTGCGCGCGTGATGCTATTTATGTTTTTATATGATCTCTTCTGTTCATAAATCAAAATAAAGATGTCTTTTCATGATCTCCCACTTCAGTTAAACATGCTTCTGGAGCAGCCAGCTGTATTATTTTGATGATGGAGGATGTGCACTGAGAGATAAACGATGAGAAAATGTGAATATTACAGAAGAAGAGGATCTGAAGCAGCTCTAAACAGAGATGATTTACATAACCAGTGAGAAATGATTGTGTAAAGGCTTTTATTTTGGACGTTTTTGGAGATTAATCACACCACATTGGATTAAAAGGCTAATTTACATTTAAAGTGGTATGTTTCATCCTTACTAATAAATAGCGTGCAAGAGCTTATGTTATACAGTGATAATATATGTGACCCTGGAGCACGAAACCAGGGTACATTTTTTTGAAATTGAGATTTATGCATCATCTGAAAGCTGAATAAATAGCTTTCCATTGATGTATGGTTTGTTATGATAGGACAATATTTGTAAATCTGGAATCTGAGGGTGCAAAAAAAAATCATAATATTGAGAAAATCACCTTTAAAGTTGTCCAAATGATGTTCTTAGCAATGCATATTACTAAGTTTTGATATATTTACAGTAGGAAATTTACAAAATATATTTTTTTACCAAAAATCAAACTAAACAGACACGTGTATCTTGACAAAGATTGTATCAGTCACTGAGTGAATTGAAACATCTTCATCGCATCTCGTGTCACTGATAAGCTGCCTGACGCACACCTAAAATTCGAATACAATGTTTTGCATTCGAATGTGGATTTTTATTATAAATTCGATGAATATTCGAAATTCAATTATAATTTTTTGACAGCCCTACATACTAACAAATCAATGAGTCCTCATCGATGCCACAGCACTGAGCAGATCAAGATGAAATGGGATGAGCTTTCACAAGTGGGAATGTGTTGCTTTGTGGTTTTATTATTATTTTTATTAATTTGGTATGATTAAGTTTGGGAAAAATAATGTGTTAAATGATTAATGCATTTAAGGCCAGACCTGTGTCATCTTACACGGCATAAATCAGTTACACTTTATTTTGATAGTCCTCTAGATATTCTACTAACTATAAGTAAGTTTGTAACTACATGTCTACTAACTCTCAGTAGGTAGGTTTAGGGTTAGTAGAATAAGTTCGACTATTCTACATACTTGCAAGTTTCTCATAGTATGTAGTGTGTGTGTGAACCCATCAAAATAAAGTGTTAGAAGACAGTCTACTAATACTCTAATAACTGCTAGTTAACATGTAGTTGCAGAGTTACTTACTATTAATGTCTAAAGTGGACTATCGAAATAAAGTGTTACCCATAAATCTATATTTTTTAACAAACGGAGTGAGTGAATGATTCAGTGACTGATTCTTTGAGACTCGACGCCACCTACAGGTGCTTTAGTTTCATATTTAGAGCGTATCGTTTTAATCTTTAAATCAATTTGTAGTTCAGTATTGAATTAAAAATATCAATACCCATTTATTATTATTATTCATGTAATGTAGAATCAAAATGTTTGTGTCTAAAGCTACGTTTTTGTAATGTCTATTCGATGCTTTACTCTCCTCGGGGGGTAATTTCTAAAAAAAAAATTGATGTGTGATTAATTAGATTAATTGAGTACGTAATATGGCGCACATATAACAGCCCATAGAGATATCTGTTCTGCTGAGACGTTACCGATGATAAAACAGGTCAGACTTCAGCATTTGCTTGATGTTGAGAGACCAGAGAGAGTTAATGCTCATTTACTTTCATAAATACTGTATATTCTTCTCTTCCAGTCACTGTTTACCGTGAATTATGCATAATTGCATGCAAGTAACCATAAGGCAAACCCCAATCCTAACCCTAACCATATAGTAAGTACATGTAGTTAATTAAAATTACTTAAATGTTAATTACACTAACAAGGACACCTTAAAATATAGTGTAACCCAAAGAACTACTATAGTGGTCAAAACAACAGAGATACCAAGAAAAATGCTGATTATTGATCCAGAAAATATTTCAGATATCATGTATTTATATTAAATGCACGGTTTTCCTCTGTATATTGAGATCTGTGGTTATTTAGTGGGGACTGACTGACTTCAGATCAGATATGTTCATGTGTTTTCTGTCTCATCAGCAGTTTTTCTCATAGTGTCTCTGTTCATGTTTGTTCATCTGAGAGGTTATAAAAGCTTATTAGTGAGGTATTTGAGCACCTTTGCTCTGGTGATTATAATATAGTGATATTATTATTCTTCTCTATTCAGATTACAAGAAGCCATGGATCGTGATATTAGTAAGACTCACTCTTCTCCTCGCGTCGCTGTTTACCCAGATTATCATCATCATATCTGAATCCGTAATGTCTGGACAATGCTCCTGCTAATGACTCTTTCATATTTTAGTGAATCAAACACACACACTTCAGCTTCAGTGATTCTGTAGGTCAAACTATTTGTTTCTTTCTCGAACTGAGTTTGTTTGTTCAATGATTACTTCAGATTTATGATGGATATTAGAGATGAGCATGTCTTGACTGAGGCCGATACGATACGCATCTCGATGTATAGCCAACGATACGATACATTGAAGATACATATGAAGCAGGTGCCGATGCGATACGATTCACCCGTTATGATGCGATAGGATACGATTCACCCCTGTTACGATGCGATACGATTCACCCGTTACGATGCGATATGATTCACCCCTGTTACGATGCGATACAATTCACCCGTTACGATGCAATACGATTCACCCGTTACGATGCGATACAATTCACCCGTTACGATGCAATACGATTCACCCATTACGATGCTATATTATTCACCCGTTATGATGCGATACGATTCACCCGTTATGATGCGATACGATTCACCCATTACGATGCTATATTATTCACCCGTTATGATGCGATACGATTCACCCGTTATGATGCGATACGATACGATTCACCCCGTTACGATGTGATACGATTCACCCATTACGATGTGATACGATTCACCCATTACGATGCGATATGATTCACCCCTGTTACGATGCAATATGATTCACCCATTACGATGCGATACGATTCACCCGTTACGATGCGATACGATTCACCCATTACGATGCGATAGGATACGATTCACCCGTTACGATGCGATACGATTCACCCATTACGATGCGATATGATTCACCCCTGTTACGATGCGATACGATTCACCCATTACGATGCGATACGATTCACCCATTACGATGCGATAGGATACGATTCACCCGTTACGATGCGATACGATTCACCCATTACGATGCGATACAATTCACCCGTTACGATGCGATACGATTCACCCATTACGATGCTATATTATTCACCCGTTATGATGCGATACGATACGATTCACCCGTTATGATGCGATACGATACGATTCACCCCGTTACGATGTGATACGATTCACCCATTACGATGCGATATGATTCACCCCTGTTACGATGCAATACGATTCACCCATTACGATGCGATACAATTCACCCGTTACGATGCGATACGATTCACCCGTTACGATGCGATAGGATACGATTCACCCCGTTACGATGCGATACGATTCACCCATTACGATGCGATATGATTCACCCCTGTTACGATGCGATACAATTCACCCGTTACGATGTGATACGATTCACCCCTGTTATGATGCGATACGATACGATTTACCCCTGTTACGATGCGATACGATTCACCCATTACGATGTGATACGATTCACCCCGTTACGATGCGATACGATTCACCTGTTACGATGCGATATGATTCACCCCTGTTACGATGCGATACAATTCACCCGTTACGATGCGATACGATTCACCCATTATGATGCGATATGATTCACCCGTTACGATGCGATATGATTCACCCGTTACGATGCGATATGATTCACCCGTTACGATGCGATATGATTCACCCGTTACGATGCGATATGATTCACCCATTACGATGTGATATGATTCACCCGTTACGATGCGATTCACCCGATAAATGCGAAATGATTCACCCCTGTTACGATGCGATACAATTCACCCGTTACGATGCGATACGATTCACCCATTACGATGTAATATGATTCACCCATTACGATGCGATACGATTCACCCGTTATGATGCGATACGATTCACCCCTGTTACGATGCGATACGATTCACCCGTTACGATGCGATACGATTCACCACTGTTACAATGCGATACGATTCACCCCTGTTACGATGCGATACGATTCACCCGTTACGATGCGATACGATTCACCCATATTACAATGCAGTGCGATACGATTCACTCCTGTTGCGATGCGATACGATTCACCCCTGTTACGATGTGATACGATTCACCCTTTACGATGCGATACGATTCACCCCTGTTACGATGCGATACGATTCACCCCTGTTACGATGCGATACGATTCACCCCTGTTACGATGCGATACGATTCACCACTGTTACAATGCGATACGATTCACCCCTGTTACGATGCGATACGATTCACCCGTTACGATGCGATACGATTCACCCATATTACAATGCAGTGCGATACGATTCACCCCTGTTGCGATACGATTCACCCCTGTTACGATGTGATACGATTCACCCTTTACGATGCGATACGATTCACCCCTGTTACAATGCGATACGATTCACCCGTTACGATGCGATACGATTCACCCGTTACGATGCGATACGATTCACCCGTTACGATGCGATACGATTCACCCATATTACAATGCAGTGCGATACGATTCACTCCTGTTGCGATGCGATACAATTCACCCATGTTACGATGCGATATGATTCACCCGTTACGATGCGATTCACCCCTGTTACGATGCGATGCGATACGATTCACTCCTGTTACAATGCAGTGCGATACGATTCACCCGTTACGATGCAATACGATAATATTCACCCGTTCCGATGCGATACGATTCACCCTTGTTACGATGCAGTGCGATACGATTCACCCGTTACGATGCGATACGATACGATTCACCCCTGTTGCAATACAATACCGATGCAAATATGTTATAAGTGATGCATCGCGATATAAACGTAAACTTGTATCCATCCGATGCACACTTTTTAAACCGATGCATCGTTAACTTTCTATGCTGATGCACCGAGTGAATCTGGGAATCTTCCCATTACTAATGGATATACATGTACATGACATTTATGTCCAAAAATGCATTACACACACACATACAAACTGTAAACATAAAGATATGTAGATATTTGTGTGGACTAGATATGCATGTTAATATATGAAATTGTTCCAGTTTCATGTTCTTATTTCTATATATCTCGTGAATTGAAATTTAATAGTTGTACATAAATCATATGTGAGTCTGGAGCACAAAAGCAGTCATAAGTCGCACAGGTATATTTTTTAGCAATAGCCAATACTATATTGCATGGGTCAAAATATGGCAAAAATCATTAGGATATAAAGTAAAGATCATGTTCGATGAAGATATTTTGTACATTTTCTACCGTAAATATATAAAAACTTAATTTTTGATTAGTAATATGCATTGCTAAGAACTTAATTTGAACAACTTTAAAGGTGATTTTCTCAATGTTTAGATTTTTTTGCACCCTCAGATTATAATAGTTGTATCTTAGCCAAATATTGTCCTATCATAACAAACCATACATCAATGGAATGCTTATCTATTCAGCTTTCAGATGCATCTTTTTTTTTTTGGTTTTGTGGTCCAGGGTCACATATTTGTGTATGGATTTTTATGAAGATACAACTAGAACTAATCTGCATGAGCAGAGCCCATGTTTCAGCGGAGAAGAACAGACCGTAGCTCATGGTTTCTGCTCCGTTCCTGTTTCAGACTATAGCAACACTGCCGCTCTATTCTGCTCTCAGATTACACAATAACCAATGGAGGAGAGCCTCACAAACCCTCCCACAGCGTCACGCTGACCTCTGAACAAACTCACAATCACTGCTGGGTTGGTTCTGTTTGCTGGTTTCACTGATGAACTGAGCTGAACTCATCCATCTCACCACAAAGACAAATCACATAACCTTTTAAGATCTGTGATTAACTGTTTGTTCTGGGCAGCAGTGAGATGAAATGGCTATGAAAGAGCAGCACCTGATCCACTGCTGTAGTGTGTAGAGCTTTAGATGTGTGTGTGGTGATTGTGACGCTTCATTCTAGAGTCTGTAATGTCCGTTTGCATCTCCAGATAGAGACGTACCTCCGTGCTCACTGAGCTGACATTCACTGCATTTCATTTATTTAACCTCAAGTATGTGAATGAATCAGAATGTGACATTCAATGTGTTGCTCGAGTCTTATTAGTTCAAATGAGTGTTTTCAGTGATACTGGTGTTGGTTTATGGTCAATCTTTCCTGGAAAATCATCATGCTATTGGCATCTATCGCTCACTGATAGCGATGGAGTTGTATATGTCTCAGAGGTCAGACCCATACATCATGTCATTGTGTACAGAAAGATACTTGCCTAGCTTCATGGCTCAGTGGACTTTTTCGGGTTTTCTTTTTCCTGAAAATGCTAAGATATACGAAGGCTATAACAACTTCCCAAAACAGTTTTGGACAACATTTGTATTTTTGGGGGATTTTCCCCCACTTTTTGGTTGTAGTGTAGTGTTCCTGGTCTAAAATAACAGGCCTACAAAATGTATCTTGTAAATCTCCCTGAATGCTATATTATCACCAAATATTGGATTACATCTTTTTATCAACTTGTTTTATTTCAATTAGCACAAGTTATGTATTTCCTTTGGAACTGACTGATCGTAGACCTCACTGATCTGAGTTTATGAACCTTGGTTTTTGAGTGAAAAAAGCATAATTTGTGAATAATTTGTAGCAATTTTGCATAAACTGTTCATCACAGAAGTTTGATTTGAAATGTTTTATCTTGTACAAAATGGCCCAAAGTCACACTTGTGGTGTTTCCAGTCAAAATGAAAACAAGTTGACAAAAAGATTGAATCAAATATTCGGTGATTAAACAGCATATTTTCTCTTCATAAACTTAATTATTTAAACTCTGCATGATTGTGTAAACAGGCACCAGCGTCTCTTTAAACCAAGCCACATTTCAAGCAACTCGATGTGCCATAATGCAAGGTTGTGTTGTATAGTGAATACAGTCAGTCACAGACATCACACACACACACACGTCAGATAAATATCTGCAGACTTTGATTTGATGCATTTTATTTCATATTTCCATATAATTTTTAAAAGAATAACCTCATCTAATCTGTTCTCTCAATTGTCACAAAGTAAAACCTCTAAATATGGATCTCAAGGCATCATCGTTTACACTCTCAGAAAGTCCCAGATGAAAGCAGAATCTGACATTCACTACAAGTAAAGCTACTGAACCTCTCAGTCCAAGTCCAAAGGCCCCAAGAATCCTCCTCTTCACTGAAGACTATAGACTACATCTGTTCTTTTATTTTAAAAGACCAATCAAACCTCCTCCTCAGACTGAAAGAGATGCAAACAGTAGACGAACAATGGCTCGAGAGCTGCTTTATGATTTGTTGTTGTTACAAATGTCTTCTGAGAGGGAAACTTTCCGAGGCTTGAACTGGAGTTTGATGGGGTTCTTGGGAGCCAGGAATCCACTGATGCCAAGCTCTAGAGGAACCTGTGAAGAGCAAGAGAAGGTCAGTGTGAGTGAAGGAACCTCCTGTGGGACCATGTGGAGGATCCGTCTGCTCACCTGAGTCTCGTCACACACGGAGACGTCGAACCTCTGCAGAATGTCCACGATGGCCAGCTTCATGGTCACCTGAGCAAACCTCATCCCGATGCAGTTCCTGGGCCCCAACCGAAGGGCATGTACATGTAGGGGTCGATCGACTCCTTGTTGTCTTTAGTGAACCTGAGAATGAGGCAGAAGCATTTACACAAGCAGTTACTCTTGAAGAACCACTGAGATGTTGGGTTTTAGTGTAAACGCAGGTCTGTGTTTATCTGGCTCTAGTCCACTACAGTGCTGTGTTTTGTGGTTAATGACCTCTCGGGTTTGAAGCTCTCCGGGTCGCTCCAGTAATCCGGGTCTCTGTGGAGGGCGTATGTTGGGATCATCACCACCATGTCTTTAGGGATGAGGAGGCCATCGATATCCACCGTCTTCTTACAGACTCGCTCGAGTCGACCAGCGGCGGGGAACAGCCGGAGAGACTCGTCCAGCGCCGCGTCCAGATAGTCCATGTTCATGACGCCTTCATAGTCCACCGGAGCCTTCAACACAATTCAGAGGTTAACGTCTCAAACTCTTCACACTTACAGATTCACTCAGTTCTCTGAGCTCTACCTTATTAGGGAAGGTCTCATCGATCGCCTCCTGCAGTTTCTTCATGGCCTCTGGGTTGGTTGCCAGATTGTAGAAGAAGAAGGACAGAGTGCTGCTGGTGGTCTCGTACCCGGCGAAGATGAAGATCATGGACTGCGAGAGGATCTCGTGGTCGCTCAGACCTGCACGCGACACGGTGTGAGGAACATGCCTTCAAATACAGTACACTCTAAAAAATGCTGGGTTAAATACAACCCAGTGCTGGGTAAATATTGGACAGAACACATGCTGGGTTGTTTTCAACCAACAGTTGGGTTAAATGTTTAACCCAACCTTCTGGGCAGTAACCCAACCGCTGGGTTCGTCCATATTTTACCCAGCGCTGGGTTGTATTTAACCCAGCATTTTTAGAGTGTACAAGCTCTTAATCTACTATCTGAGATGCTACACCTTTCTCTGTGTGCCCCGGTTTCCCTTCTGTCTGAGAGTCGACCATCAGCTGCAGGAAGTCCACTCGCTTCTACAGGAAGGTGCATGCGATTATATTTACGTTCATGCATTTGGCAGATGCTTCTATCTAAAGCCACTTATCAGTGCATGCATGCCTTGGTGTTGTTCATGTGAAGTGTTTGTCGTACCTTCTTTTGGTCACTGGCCACTCTTTCGGACTTGATCTTCTGTAGGGCAGCATAGAAGAAATCGGTCACAGATGTTGGGAAAAAGGCAAAATCCATTTTGTCCAGGACAGGGGTGATGAAAGGAAATAAAGCTGGTGAAAAAAATCGAAAAGGGTCACAACATTTTCTGTGCTGAAGACTATTGTACTGACAGGACTAGTTGAGCTGTTTACCGGTGATCAGGAACAGAGGGTTCAGGAAGTCAAACTTCAGCATTTTCTTGATGTTGGACACAAATGGATCTTTTGGGTTGTTCAGAGAGTCAATGTCGACGCTGAATGCTGTGCTGCTCACCACATCCATACTGTACGCCCCGAAGAACCTGAACACATGCAGACAAGAGAAATCTATTATCATCATCTGATAAACATATAACCTGTATTCTCTATAAATAGTGAATGTTCTCCATGAATCTAATCAGTCTGGGTGTCACGAATCCAGTCCGTAGCCTTCCGTCTGCTCACCACCAGATTTCGTCTTCTCTTTACATTTACTCTCACACCACACAGACTTTTACATGTCACTCCGGACTACAGTTCCCATGATCCATTGCACCGATTGCACACACACAGCTGAATCCATTCAGACACGCTATATAAGCCTTGGACTTCCTCTTTCAGATCATTGAATATTGTCTAGCGTTTATTGCTCTCATAGTGATAGCTACTTTACGGAGCCCTTCTGTGTTTTCTAAGTTTAAGTCTAGTCTTGTTTATCTAGTGTATAGCCTGCCTTGGATCTATCTTTAGTCTTGTCGTTTTGTACGCTGTTTGTTCCTGTCTGGATTATTGCTCACGTTATCGGATTAGCCCTTGTCAAGCCCTCTGGATGTTGTTTGCAGATCGAAGACCCAGGCTTGTCCTAGGAATACTCTTGTGTCTTGCCCCTGCCATACTTGTTTGCTGTTGTTTGACCCTGCCTGTGTTTTGACGGTCTATGAATAAAAGCTTGCACTTGGATCCGCTTGACTCACGTCTCGTCGGCTCCGTTACACACGGTGTATGCCATTCATTGTCTCAGTCTTCCCTGTTTGACCTAGTTTTCCCTTATTGTGCCTTTATTAGTTAACCATCCTCACCTGTCTGTCCCTTGTTAGTCGCCCTACTTAAGCTCCCCTTTCAGTTCAATTCACGGTCAGCTATTGTATTGGTTGCATACTGCTTGTGTTTGGATTTATCTTTATCTTCTTGGATTATTATTAAATGTTATATTGGACTACCATCATCTTTGTGAGCTTCTCTTTTACACGAGCGTGACACTGGGAGTTTATATAAAAGGTTATTGGTGAGGCATTTGACCACCTTTGCTCTGGTAACTATAGTGATACTATTCAGATAGCAAGAGGCCATATGTGATATTATGTAAGACTCGTGTGTGTGTGTGTGTGTCTCACTCTTTAATATCCACGGCTTCTCCTCGTGTCGCTGTTTTCCCCAGATTATCAACCAGAATGTGAGAGTGAGTCTTCATGATGCCAAACATCTACAGTAAGAAACGGCAGAATATCATCATCTCAAACCAGCTTCATCACACACAGGTAGATTTTAATACAAACTTGAAGTGAATCAAACACACACATCCTTCTCCGCATGAATTGCCCTGTAGTTCAAACGAGTCATTTTATGTCTTGAACTGAATTCTTGTATGTTTATACTGCAGCATAGTATTACTGCCTTCAAGTTCTGCTTCAGATAAGGGATATTAACTACAGCTATAACACTTGCTACCATGAGAATGACACAGATAAAAAGATGAAGCATCAATAAATCCTAATGTGAATCATTTGCTCTGTGTAGCTCAGCATGAATGACTCTAGCTCAAATGGTACATCTTGAGCTGAAATCTTGCTGAAATTAACAAAATTACTGCTCCCATGTAATTGCTAGAGATATTAACTGTTAGAGGACTTTCATAATGTCAGAAGGATACAGATAAAGATAATAGAATAAAGCATAATGTGAATCATTTGCTCGGTTCAGCTCCACTCTGGGTTTCTCTCTAAGATGACTGCAGGTTTATCTGTGGCAACAGAAGAGGGCATGTATGTGAGTGATTTCAGACTCACAGACCTCCTTTAACCTCCCGCTGGTGAAGGAGGGCGAGAGGACGCTGCGGATCCTCCTCCAGTCGTCGTCTTCAACGATGGACACGGCGTCGTACAGCGGCCCGTTCAGACGGAAGTTCTGCCGGATCAGAGGAGAAACCCAGATAAAACCACAACACAAGCACAAACTCTAACATCTCATTTTTTGACCATCACCATGTCCGTTGAGGGCCTCTGTCATATTTCAAAACTCGTTTTGTGAAATAAATGACATTTCTACGTTCTCAGTACATCAAATCATTATTTGACGTGGCTGATTTCATTTCAGAATTAAGATTGAATGATGATTTTACCCTTCTGTTGGTGAAGAGAGAGTAACATTCTTTAACCAGGATGGTTTTGATGATGGATTGCTCCATGATGCACAGAACGGGCTGCCTCGCATCATAGAAACTGTGAAAAACACAAAAAATATTAAAGGGCATCTATTATGCCCCTTTTTACAAGATGTAATATTGGCCTTTGGTGTGCCTAGAATGTGTCTGAAGTTTCAGCTCAAAATACCCAACAGATAATTTATTATAACATCTGGAAAATGTCATTTTAGAGGCGTGTCTACAAAAGAGCTGTTTTGGTGTGTATCACTTTAAATGCAAATGAGCTGCATATTCCCACCCCCGTCACCAGAAGAGAGCATAGTGTTTACATCTCTGCTTTGCATACCTACAGCAATAAACAGTCGGTAGCAATGTGACTGAGAGCGAGAGAACCTGTGTTCAGCCATATGGGAAGCCAAACACACCGAAAATGGGATGAAACAGCGCGACAGACTCAACAGTGCAAGGAGGACGTGTTTGCTAGCGCCACTGAACGGACAGCGTGGCGCTGATCAATTAAAATACTTCTATAACTTATGCATACAAATACAGTTAAAACGTTAGCTAAGAACTATAATGACATGACATTCACAAAGCAGTCTGGAGTAAAATTATTTGCACAGACAAATGTATTTAGGTGGATTTTGAGGCGCATTACCTTCAAAAATAGAAGTAATCCACTGCGTCCTCAGTGGCTCAGATGTTGGGAGAAAATGAAGACTCTTAAGGCCCCGATATACTTCAAACGAAATCGAAGAACGAACTGATATGACGTTATATCAAACAAAAAATAAGACGGTTGGATACAAATGTATCCGCACCTGTACGTTCACTCGCGGAGAGACTTTAATGATTCGGAGAAGGCATTTCATTCCTGGAAAGAATGCCATGGTTGTTGTGTTTAGGGGCTAGCGCAAGCGGCGCGACACATATTTACATTAATCTACACCCAAAAACGGCAGCCCTAGTGAGACTGATTTGGTTTAATGGGGATTGAAAATTGGTTGATTTTTATCATTGTAGGGTGGTTATGGACACACACTGCCAACACACATTTATGTCCAAACACCTTGTAAAAGTGGATTTTCCATAATAGGTGTCCTTTAACATTAAATTCAGAAGAATTATTCAGTTGATTTTAGTCATGACTTTCTATGATTGATACGTATTTCATAATGATCATTATCATCTTCAGCTCTGATTCTTCATTACAGATCTCATAAAGCTTGTCACTGATCTCATAAAGACAGTTAAACCTTCAAGCATGTTTGTCATATTTCAAACTGATGTTCACATCTGAATCGGTTCTGTTTCGTTTGTGTCAGATGTTCTGATCTGATTCTTTGAGACTGATCTGTGAGGTTTCATCCGTTAGTCTCACACTCACCCCCAGACTCGTCCATACTTCTTGAAACACTCCACGTCAAAATTATGAAACCCCTGAAAGTGCAGAGACAGATGTTCACGTTTAGAGTAAAATTCATAGAGTCCAAAGACACCCAGGTTTACGTTAGATTCATTTAATATCATAAGTAGATCTTCAAATGTGCTCTATGAGATGAGATGGACTGAGGGTGAACCAGGAGATTATTAATGTTCAAATGTGTCCAAAGGTCAGTTTAACATGATAATGGATTCATGCTGGATGTGCTTTAAAGCTTAAAAACTCACCTTCTTATATTCCAGCATCGTTCCAAAGAACGGAAGGGGTTTAGGACCCGGGATGCCCAGCTTCTTGAAGATACCATGAGGCCAGGATCCATATCTGGAAATGACATCAAAACTGTATGAATAACAGCTTTTTAGACTGTTCTCAGACAGATGTTATGACATTAACAGCAGCAGATTTAGCTTCTGAATGCTTTGGGTCTATAAACTGTTAGAAACTCAGCAGAAGAATGCCACTTGATGACTGTAATTCTTCAAACTCATTACTTACGGACTCATTTATATTGAGATTCCAGAACTATAACTAATTATTGAGTTTAACAGAGTGTCAAAAGTCACTTACATGAACAGAAGTGCCACAAACAGCATGAGCAGAGCCCATGTTTCAGCGGAGAAGAACAGACCGTAGCTCATGGTTTCTGCTCCGGGACGCTCAGACTATAGAAACACTGGCGACGAGGAGCTTTATTCTGCTCTCAGATTACACATTAACCAATGGAGAAGACGTAAACACGAGTGTGTTCAACCTCTGAACAGCCTCACAAACACACCCACAGTGTCACGCTCACCTCTGACCAAACTCACTAACAGTCCGTTTTACTGCTGAACGGCTTACGCTACTGTGTCTCCTGAGCTATGAACTTGCAGCATCAGATCTATACAGTTTTCCTCTAGTATTTAGAGCTGAAGCTGTTTGTGTGGTCATTCTGCTGTTTAGATATATTAGTGTGAGTTTTTAGTGAAAAAAGTGGACCTTTTTCAGTTCCCACCCATTTTGTATTTAATTTTTAGGTTCAAATACTTAATTTTGTTGTCTTCTCATGCACCAATTTGTGCTGGATTAGCATGTCTGCTGGTATCTTAATGAGCACAATTATTGATGCACCAAAAATATTTACTACAATGTTGTCAAACTGCTTACCAAGATCATGTACCACCTTCTTCAGTAAATATACACAAATACCTATTAAAGCAATAAGTTACTTAATTAAGAGCTGTGAGTGACATTATTAAAGCAATAAATGCACAGATCCATTGTATTGACGCCCATCCAATATTGTTTGTTTAAATATGTTTGTTAACAATGTTAACAGTATTGGATATGTTGTTTTTGTTTAAATCAAAGTGCAAACAACGTAGAAAACATGTCCGCGTGGTGCACATGCAAACACGTTTTCTATGTTTTTTTACGCCTTGATTTGAAGTAAAACAAAGTATCCGTGTGGCGCAGCTGACACAGAACAGCATACGCTGTTTACGTTCAGTGGATACTCTCCAAAATCAAATCAAATCAAATCACTTTTATTGTCATATCATCACAGCACATGTGCCTTGATGAGTAAAATTCTTGAGAGCGTGCTCCAGACAGTGCAGAAACAATTAACATATAGACAGTACCATTACATACTTACAGACTTACACAGATGACAATGTGCAATATACACATACATATACTCAGTACACACAGTGTACTATTAGACATACTTACAGTTATCAATACACATTATACACCATATGTACACATTCTACATTATGTACACATATATACACACACAGTAATATGCAAAGGTGCAGTAGATTGTACATAAACTGGATACGCAAATGACATGGATGTGCATTGGATGGTATTCAGTGGTAGCAGATAGATTGTTGTATTAGTGCAGTGTGTACGTGTAGTCTAGTTTGAACTGTGGAGTTAAAAGTGCAGTGCGTGGCATATCGTAAAGTGGGAGTGTGCTGTAGTTAGATTAGTTCTGACTGTTCATTAGCCTGATAGCCTGAGGGAAAAAGCTATCCCTCAGTCGGCTAGTGCGGGATCGGATGCTGCGGAGACGTCTTACATTTACATTTAGCAGACGCTTTTATCCAAAGCAACTTACAGTGCATTCAGGCTATACATTTTTTTGTCAGTATGTGTGTTCCCTGGGAATTGAACCCACAACCTTTTGCGCTGCTAACGCAATGCTCTACCACTGAGCCACAGGAACACTGTGGGCAGCACTGTGGGTCTTCCTGAGGGCAGCAGAGAGAACAGTCTGTGGGACGGGTGGCTGGAATCATTGGTGATCCTCCGGGCTTTCCTTATACACCGCCTGGTGTAGATGTCCTGGAGGGAGGGAAGCTCACCTCCAACAATGTGGTGGGCAGTTCGCACAACCCTTTGCAGAGCTTTGCGGTTGCCAGCGGTGCTGTTTCCAAACCAGGCGGTGATGCAGCCGGTCAGGATGCTCTCCACAGTGCAGGTGTAGAAGGATCTGAGGATGCTGGGGCTCATTCCAAACTTCCTCAGCCGTCTCAGGAAGAAGAGGCGTTGATGTGAGTTCTTCAGCACTGCATCTGTGTGAGCAGACCATGTGAGATCCTCGGTGATGTGAACGCCAAGGAACTTAAAGCTGTTTACCCGCTCCACAGGTGTCTTGTCGATGGTGATGGGTGTGTGTTCTCTGCTCTGTCTCCTGAAATCCACCACCAGCTCCTTGGTCTTGTCGATGTTGAGTGAGAGGTGGTTCTCCTGACACCATTTAGTCAGGGTAATCACCTCCTCTCTGTAGGCCGTCTCATTGTTGTCAGTGATCAGGCCTATCACCGTTGTGTCGTCAGCGAATTTGACGATGATGTTGGAGCTGTGTGTGGCTGCACAGTCATGTGTGTACAGGGAGTACAGGAGTGGGCTGAGGACGCAGCCCTGCGGGGCACCAGTGTTGAGGGTCAGCGGAGATGAAGTGTTGTTGCCCATTCTGACCACCTGACTTCTGCCTGTCAGAAAGTCCAGGATCCAGCTGCACAGAGATCTGTTTAGTCCTAGATTCTGGAGTTTCGCAACCAGTGTGGCAGGCACTATGGTATTGAATGCGGAGCTGTAGTCCACAAACAGCATCCTCACATAGGCGTTCTTGTTTTCCAGGTGGGAGAGAGCAGTATGCAGGGTGAAGGCAATAGCATCGTCTGTAGAACGGTTGCTGCGATATGCAAATTGCAGCGGATCCAGTGAGGCAGGCAGCACAGAGCAGATGTGGTCTCTGATGAGTTTCTCAAAACACTTGCTGAAGATGGGTGTTAGAGCAACGGGCCTCCAGTCATTCAAGCATGTGATTTTATTTTTCTTTGGTTATGGGCACAATGGTGGATTTTTTGAAGCATAAATGGGGCTAGGGTGACGCGGAGGAGACGAATTGTTGAATAAAGTCGTTATTTTTGTTTTCTTTGCGTACAAAAAGTATTCTCGTAGCTTCATAAAATTACAGTTGAACCCCCGAATGTCACATGGATTATTTTACCGATCTCCTTGCTACGTTTCTCAACAACTCCTGATGGAATGTTAGCATGTGGGACACGTCACAAGATTTTGGGTCCTGGCTTCGTGCTGAACACCAGTCACTGAAGACTGACCACTTAAGGGCGTAGAGACGTCTTGTAGAAAGACCTTTAGCCTCTAATGGCGCTTTTCCACTGCGTGGTACGACTCGGCTCGGCTCAGAACAACACGACACAGCTTAGTTCGGCTCAGTTTGTGTTTCCACTGCAGTTTAGTACCGCTATAGAGTGGGCGGGATTATTCATGTGTCGTTAGTTGCGCCGCCTCTACTGCCGTGACTCCTGAAAAACGTTTTAATTCCACGTCGCTCCATCAAGCTCTCGCTGGATCCGCTCCTCGGCTATCAACGAGAGGACAGTCTGTACTTCCTCAACAGACAACGAAACAGCCATTTTTTTTGGTTGTTTAAAAAAGGTGCGCTCATTCAAAACAGCTGCGTTCGATCCTTCGCTAGTTGTGCTGATTTAAATCTAGCGGATCTGTTGTGTCTCGTGCCACAAGTTCAATGACACAGGCAGTGACGATTTTCTCTGGCCAATCAGTGATCAGCAGAGTCTACACGTCACATTTTGGTAACGGTATGGCTCGCTTGGAACCTCGGCCGAGGTGGTACTAAAAAAAGTACCAGGTACCAGCTACTGTACCCAGTTGAAAAAAAAAAAAAAAGTGAGCTGTACTGAACCATACCGTGCTGTACCATGCAGTGGAAAAGCGCCATAAAATGGTGTTAGTGACTCTCTCCATTCCCTGAAGCTACATTGTCTCTGAACAACATATCCGCTCCCTGGTTCAGTTTGCCCAGCACATAAACCATTCGTGGTGAGAGGAGTTTGCTCTGCGCCCAAAGCAGGAGACGCCGAGTCATCCTGTAAAGGGAATGTGACCTGAGGCCGTCTTGGCGATTAATATAGGCTACCACAGTCATATAGGCCATGACTGCCCCCTTTGAATGCGAATCTCAAGAACGGTCTGTGATGGAGAGCTATATGGATATGAAAGTATGTGTCTTTCAGATCCACAGACAGAAACCAGTCCCCGGGCATATTTGCATGAGGATCTGTTTCAAACTTAACATTTTGAATGGCCGTCGCATGAGGGAGTGATTCAGATGAGATCTTTCTTTGAGCCCGCCATCTTTCTTTGGAACGAGGAAGTAGCGGCTGTAAAACCCAAACTCGCTGTTCGCTAAGGGACCGTATTCTACAGCACCTTTGTACTTCGGACCAAACAACATGAACTTCATTGTCCCGTACCGAAGTGTGAATAATACCTCTGAAGTGAGGTGATCTGCGAGTGAACTGGAGAGGGTAACCTCATTCTATGGTTTCTAGAATCCAGCTTGACACACCAGGGATGTCTTTCCAAGCCAAAAGCTGGGCGGCAAGCGTTTCCATTCTTACTAATGGCAATTCGCTGCACAGGGGCGGGGAATTAGCATTTGTGACAGTACGAGAAGAGGAGAATTGCTCTTGTGGGTCCACTATCACAGTGGTAGTTTACTTAGGCACACGCTGAATGAGAAGGACGTGCCCAGCTTGAATAGAATCGCTCAGTGTTGAATGGATGGATGGAGAGCGAGCGTGAGATTTCTTCGAGGGAGTTACAGCGAGGGAGTTATCAGCGAGAACTGATCCTTCCTTTTCCTCTCAAATTTTACTTCGCTAGACTCAATGCTCTTGCAGAATCAGAGTGCTGAATGAATTTCACACAGGCCAGATGTGGGCCGGATCTGGGCCAACACTATGTTGATGTCTGGGTGGGCATGGTCCAGATGCGTCTAATCCGAAGCTGTCAGTGATAATAATCATTAGTGACAGCATTCTCTTTTAAGCCACCTAAAAAGATCAAACTGCTCATTAGATGGGTTACAGTTATTAAACTGAAATTAATCAACAATGAACTGACTTTAACTGAATTAATTACTGTTTATTGTTGTCTTTTTTAGAGCTGCTTTACAGCAGATTTTAATTTTGTTTGCATCATTAAAACATGTTCCTGTTTAACACTGTAAAGCATCCATTTCTGCAGACATTTTTGATACATTTCTTTTTTCAGATTTCCATTTAATTTCTTTAAAGTTTAATCTAATTTTTTGTTCTTTCAATAAAGTAAAAGCCCCAAATATGAATCTCATGGCATCATCATTTGCAGTCTCAGAAAGTCCCAGACAACAGCCCAATCTGGCTAACATTTTCTACAAGTTACTAAACCTCTCAGTCCTAAAGGACCTGAGAATCTTCCTCTAAACTACGTCTGTTCTTTTATTTTAAAAGACTAATTTAATTTTAATTTAAGACTAACAGCAAATGAACGATTTATGATTTGTTGTTGTTACAAATGTCTTCTGAGAGGGAAATTTTCCGAGGCTTGAACTGGAGTTTGATGGGGTTCTTGGGAGAAAGCAAACCACTGATGCTGAGCTCCAGAGGAACCTGTGAAGAGCAAGAGAAGGTCAGTGTGAGTGAAGGAAGCTCCTGTAGGACCATGTGGAGGATCCGTCTGCTCACCTGAGTCTCGTCACACACGGAGACGTCGAACCTCTGCAGGATCTCCACGATGGCCAGCTTCATGGTCACCTGAGCAAACCTCATCCCGATGCAGTTCCTGGGCCCCAGACCGAAGGGCATGTACATGTAGGGGTCGATCGACTCCTTGTTGTCTTTAATGAACCTGAGAATGAGGCAGGAGGGTCACTTCTTCTCGTAACGAGGATCTGTACAGAAAGTTATTCTAAATAACCAATGAGATGTTGAGCTTTTAGTAGAAATCGAAATGTTTTCATGCTGTTAGATTGTTCATGTATTCAAAACTCTTGATTCAAAACATTGTTTTTTGTCAGAAAGCTTGAATGTAGTTTGTTCAACATTGTGTTCATAGCTTTAAATACACTGCATTACTGCTTAACCCTAACAGGCTCGTATAATGATTAAAACAGGAGAAACTCAAACCTCTCGGGTTTGAAGCTCTCCGGGTCGCTCCAGTAATCCGGGTCTCTGTGGAGGGCGTATGTTGGGATCATGACCACCATGCCTTTAGGGATGAGGAAGCCGTTAATATCCACCGTTTTCTTACAGACCCGCTCAAGACGTCCAACAATGGGGAACAGCCGGAGAGACTCGTTCAGCGCCGCGTCCAGATAGTCCATGTTCATGACGCATTCATAGTCCACCGGAGCCTTCAACACACAGTCAATGGCTAAAGTTTCAAAGCCTCACAGTAATTCTGATGAGCGTTTCATTCTTTTCTTTCTGTTATACCCTGTTAGGGAAGGTCTCATCGATCTCCTCCTGCAGTTTCTTCATGACCTCTGGGTTGGTTGCCAGATTGTAGAAGAAGAAGGACAGAGTGCTGCTCGTGGTCTCATAACCGCCGAAGATGAAGATCATGGACTGCGAGAGGATCTCGTGGTCGCTCAGACCTGCACAGGACATGGTGAGAGGAATGTGTCTTCAAATACAGTACAAGGTCTTATTTTATGGTTAACTATTTGAAATGATTCACCTTTCTCTGGGTGTTCCTCGCTGCTTCCATGCTCAGATTTCCCTGCTGCCTGAGAATCAACCATCAGCTGCAGGAAGTCAACTCTCTTCTGCAGGAAGGTCCATGCAATTACATTTCTTGCATTTGGCAGGCGCTTTTATCCAAAGCTACTTACACTAGATTCAAGATATATATCAATTCATGCACTCCCTGGGAATCAAACCTATGACCTTGGCGTTGTTCACGTGGAGTGTTTGTCGTACCTTCTTTTGGTCACTGGCCACTCTTTCGGACTTGATCTTCTGTAGGGCAGCAAAGAAGAAATCGGTCACAGATGTTGGGAAAAAGGCAAAATCCATTTTCTCCAGGACAGGGGTGATGAAAGGAAATAAAGCTGGTGAAGAAATGGAAAAGGGTCTTAACAAACAGGATGTTCATGAAGTTTCCTACACTTAAGACTGTTGAACTGACAGGACTAGTTGAGCTGTTTACCGGTGATCAGGAACAGAGGGTTCAGTAAGTCAAACTTCAGCATTTTCTTGATGTTGGTCACAAATGGATCTTTTGGGTTGTTCAGGGAGTCAATGTTAACGCTAAACGATGTGCTGGTCACTACATCCATACTGTATGCGCCGAAAAACCTGAAAACGTGCGGACAAGAGAAAACTATTATCATCATTTTCTGATAAGCATATATTCTCTATAAATAGCATGAATTTTGTATGTCTAGGAAGTTATAAAAGGTTACTGGTGAGGTATTTAAACACCTTTGCTCTGGTGATTATAGTGATACCATTGCAGCTCTGTTCTTATCTATTCAGATAATAAGAAGCCATGTTTAATATTTTGAAAGACTCTTGAGTTTGCAACTCACTCTTTAATATCCACGGCTTCTCCTCGTGTTGCTGTTTTTCCCAGATTATCAACCAGAATGTGAGAGTGAGTCTTCATGATGCCAAACATCTAGAGCGGAGAAACGGCAGTATATTTCATACAGGCAACAGTGATATTTTAATATCAAACACACACATCCTCCTCAGCATGAATCATTCTGTAGTTCAAATGAGTCTTGAACTGATTTCTTGTTTGTTGGAGCACAATATTACTGCCTTCAAGTAACACTTCACATAAGAGATATTAACTATAGGTATAACGCTTATTTGCATGAGAATGAGACAGAGAAAGATAATAGGATACAGCATAGGGGTGGAAAGATAAATCAATTTGTGGATAGTTTCTGCAATTTACCAAATGTATCCCGTTACTCTCTGGAATCGATTCTGAGCTTAGTTTTTAACAGCAGATGGCGCTCTAGGCTAGTTTTTAACCGCACACTCAAACGCTCACGAAGAAAAGCGCTTGTGTGTTCAGCTGAGTAATGTAAGAGGTTAAATGTACTTGCACCTCGGCAAGCAGAGTACAGCTGTTTCTAAAGCACGCAGCGCCGTCTGCTGTTAAAAACTAAGCTAAAAATAGTTTCAAGAGAGAATTGCGATGCATTCAGAAAATCGATTTATCATTCCACCCCTGATATAGTCTCGTGTAGCCAGACCTTCAGACTGACGGCTGAAGATCTGGAATCCATGGCAGCTTTCATTGGCCAAGGCCCGCCCATGATGCCGTTTGACCGACATGTCAAACAACCAATCACAGTTCATTTCGTTTAGCATCACAGTTCGGGGCGTGGAAATGTCGCCACAATAACAGACCGGTGTGTAAAACACTCGGACGCATTTTAAATATTCTACTTTGAATATTTCACATACTTTTGAAAATCCAGTGTTTAGTTGATCCTGATAAGCACTCATCGTCACAGCTGAAAACACGACGGCTTTCTTCTTCGATGAGGGGGTTTGGCATCACGACATCTTTGTTTCCAGGCGGAACGTTAAAGAACGCGAAACACACGTCTCCCGGAAATCCGACGACGACTTCGAAACTCCTGAAGTGTTTCCACTTTTTTGTTCCGTATGAATCAGACGTTTAGCCAGCAGTCCGTGGTCATGACGTCTGAGGCTGAGACTACCCTTAATACAGCATCAGTGAATCCTAATGTGAATCATTTGCTCAGTTCAGCTCCACTCTGGGTTTCTCTCTAATAGTTAATTCTCTCTAATTCTCTCTCTGACTGCAGGTTTATCTGTGGCATTAAACAGAAGAGGGCATGTATGTGTGAGTGATTTCAGACTCACAGACCTCCTTTAACCTCCCGCTGGTGAAGGAGGGCGAGAGGACGCTGCGGATCCTCCTCCAGTCATCGTCTTCAATGATGGACACGGCGTCGTACAGCGGCCCGTTCAGACGGAAGTTCTGCCAGTTCAGAGGAGAAACCCAGATAAAACCACAACACAAGCACAAACACATATTGTTCCATCAGCCTGAAAACATTCAAATGATGCATAAAAATAGGAAAAAATACATATTTATTATTTCAATTTAAAGAATTAAATTTTCTGCTAAAGTGTCTTTGCATTTCAAAACACATTTACAAAATAATCTACATTTCAAAATTCTCAAAGGATTTCAGAACGATGATGATGATGATGATGAAGATGATTTTACCCTTCTGTTGGTGAAGAGAGAGTAGCATTCTTTAACCAGGATGGTTTTGATGATGGATTGCTCCATAAGGCACAGAACGGGCTGCCTCGCATCGTAGATACTGTGAGAAACACAAACAATATTAACAGTAAATTCAGAATAATTTCAGTATCTTTCAGTATCTCATAATGACCATCATCGTCGGCTCTGATTCTTCATTACAGCTCTTATAAAGCTTGCCACTGATCTCATTTCATTTCAAACTGATGTTCGCATCTGAATCGGTTCTGTTTCGTTTGTGTCAGATGCTCTGATCTGATTCTTTGAGACTGATCTGTGAGGTTTCACACTCACCCCCAGACTCGTCCATACTTCTTGAAACACTCCACATCAAAACAGTAAAACCCCTGAAAGTGCAGAGACAGATGTGTTCACGTTTAGAGTAAAATCCAAAGATTCATAGACACTCTGCATGAGGACTATGAAAAGAAATTAAGCTATATTTATTAAAGCGAGAAGATCTTCAAACCTGCGCTTTGAGTCGAGATGGACTGACAGAAAACCAGTCCATCATCAACATCCAAATGTGTCCAAAGGTCAGTTTAACATGATAATGGATTCATGTGCTTTAAAGCTAAAAACTCACCTTCTTATATTCCAGCATCGTTCCGAAGAATGGAAGGGGTTTAGGACCCGGGATGCCCAGCTTCTTGAAGAAACCATGAGGCCAGGATCCATATCTGGAAATGACATAAGAGCCATGCACGTCCTGATTTTACTGAGTTAGATGCTGACCAAGAGGCATGCGACCCTGGACCATAAAACCAGTCATAAGGGTAAATTTTTATAAATTGAGATTTATGCATCATCTGAAAGCTGAATAGATAAGCTTTCCATTGATGTATGGTTTGTTATGATTGGACAATATTTGAAAATCTGGAATCTGAGGGTGCAAAAAAATCTAAATATTGAGAAAATCATGTTTAAAGTTGTTCAAATGAAGTTCTTAGCAATGCATATTACTAATCAAAAATTAAGTTTTGATATATTTACGGTAGGAAATGTTCAAAATATCTTCATGGAATATAATCTTTACTTAATATCCTAATGATTTTTGGCATAAAAGAAAAATCAATAATTTTGACCCATACAATGTATTGTTGTCTATTGCTACAAATATACCTGTGTTACTTATGACTGCTTTTGTGCTCCAGGGACACATATGAAAAACTGCTTTTTAGACAGATATTATGACATTAACAGCAGTAGATTTTGCTACTGAATGCTTTGATTATTAGACATTCAGCAGAAGAATGTCACCTGATGATTGTGATTCTTTGAGATTCCAGAACTATAACTAATTATTGAGTTTAACAGAGTGTCAAAAGTCACTTACATGAACAGAAGTGCCACAATCAGCATGAGCAGAGCCCATGTTTCAGCGGAGAAGAACAGACCGTAGCTCATGTTTTCTGCTCCAGGACGCTCAGACTATAGAAACACTGGCGACGAGGAGAAACCGCTTTATTCTGTGCTTACATTACACATTAACCAATGAAGAAGACGCAAACACGAGTGTGTTCAACCTCTGAAGACCCTCACAAACACACCCACAGCGTAACGCTCACCTCTGACCAAACTCACTAATATTCATCAAACAACTGCAGCAAGATCAGCAGCTTACACAAACTGCCAAGACTAGACTTAGTTATCTACAGACTGTTCAAAACGTTTTATATTCAGTTGCATAAAAACATAGATTGGTCAAATTTGATACCAAAAAATGACCCTGATTACCCGTTGGTTAGACTCGTTCTTCAGTCACATAGTGGCTATGTTTATGCAACTGGATATTGTGTTTATTCTCTGTTCTAGTCACAATTCCTGCACCAGGCGTTTTCTTTCTTTCGTATATCTTTAATTTTTTATGCCTCTTTCCCTAGAATATGACCTGTTTGTTGTTTCAAACACATGATCCCTTTGAATTATTGTTTGCTTTGGACAGCATTGAACGGAGAGCAAATAGAGTCTCATGTTTCTCGAAACGTGTTTCTTTCTTACTCAGAATCTAACTATGGACTCATATGTGACCCTGGAGCACAAAACCAGTCATAAGGGTCAATTTTGCGAAATTGAGATTTATGCATCGTATGAAAGCTGGATAAATAAGCTTTCTATTGATGTATGGTTTGTTATGATTGGACAATATTTGGCTGAGATGCAACTATTTGAAAATCTGGAATCTGAGGGTGCAAAAAAATCTAAATATTGAGAAAATCACCTTTAAAGTTGTTCAAATGAAGTTCTTAGCAATGCATATTACTAATCAAAAATTAAGTTTTGATATATTTACGGTAATAAATGTACAAAATATTTTCATGGAACATGATCTTTACTTAATATCCTAATGATTTTTGGCATAAAAGAAAAATTGATAATTTTGATCCATACAATGTATTGTTGTCTATTGCTACAAATATACCTGTTACTTATGACTGCTTTTGTGCTCCAGGGACACATATTGTGTAAATGTAAATGCAACTTATTGGATAAATGTAAACAAATCTATTGTAAATGTAAAAGTGATTGTAGTGTAAACGTAACATCATATAAATGTAAAAGTAACGGAGCATCTGATCAATAGTATTCTCCTCCAGTATTATCATAGTATTTTTTAATTTGTGAGACGTTCTGGAGTCTGTTATGTTTCCAGATAAGCATGCATCACTGGAATGAAGTGTTTATTTCATGTCTTTAACCTGACGTTTATGATATTCAGCATGTTTTCAGACTGGTTGAGTCTTTGTAGACCAAATTAGTGAGTGTTTTTATTAATGCTTGTGTTGACTCTCTCTCCTCTTATCTTACGGTTCATCTTTCCTCGTCATGTTTCAGCTTCTGTCGATCAGTCACTGACAGCGGTGAGGTTTTGACACGCATATATCATCATGGTGTGTGTAATCAGCAGGTGTACACTAATTAGTTTCACGGCTCTTATGCTTTGGCAGTATGTAAACGTAGCATCTGCAGGGGTTTACAGTCTCTCCGTCAACCACAGAAACCAGCAGTGTGATCCAGTGGCTCCTGGGATGCTCTGTTTTCTCTCTGAACTGCATTTGATTGTGCAAACATTAACCAGAGTCCACCGACACCAGCCCACATGTCAAGAGAGACTGTTCTCAGTGCAGATGAATGGAGGAGGAGGAGTGAATGGCTCGCGTTGTACTGTTTTCGCTGTGTCACGCTGTGTGTTTATGAGCACGCAGTCGTTCCCAGGGCAGGTCTGAGCATGTTCTCCGGGGAATGTGGGACATAACTCACAGAAACCTATGTTAGACGATACAGCTGACCTCACGTCAACTGCAATCTGACCTAAATAATGACTGTTTCCAAACAGGTTTCCCAGACACTCCTCCAATCTGCCACAAACAAGGCCTAATAAAGTCACAAGCACACTGAAAAAAAATACTACTATTTTTTTAAGGTAAGTGTTTGCAAACAATTATTTTAGCTACATTTAAATACATTCAGTTGAAAGTTAGTCAAATGTAGCCAAAAATAAATTGATTGCAACCACTTACCCAAAAAATTTTTTTTTTTTAGTAAATTCAATTTATATATATTTTTTTCAGTGTAATGGTATGTTAATGTTGTGGTACTTAAATGTATAAATATATTTACATTACACATTAATATACACATTAATTAATACACATTAGCTAATGAATATCCACCTTATTTTGTAACACAGAAGTAAGCTTTTTTTCTGTGTATGTGGTAAAAATATACAATAATACAAACCAGCATGTTTATGATTATGACAATTAATTAAAATAGTACAAGAAATACCAGTATACAACATAAAGCACAAATGACAAACTGACATATCTGTTGTAAGTGAAAGTCATCATAAAGTTTATGATTAGTTTTGTTGAGATACTCCATTGATGGAAGGGAGGGATGCTAATGATCTGTGATTAGAGGCTGATTGCTTGACTTTTATACACGCACAGCAGTAAATGAGTGATATAAGCAGTGTATGAAAATACATTTCAGCTACAAGGAACCTCCTCAGATCTCAAACATTAATGTTACTTCCAGTAACATTAAAATTACATTTGTTCAGAGTTATCTGAAGATTGAAGTAGTATCTAAGTATAAATACCTGGGGTTTTTAATTGATGATTCTCGTTCTTTTGGGCCTCGTATTCAGTACCTTGTGAGAAAATTAAAGTTGTTTTTTAGAGTCTTTCTCTTGCAGCAAGGACGAGATTGGTTGCAGTTATATTTTTGTCAGTGTTGGATTACTGTGATATCATATATATATGTGCATGCACCTAAGCATGGTTTGCGTTGGATTCAGTTTATCATGGAGCATTAAGGTTCATCACAAATTCAAAAGCCCTTACTCATCATTGTTCATTGTGCTCTTGGGTGTTGTCATCCCGTAGACTTAAAGGGGTCATATAATGCCAATTTTCCACAAGTTGATATTATTCTTTAAGGTCTTAATGAAAAGTCTGCAACATAGTTTGTTTAAAATGTCTCATTGATAGTGTAAAAAAACACCTTTTTCACCCTGTCAAAAACAGCTCAGAGCAAGCCGTATTGTGTCCTTCTCCTTTAAATGCAAATGAGCTCTGCTGACTCCGCCCCTCTCTTCCAAGCTGCTCTGAGGGAGTGTTTCTCGTGAAACTTGCTAATTAGCACTTTATTAGGAAAGGCGATTTGCAAAGATTCATTTAAAAAACTTCTTCTGGAGGTGAAGCTGGATCACGAATGATTCGCGCGAACATAGATGCATTTATGTAGATCGAGGGTGCATATTCCCTTCAAAAACAAACGTAATCCTCTGTGTCTTCAGCAGCTCAGATGACGGGAGTAAATGACGACTGCTATGTTCATCATTACATCCAACAACAAAACACCTCAATCGCTTAGGAGTCATTCTTGTCTACATCTGCTGGTGAAACAACTGATGACGGCTCACTCAGGGCGGGGCTAAGGTAAGACACCAGTGCAGTCTGTGCTGAAACACTGCTGTCAATCAAACTATTGTGGGCGGGGCCTCCGTCCGTGTGACGTCACATAGAGAGCGGCTCGATTTGAGAAAGGAGAAAACATTTAACCAGATTATAATAAAAACACTGAGTGGGTTTTTATCATTATAGGGTGGTTGTGTACACACACTGCCAACACATTTCAGTTCAAACTACTTGTAGCATTATATGACCCCTTTAAGCATTGGTACTTATTTATATATAAAGTAATTTTAGGTTTACTTCCTTCATATTTACAGCAGAATATCTTTCAAAAAGGTGTAAAGAATTATGGGCTTCTCTCACAGGACTATTATCTCATAAGCATCCCTAAAGTTCGTACTAATAACGTGCATTCAGTTATGCTGCTCAATTCGATTGGAATCAATTACAAGATAAGTTACGCTTAAAAGAGTTGGTATCACTAAATGATTTTATATGTATTTTAAAGGAGTCACCTGATTGTTTTGAGTGGATTGTGTATGTAAACTAATGTATTTAGTTTTATGTGTAACTAAATGTGCTGCCTATCTTGGCCAGGACCCTCTTGTTATTAATTCCTGGTTAAATAATCTGGTGTTTAATAACGTTCTCAAAACGTAAGCACAGAAACATGATTTGTACATCGTTTTATTTCTGAAACATTTTTTTTTAAATGTTTCTTGTTTCAGAAGAACATTTGAAAGTCACTTTCCCATGATGTTATTGACCTTACATTAGGAGATAAACAGAGAATATGAGTTCAGTGCAGTTCAATCACAGAGTAATCTGCATCATGTGAGGTGTTTATGATCCGTATAATCATCGGTCAGAGGACAGCAATCTCAGTAATTCACTACTAGTTTAGTGCACTATTAGTTTATAGAGGTTCTGGGTCATTAACACACAAACAGTTACAGAGGTATCATAAAGTGTGGTGTAGCAGTTAAAGATAGAGTCAATAACAAAAAGATTGTAGGTTCGAACCATACAAGGCCTGATTATGAGCCATCTCATGTACGTATATCCTTTTAATCTAACATAAGATATCATGTCTATATATAGATATGTGTCCCTGGAGCACAAAAGCAGTCATAAGTAACACAGGTATATTTGTAGCAATAGACAACAATACATTGTATGGGTCAAAATTATACATTTTTCTTTTATGACAAAAATCATTAGGATATTAAGATCATGTTCCATGAAGATATTTAGTAAATTTCCTACCGTAAATATATCAAAACTTAATTTTTGATTAGTAATATGCATTGCTAAGAACTTCATTTGAACAACTTTAAAGATGATTTTCTCAATATTTAGATTTTTTTGCACCCTCAGATTCCAGATTTACAAATATTGTCCTATCATAACAAACCATACATCAATGGAAAGATTATTTATTCAGCTTTCAGATGATGCATAAATCTCAATTTCGAAAAAATTGACACTTATGACTGGTTTTGTGATCCAGGGTCACATATATACATATATATACACACGCACACACGCACACACGCACGCACACACACACACATATTGACATGCTAAAAGGTTAATGTAAATATTTTTGACTGATATTGTGTCAACAGAGTTGATCATGTGTATGTGCTTATATGCGTTATTTTGATTAGAAGAAGCGCTGGAGATGTGTGCGCGTGCAGACTCTGTCAGAGTGACGGTGGAAGTCTGCAGCGGGCTGTGAGTGACTCGTGCCCGGCGAGGAGCGCTCCCTCCGGGGCAGCAGAGGGCGCTGTGGCCGCTGACCCGCGCGGAAGACTCTCACGGCTTCATCGCTCCGCTGGTGCGTCTGCTCTCTGTTTTATCTCTTTATTTTGCTCTGTATGCTTGATGCGTTTCCCACTGTAGTGCTTTAATGTCATTATAACGAGGTTTTTCTCGTGGTTATCTCGCTGTTTTGATGGTTTCTGGAGAAACGAGCAGAAGCCACACGTGTTTAGTTTCTCACATATCAACTTATTATTAAATCCGACCGTCAATGTGTTAAAGAAGGAGGCTGCACTGTAAAAGAGACCGGGGCTAGTTGTCACATAGACAGAAACTGAGGATTTGAGTCTAAACTAATAAACAAACGCGTTTTCTCTGGCAGATGTTCTGTTTAAACACTCGGTACTTAAATGAGTGCACACTTGTGTCTCCATAAATTATATTATGCTCATATTTATTGGTAATCTGTTGGATAACAGATAAAACACATACATTTAGGGACTTTTAACTGAAAGGTTGAACTTCTTTCTAAAACAATTAGTATTTCCATCCACAAAAAAATGTCATATGTGATAATTTACCCTTTCGGCTAATAATAATTGTGTTAATATTCACTTATGAAATTACCAGACTATTTGTGTTTCACGTGCGTTTCATTTAAACATATTTAACAGAAGGTTATGGTCTTTTTATCGTCTTTGCTGTGGACTAGTTATAGTTAGGTCACAGGTTAAGTCCTCTGCGGACTCGGTTCAACTGGTTTTCATTGTGTCTGTTAAGTGGCGGGAAGACGGGGTCACGTGGGCGCTCTGAGGGTCGTGTGGCGGGAAGACGGGGTCACGTGGGCGCTCTGAGGGTCGTGTGGCGGGAAGACGGGGTCACGTGGGCGCTCTGAGCGTCGTGTGGTGGGAAGACGGGGTCACGTGGGCGCTTTGAGGGTCATGTGGTGGGAAGACAGGGTCACGTGGGCGCTTTGAGGGTCATGTGGTGGAAAGACGGGGTCACGTGGGCGCTCTGAGGGTCGTGTGGCGGGAAGACGGGGTCACGTGGGCGCTCTGAGCGTCGTGTGGTGGGAAGACGGGGTCACGTGGGCGCTCTGAGGGTCGTGTGGCGGGAAGACAGGGTCACGTGGGCACTCTGAGGGCCGTGTGGTGTGAAGACGGGGTCACTTGGGCGCTCTGAGTGTCGTGTGGCGGGAAGACGGGGTCACGTGGGCGCTCTGAGGGTCGTGTGGCGGGAAGACGGGGTCACGTGGGCGCTCTGAGGGTCGTGTGGCGGGAAGACGGGTTCACGTGGGCGCTCTGAGGGTCGTGTGGCGGGAAGACGGGTTCACGTGGGCGCTCTGAGGGTCGTGTGGCGGGAAGACGGGTTCACGTGGGCGCTCTGAGGGTCGTGTGGCGGGAAGACGGGTTCACGTGGGCGCTCTGAGGGTCGTGTGGCGGGAAGACGGGGTCACGTGGGCGCTCTGAGGGTCGTGTGGCGGGAAGACGGGGTCACGTGGGCGCTCTGAGGGTCGTGTGGTGGGAAGACGGGGTCACGTGGGCGCTCTGAGGGTCGTGTGGCGGGAAGACGGGGTCACGTGGGCGCTCTGAGGGTCGTGTGGTGGGAAGACGGGGTCACGTGGGCGCTCTGAGGGTCGTGTGGTGGGAAGACGGGGTCACGTGGGCGCTCTGAGGGTCGTGTGGCGGGAAGACGGGGTCACGTGGGCGCTCTGAGGGTCGTGTGGCGGGAAGACGGGGTCACGTGGGCGCTCTGAGGGTCGTGTGGCGGGAAGACGGGGTCACGTGGGCGCTCTGAGGGTCTTGTGGTGGGAAGACGGGGTCACGTGGGCGCTTTGAGGGTCGTGTGGCGGGAAGACGGGTTCACGTGGGCGCTCTGAGGGTCGTGTGGTGGGAAGACGGGGTCACGTGGGCGCTCTGAGGGTCGTGTGGCGGGAAGACGGGTCACGTGGGCGCTCTGAGGGTCGTGTGGCGGGAAGACGGGGTCACGTGGGCGCTCTGAGGGTCGTGTGGCGGGAAGACGGGGTCACGTGGGCGCTCTGAGGGTCGTGTGGCGGGAAGACTGGGGTCATGTGGGCAAATAAGCAACGCAGCTTCAAAAACAAGCCAAATATTTTTTTGGATGATTTATTATCATCAATATTATTTATTAACAATTATTTATAACTAATAAATGAGCCTGCAACATATTAAACTGAAACCACTCTTTTATATGAAAAGCAATATAAGCACATATTTATAGCCTCAAATATATGGAAATGTCAATTTTTCTGTCCCTAGCCTTTACAGAGATATTACACTTGGTTACAATTTTTTATATTTTAAAACGAAACAATGTGTTATTTGAACAATTACACCTTCTTGAGCCATCAATGTGGCGATATTTGTTTTTAATTAATTATATATAATTCCAAGCAGCACAAAACTGCTCGTTACAGCTGTGTACAGAGGGAACGTGCTTTATTATGAGCTCAAAAACTGGGTTTTATACCATTTAAAATATAATAATGTATACATAACTATCAAATAAATGACAAAATGCCACATAATTATTATAGAAAAATATATAAAATATTATATTAAATTATAATATATATTATATTAAAAAATAAAATATATTATATTATTTAAAAAAACATTATAAAAAAGCATTAAGCTGTCATTTATGCGTATCCATGAAGTCAAAATGTAATCTAATAATGTGGTCTAAGTTTAAATGTTAAAAAAGAAATATATTAAGACATCTTGCTATACCAGGCTATTCAAACCAATGTATTTACTCAGTATTACAGCCCGTGATTATTAATACATTACAAAAACATTGTAAAAATTAGGCTAAAAGAAAGAAAGTCACCCCTCTCCTCTACGATCTAGGCTTCTATCATCGCTTGATTACAGCGTCGTGCTTCTTTCTGAATGTGATTTTTCTCCAATGAGGGGCATAGCATATGACAAATTACTCTACGGCTCTTATATTATTGCACTGGTGCTATTAACTGCGAGCAGACAGCATGTCAATCAATGCATTGAGAATACGGCGAATATAAATAAAGAGATTTCCCTAACAAGCACACATATTTTTTTTAAATTAGCCCAAAAAACCGCAATCCGCGACCAGGGTATTTTCCCCGCGACTTTACAAAAAAAGAAGCCCAAAGTCGCGTATAATACACGGACTTAGCAACTGTGTTTACAGTGCTGGTGTCTCAATCGCGTCGTGTGATGATCCGCTCTGACGCTGTTGGAAATAACTAATCATTTTTAGGTATTAACGTGTTTTTAAAACAGTCAAAAGTCCAGTGAATTCTCTTTTTGTAGAATGTTTTGATAAATATTTTTTTCATATAAAAATATTTATTCTATCTTTATGTTAACATGATTGACAGATACTTACATTATCAAAAAATACTATAGTAATTAATAGCAAATACTATAGTGTTATTGAACCATACCATAGTAAAGCACTTGAATTAGTTTGTGGTACTTAACCTTTCCTCCAATTGTGATGAGAATACCCTCAAATTAAAGCTCAGGATCTGCACTTTAAGCCCATATTATCATATTTATAACTGTATCTTGAATATGGTTTGGTCAACAGCTAAAATGATAAAAATTGTGCCTGTGTCCAAATATATATGGACCTAACTGTATGTAAATGATGTGTGTTTTTCAGCGCTATCATGGTGAGGACGTACAAAAGGAAGACCAGCCGTGCGAATACGGCTCCTGACACCATGCTGAAGGCCGTCCGGCAGGTGCTGGTGTTCAAGAAAACCATCCGCGGCGCGGCCGAAGAGTTCGGCATCAACTACCGCACGCTAGCCCGCTACTGCACCAAAATCCCCCGCGAGGAGGTGGAGGGGAGCGCGGAGCACCCCAGCTGCACCGTGGGCTTCATCGGTGCGCGGCAGGTCTTCAGCCCCGAGCTGGAGGCCGAACTCGTCGCGTACGTTTTACTGGCGTCCGACGTTTATTACGCGCTCCCGCCGCGAGCAATCCGCAAACTGGCGTACCAGCTAGCCAAGAGCCAGCAGCTGCAAACGCCGCCCTCGTGGAGGGAGAACAAACAGGCCAGCGCCGACTGGTTCGCTAGTTTCCTAAAGAGACACCCGCTGCTGTCCATCAGGACGAGTCCAGAGAGCGTCTTCAGCAGGAGTCACGTCCAGGTGTTTTACAGTAAGCTGAAGGCGCTGACGGAGCGACACCGTTTCAGACCCGAGGACATGTGGATCGTGGAGGAGATGGGAATCACTACGGCTCAGCGGCCGGATCGAGTGCTGGCTAGGAGAGGTCTGAAGCAAATGTCTCCGGACCGCGGACCCCTCGTGAGCGTCGCCTGCGTCGTCTCCGCCGCCGGTCGCGTGATGCCGCCCTATTTCGTGTTCCCGCGGGTGCAGTTCAGGGAGCTTTTCCTCAGCGGTGCGCCCGCGGGAAGCTCCGGCGGAGCCCATCTGAGCGGCTGGATGAGGGAGGAGCAGTTTCTCGCCTTCCTGCAGCATTTCACGCGACAGACCGAATGCGTCGCGGACAGACCCTGCCTGCTGCTGCTGGACAGCCACGCCGCGCACCTATCCATCGAGGCCCTCAACTTCGCCAAAGCCAACGGCGTGGTGTCGCTGTGCTTCCCGCCGCACTGCTCCCAGCACCTGGAGCGCACGCTGTACGGCTCGTTTAAGACGAGCGTCAACGCGGCCGTCGACAGCTGGATGCTAGGCAGTCCGGGGAGGAGCATCACCATTCATCACGTCCCGGGAATCGTCGCCTCCGCGCTACCGCTGGCGGCCACACCGGACAACATCACCACAGCGTTCAGAGCCTGCGGGATCTTCCCTCTCAACCCAAACGAGCCGGGGTTGGTTACGGACGGTCCGGTCGCTCCCAGCGGTTCAGACTCTCGCTCGGCGGATCCAGCAACAGCAGACCGAGACTCGGAGCGAACGGCCGAAGCACGTCTCGACTGGCTCTCCTGCGATTACGCCGCTGCAGAGACCTGCAAATAAAACCCATCAGGACTCGTTTCCGGACTCTTCTGCGACACACCTGACTCTCTCTTTGTGTTTCGTAGTCACACACACTTTCTCTTTGCTTACACACTTTCTACAGTTCATCAACAACATTTCAGCGGTTTGGTTATTTTCTCCACTCTTTAATGAATTGTTTTTGTGTAAATAGTAATTAAATTAGACACATTTTAAATGCATAAATTGTGGGTTTTTCGTGACTCTAGAAAGTGTTTTCTCTGGTCTGCGTCATTGAACTGCAGTTACGGCTGTGACAACATGCCCCGCTATAGTTCAACGTTTCTTGGGCAATAACAGTGAAAAGGTGTTTTGTTATGTACCTAAATACCCTGGTGTGAGAAATATTCACCTGTGAATATTATACATCTCTACTGTAGGTTTTATGATATTCCTGTCTCAAAAACTGAATACAAAGAGCTGCAGCTCAATACATTCATGAATAATGAAGATTTTTTAATGTTTCTGAAAGAAGGCTCTTCTGCTCAAGGCATTTATTTGACCAAAAATACAGTAAAATATGTTAACATTACTATTGCAATTTCATATAGCAATTTCAAATATTATTACAATTTTAAACAGCTGTTTTCTATGTGAATATGTGTTAAACTGTAATTTATTTCTGTGATCAAAGCTGTATTTTCAGCATCATTACTCCAGTCTTCAGTGTCACATGATCTTCAGAAATCATAATAATATGCTGCTCAAGAAACATTTCTGATTATTATAAAGCATTTAATCTTCTTACTATATATATTAGGGCCCTATGAATTCAGTTTTATTTTTTTCTAAATTCATATTTTTCCGTTTTAATTTTTTTGGACTCTTTTTAATGCTCAAATAAAATTTTATTAATCAAAAAAGCATGTCTAATTAATTAAAATCATGAAACTTATACAATTTAACATTAATTTATTAAATGTGTAACAAAAATGGCATGTTTAGGGTCGTATGAAATTTTAATTTTTTTCCCACCTTATGTTTTATTACCAAATTCTGTGTTTTAGCATCTAATTATTTGAATGCATACAAACTATTATTATTTATTCTTACAGTAGCTTATGAAATGCCCCCCCCTCAGAAATTCTGTGTTGTGTATTTAAATTTTACTGATTATCAGATGAAGCCATAAAACATTGATTTAATTCATATTTTAATTAATGAAAATTAAACCTTTACATTTTTAGGCAAATAAAGGGGATTTACTATTAAAATTAAAATATATTGTGATTATTTCTTAAAAAAATAAAGTTATTATTTTTCATCAGTAGTAGTAGTATTACGTTCATTCTAGTAAATAATAGTAATATAGCTATTTCTGACACAATGTCTTCAAGTTAAACAGGACTTTTATTTTGACGGGTTGCCGAGTAAAGTTCTGTGTGTATATGATATGACTAGTTTTACTCAAATGAAATGGTAAAATGCTGGTTTTGATCAGTTTTGGAGATATTGTTGATGTATTTATGTCTTCATTGAGACGTCAGACGCTGAAATCACGCGCTCTGTGTATGTAGTAAACAAAACCCTGCTCCATTCACACAGAGACACATGCAGGATTCAGATTTACATCAGATACTAGTCCAGATCACCATTTGATTTAAGTGACCTGCTTTTGATTAATGCATCCAAACTTTGACAAACTCCGTGACATTAAACTGTAAATTCAGTTTTTATGACTGGATTCCGTCAGTGTTTTCTGCATCACGGAAATCATAGAGCCCTAATTTATTAAGTATTTTTCTGTATTAAAAGCTCCATTCTGTAAATAGCCTCTGCCAACAAATTTGTCCTTATAGTAAATACACTCTTTGTTTTTAGAGCTGCTTGACAGGGGAATTGAATTCTGTTTGCATAATTGAAATATTATGTTTTATTTATATTATATTGCTGCAATATTATTATTTCTTAATATCTTTGAAACAATCTAAGCTCTAGAGATAAAGGTGACATAATTTGACTTGATCGGAAACATGCCGCAGAGATTAAAGTACAATTTATGTCCTACTAATGATATTGTTTTTAGATGCACAGTGATAGTATGTAGTTTACATGTATATGTATATATGTACATATACAAGTGTAACATTTATAATTACTATTCCCCGCCTCCAGTTCACTCACGCATTTGAAGATGAAACGTCACATCAGCGCATTGCATTCTGGGAAACAGTATCCCACGCAGTGTCTTCAGATGCATACATCAAATTTCAGCAAATGTAGCAAGTAATCCGGGCATTCCATGCATACTGAGAATTCACATACTATTCACAGTATACACACAGCATACTGCAGTATAGTAGGAGTTGTATGATAGTATGCCATTCCGAACACAGCTTCTGTACTGATTTCAGTGTACTTGAGTTATATTTAGCAGATTCTGGCAAAAATAGTAGGTCATCCGGGTATTCCATGCATACAGACAATGTGCATACTATGCGCAGCATACATACTGCATACTGCAGAAATAGTAAGAGTAGTTTGATAGTATGGCATTTCAAACACAGCCACAGTCACATACTTCATTCCTGAATGAATCAGCTGTTCGTTCGAACGAATCAATTGAATGAATGATTCAGTGATAAAATTAGTGACTTGTCGCCACTTACTGGCAGTTTTAGTTTAACTTTTAAAGTATCTTTTCTGTTATTTAAATCATTTAATATTTCTACATTCAAAATTGTATATTTAAAACATTAACCTCAACATGAATTTATTAATTTAATTGCACTTATGCAAACTCTGAGCCTCATTAAACACCTGAAAATACACCTACAAGCCACTTCTGTGCCACCTATAGTACATGTTTATTTCTTAAATACTGATTTCATTTGATTGGTATCTTATTCTACTTGTTTTTATTCTCTTCATACAGTGAAAAAGTGCATCTCCTGTTGTCTCTCGCATCAAAATCCAGCCACATATTAGTTTAGAGCTGTTTTGTCTTGTAAACGCTGCTTGATCTGATGCAGATTTCTCTCCTGATTCAGACCAGAACACTATCACTGGAGGAAGAGTTATTATGGATTATGGATTCAGTTATAAACATCTTAATGATGGATTTGTTTCATCTTTTGTCTTCTCCAGATGTTAACTGATGGACTGGAGTGCTGTGGATTATTGTGATGTTTTTATCAGACTCTCATTCTGACGGCACCCATTCACTTCAGAGCATCCATTGCTGAGACACTGATGCAGAGACACATTTCTACAAACCTGATGAAGAAACAAACTCAGCTAATTTTGATTTCTGGGTGAATATGTATTCTGGTGTAACTCTTGTTTATTTAGCGCTGTGTGAGACGGATGTTAATATTAGCTGTAATGGAGGCGATCTGCTCCAGTAACACACAGCATCACATGTTTTCATGAGCATTGTACGAGTAGAGATGGATGATTCAGAAACCATTACAATGATCTGATTTAATCTCAATCTTGACAGAACCTTTGCATTAGAATATTATTGCACATAAACTCTGGTTTAAACACATTTATAGACATTATTTTGATAAAATAGTTTGGTTATCAGAAGTGGGCATCGCCATTCATAAGTTTAGTATTACACAGATGGCTCAGTTGGATAAATTTATTAGAATATGCTTATGATTAATCAGATTTATATCAGATGAGATTGTTTTTGTTTTCTAAATTTAGCTTTGTCTAAGTTTAATGGTGCTGTATGTAAGTTTTTGACTCTACTAAAGCATAAAAATACCATCATATGTTTGCAGATATTTAAAGGTGCCATAGAATGGAAAACTGTGTTTATCTTGGCATAGTTGAATTATAAGAGTTCTGTATGGACATGACATACAGTGAGCCTCAAACACCATTGTTTACTCCTTCTTATATAAATCTCGTGAATAAAAAAGGCCACTGAAAAATAGGCGAATCAGAACATAACACCGACTGTGACGGCACTAATAGTCACGCCCCCAACATTTGCATAAACCCGCCCATGCTCTAGCTCCAGCCGAATCATCAGAAGTCCTGCAGGTGTTGTGAAGAAACAAGCGAGGACAACAGAGAACATGGCAGATGATGGAAATAAATGTTATGTTCAGGCTGTGCAGGGGGTGTGAAGTGCAGGGATGGGTTGGTGTCTGTATTCAGAAAGGCACAGAAAGCAAATAACATGTTCTAATAAAATAACACGAGCCACTAAAGCAGGGTTCCTCAATTAGTTTTCGCCGAGGGCCGAATTCTGCCAATAATACCAAGCCAAGGGCCACTGACCTATAATATATATATATTATTATTACAATTATTATATTATTGTTGCTTTTGTTAAAATAGTCACAAGATAAATATTCAGTTTTTTTCCCCCAGTAGTCTGTTTTATTCAAACAATTATGAACATTTTTGCATTTAGATACAGAAGAACTTTGCCTGTTGAATATTAAAATCTGGATCTCCATGTCTGCCATGCAACTGTTCCTGCTCATCTCCAGACTGGATCTCTTCTCTCCACTTTCCCTAATTGCAAATTCAATTATTAGATCTGTCAGCATTAATATTGTTACACTTAGATTTTTTGTTTGGGGGGGTGTCAAACTGTAACACCGTGTGTCCCAACCAGACGCGAGGCGACGCGATAAAAAGTATCTTTTCCATGTAATTTTTATCCTAACCACCCGCGACAGCGACACGTGACAATAAGCGACACGGAATTCTATTTTAGAAATGTTTTTTATTTTCTGCGACGTCGCGGCAGGAACAACATACAAAATATGACAGTAATATTATTTTGCATGAGGTTTATAGCCAGAGTGAAAGCAACAATATATTTACCTCAGATCTTGAAAATAAAGCAAAGTTACGTTAAAACTGTGAACTCACTGCGAACCAACATCCATAACAAAGACGGTATCACTCACTCACTCACTGTTCAGTCCATTCACATTTGAATCATCTATTTTCCATGTCCACTTTTCTTTACTTCACACTTGCTATGTTTTTGCTGTCACATAGTATCGACACTGGAAGCGACAAAGCATTGGTAATCATTTGAACTTTGTGTCAGTACGTCATAAATAGAACGAGTCATCAGTTTATTGTCGGGATTTGTTGCGCAGCGCTGCGCCGCATCCAGTGTAGACGGCATCACTGATTATAATAAGTTCTATTGTATTTTGTTGCGCCGCTCCGCTCGCGTCTGGTTTAGACACGATGTAAGTTAATGTCGCTTGCATGCTGCGTTTGAATTTTCATGCCACATTATTTGAAATTAGCGCGGGCCAAACATTTTTCTCTGGCGGGCCGGATGTGGCCCGCGGGCCACCTATTGAGGAACCCTGCACTAAAGGGACATGGTTAGCTGCTAGCTGTAGCCTGTTACAGTACATAAGATTTGACTTACCACATAAACAGAGTAAGGAGAGATGAGGATGATGGCGAATGATTTACAGATCCTGAGCACCACTGACGAGCATCTGATCTTGTAAAATGTGTGGTAAGTACTGCCCTCCATAGTATAAACAGAGTTTGTGCGATCGCGAATCTCGAAAGTGAAAGTAAAACACGATCGTGCATTTGAAAGCAGTTTCAATGCCCAGCATATTAATAGCGGCTCCCTGATGCCCGCATTTTATATACAGTATAATTACCTGATGATATAACTGCGAGAGAAATATATATTTGCCTCCCTGTGTTTCCTTCCCAGCAGGCACAAAACAGGCACACAACGTCATAAGATGTTGCTATTTGGTTAAATTTTGGTTGCGACGTCGGGTGACCAAAATTCAATGTAAATCCAACGTCTAATGTCAATGTTAAATTGATTTCCAATACCGACGTCAGCTGACGTTGAGATTTTATTGTTTTTAGGTTGTGTAACCAAAATCCAACGTTAAGTCAACGTCAAATATTGACGTCAACCCGATTTTCATTTTCAACCAAAATGCAACGTCAACCTGACGTTGAGCTACTGTAATGAGCTGCACTGTGAAAGAGCCAATCAGAGCAGAGCTTAACATTGAGCCGCACTGTGAAACAGCCAATCAGAGCAGAGCTCATTATTATTCATGACCCTTCCAAATAAGCCAATAACAGACCGTTTCATTCTGGGGATAAATCCTAGGGTTGTAAATGCACATGTAAAACTGTTTTGCACTTACCTAAGTCACATACCTTCTATGTAGATATCAGAGAACAATTTACAATATAGTATCAATGCATTCTATGCCACCTTTAATGGAATCCTTTTTAGAAAACTTGGATAATAATACCTTTGTTAACGAATTTGGTAACATTTGTGACAAAAGAGCTTAGCATTACAGAAATTATTGACTCTATTAAGAAACTAAAGGACAACAAATCTCCTGTAATGATGGTCTTATGAATGATTTTTTAATTCAGAGATGTCCTTTCCTCTTTTATTTTAGCTATGTTTAATGAATATTCGAGCTCCTTCTGTCACAGGGGGGTAATTACTCTAATCATGAAGACTAATAAGAACATTATCTCTAGATGGTGGAGAACTATAACTTTATTACTCATGACAAATAGTTTCTCTTATTTTTTCCAGCAGGCTAACATTAGGATTTGATTCAGTCTCAGTCTGGTTTCATGAAAGAGAGGCATATATGTAATAATATTCGTCTTATTCTTGATTTTATTGATTATAGGCACCTTCTCAATGATGACAACCCAATGCTATTTATTGATTTCGAAACAGTTATGATGTAATGAAGCCCGTTTACTGAAATAACGTGACTTTGTCGGTTTGATCCGCGCGCTCTGAACCACTGATTCGAAACAAATGCGCTCATCGCTGTCCTGCGCATGCGCACTTTCACTCTGGGATTCTGCCATCAAAACCGAAAGTAAACTCGGAAAGGAGAAGCGCATTTTGAAGATCGCCGTTACATCTAAAATAATGAGACGAATTCTGAAGCCGTGAAAACGATCATAAACATCATATTACAGTAAGTTCATTTATCTTCTTCTGATATTATGTTGTATTATTGTTTGAGTTGTTTTCGTATCGCGTCGCGGTCAAACTCGATCATTAACCGTTATCCGCCATTTGAAGGAGTTGTGGCACATGTAGAAATGAACAAAGTTCATCTTCAGGATTATAATGATATCGATCTCTATGGAATTTTAAGATGCAGAATTGTAAACACCTGTTTGTAATGAATAAACAAACGTTTTTGCATGGTAGTCTTATATATATTTATTTTAATTTGCAATGTCCAAGAACAGCTTCACATTTAAATGATTTTGTCTTTAATCAGATGAGAATATGGCTTATAAATATAGCCTACTATTGTGTAATATTGATGATTAAGTTAGAGTTGTTTTTTTTTATTATTTTTAATATCACACTGCACTTTTTCTGACTTTTTATGTCATTTTCCATCAAGAGTGGGTTGAACATCTGAATGCACATCTTCCAGTTTTCAGCAGAATTTATATTATATTATATTATATTTTATATTAAGGGTCATTCTACAGAAACATCCACTTTTGATATGGCAAGATGTCTTAAAATGTATTTATTTTTTAACATTTAAGCTTAGACCACATTATTAGATTACATTTTGACTTTATGAATACATATAAATGACAGCTTATTTATTTATTAGCTTTTTTGTGCAATTATTTCAAGACCACATGTACTATTGTTTTGTCACCGGTGTTACCTTCTTTAGCAATATTAAACGTTTTTATGAAATATTATTTCTCAATTTTTTTTCAGCACATGTAGTCAAGAGTTACAGAAAAATAATGAAAATGCATGAAATAAGTAGACTGTGTTTTATTTATTTAATGTGACAGTACAGTACAGTAACACCAGTGACATATATAAGACCTGATATACTGATCTTCACTGCTGTTATCCATAAGGAAGGTGACACCAGTGACAGTAACACCAGTGACATACATAAGACCTGATATACTGATCTTCACTGGTGTTACCCATAAGGAAGGTGACACCAGTGACAGTAACACCAGTGACATACATAAGACCTGATATACTGATCTTCACTGCTGTTATCCATAAGGAAGGTGACACCAGTGACAGTAACACCAGTGACATACATAAGACCTGATATACTGATCTTCACTGGTGTTATCCATAAGGAAGGTGACACCAGTGACAGTAACACCAGTGACATACATAAGACCTGATATACTGATCTTCACTGGTGTCACCCATAAGGAAGGTGACACCAGTGACAGTAACACCAGTGACATACATAAGACCTGATATACTGATCTTCACTGGTGTCACCCATAAGGAATGTGACACCAGTGACAGTAACACCAGTGACATACATAAGATCTGATATACTGATCTTCACTGGTGTTACCCATAAGGAAGGTGACACCAGTGACAGTAACACCAGTGACATACATAAGACCTGATATACTGATCTTTACTGGTGTTATCCATAAGGAAGGTGACACCAGTGACAGTAACACCAGTGACATACATAAGACCTGATATACTGATCTTCACTGTTGTTATCCACAAGGAAGGTAACACCAGTGACAGTAACACCAGTGACATACATAAGACCTGATATACTGATCTTCACTGTTGTTACTCATAAGGAAGGTGACACCAGTGACAGTAACACCAGTGACATACATAAGACCTGATATACTGATCTTTACTGGTGTGTAACACCAGTGACATACATAAGACCTGATATACTGATCTTTACTGGTGTGTAACACCAGTGACATACATAAGACCTGATATACTGATCTTTACTGGTGTGTAACACCAGTGACATACATAAGACCTGATATACTGATCTTCACTGGTGTTACCCATAAGGAAGGTGACACCAGTGACAGTAACACCAGTGACATACATAAGACCTGATACACCGATCTTCACTGGTGTTACCCATAAGGAAGGTGACACCAGTGACAGTAACACCAGTGACATACATAAGACCTGATATACTGATCTTCACTGGTGTTATCCATAAGGAAGGTGACACCAGTGACAGTAACACCAGTGACATACATAAGACCTGATATACTGATCTTCACTGGTGTTACCCATAAGGAAGGTGACACCAGTGACAGTAACACCAGTGACATACATAAGACCTGATATACTGATCTTCACTGGTGTTATCCATAAGGAAGGTGACACCAGTGACAGTAACACCAGTGACATACATAAGACCTGATATACTGATCTTCACTGGTGTTATCCATAAGGAAGGTGACACCAGTGACAGTAACACCAGTGACATACATAAGACCTGATACACCGATCTTCACTGGTGTTACCCATAAGGAAGGTGACACCAGTGACAGTAACACCAGTGACATACATAAGACCTGATATACTGATCTTCACTGGTGTTATCCATAAGGAAGGTGACACCAGTGACAGTAACACCAGTGACATACATAAGACCTGATACACCGATCTTCACTGGTGTTACCCATAAGGAAGGTGACACCATTGACAGTAACACCAGTGACATACATAAGACCTGATATACTGATCTTCACTGGTGTTACCCATAAGGAAGGTGACACCAGTGACAGTAACACCAGTGACATACATAAGACCTGATATACTGATCTTCACTGGTGTTATCCATAAGGAAGGTGACACCAGTGACAGTAACACCAGTGACAATTTTCATGAAAAATGCATTTTACAAAATGTCTGCTGCAAGGCATCAAACCACATGTTGTCCATCATGGTATACATACTAAATTAATTAGTTTAATCCATTTGTATTATAGTTTTTTTTACAATTCCCTAACAATAAATAGGTCATACCAGTGACGTCAACTAAAAGCTTCATATGAAATTATGAGATAAATGAGAACATTTCTCATAACTGAAAAGAGACAGTGGACTAAACATGGGCATTTTTTCATAGATGTTTAGAAAATAGGAAGAAGGAAGTCAAGTGATGTCATCAGTGTGATTTTTATTACAAAATAAAATACTTTTTGGTAACACCAGTGACACAACTCCAGGGGACCACTGTTTTCATTATATATTTTATTATATTTATATCATATAATTGATAGTTATGAATACATTATTGTATTTTAAATGGTAGAAAATCCTGTTTTTGACCTCATAATAAATCACTTTCTCTCTGTACACCGCTGGGACGAGCAGTTTTGTGCTGCTTGGAATTCTTTATAATTAATTAAAAACAAATATTGCCCCATTGATGGCTCAAGAAGGTGTAATTGTTCAAATAACATATTGTTTCATTTTAAAATATAAAGAAATTGTAACCCGCAAGTGTTTTTCAAGTGTAATATTTCTGTAAACGCTAGGGACAGAAAAAAATATATTTTCCATAGAATGACCCATTTAAAGTTGTAGTTATTTTGTTGTTTTTGTCATTTTATTTTAAATTAAAATGAGAAACATCATGAGAAACTGGTTATAAGTTTTAGTTTTATATTTTAATATAGGTTAATATTTCTTTCAAATAATGAAGTTTCTTTTTTATTTTAGCTAATGGTAATTACTCTGGTTTACACAAGGAATGCATCATGCTCACTTCACTATTGAGATAAATGTACTTTAATCGCTGCCATCTATGGAACATAGGCCTATACAAAGATGGAAACATTTAAATATGAAATCGATCTCTTCTGTAGGCCGCGGCAATCCGCAGATGTTCAGGTAGTGATTGTTTGATTCTGACATGCTACAAGTGACCTGTGGTGTAAAAAAGAGTGTGAATGCACACGGGCTACATTACAGGTGAAAACAAGTGAAAACTGTCAATTTAGGTCGAATTTGAGATTTTCACAAAAAAAGTCTAGCGATCCCATGCTCCAAATAGTAATTAAAGATGTAAAATTATCTTTATTTGTATGGTTTCTGAGAGGTCTGACAAATCTTTCCTTTGTTTTGAAAAGTTTGTCCATGGGAAGCAAAGCGCTTGCATCTGATGTTTAGATTTTGACAGGAACATGCAGGAATGAGAAAATAAAGTGTGGGACTTAATTGATGTTAAAAGAGTTATTACTCCTCTGGTGTTGTTCGGTAATTTTAGACCAAAAAAAAAAGTCAAGTGAATGATCAAGTCAAGTCACCTTTATTTATATAGCGCTTTTAACAATACAAATTGTGACAAAGCAACTTCACAATATCAAAATAGGAAAATAGTGTCAGTAATGTAAAATGACAAGATTAAACACTCAATTTTCAGTTAAAGGCAGTTAATTATTGAATTCAGTGATTGCATCGTCCAGCTCAGTTCAGTTCTAATAGTATCTGTGCGATCAAGTCAAAGATATTGCTGGAAATTAAGTGTCCCCAACTAAACAAGCCAGAGGCGACAGCAGCAAGGCCCAGGTGAAAAACAAGTGCACTTCCATAATGTACTTAAAGTGCTCTATTTTTGTGCACTAATTTTGTACTTAATATACTAAAAATGATTCTTTAAAAAATTATTTAGCTACCACTTGTAGTACACTTGAACCCATCTTTCATACACTAGAACACTCAAGTGTACTACAAGCGGTAGCTAAATACATTTTTTAAATACAAAGATAGTATGTTAAAAGCGCATTTTAGTTCATATTCATGGTGTCTCAAAATAGCACAGTTGAGTACACTTAGATGATCTTAAGTTTATCTTAAGAAGTACTAAAGAATAATTTTTAGTATATTAAGTACAAAATTAGTGCGCGAAAATAGAGCACTTTAAGTACATTATGGAAGATGTACTTGTTTTTCACCTGGGGGAACCTAAACTCCATCAGTGACAGAATGGAGAAAAAAATCTTGGGAGAAACCAGGCTCAGTCGGGGATCAGTTCTCCTCTGACCAGACGAAACCGCAGTTTAATTCCAACTGCTGCAAAGTCAGATTGTGTAAAGTACTCATCTGGTTCCCGAGGTCTTGTCCCGATGGCCGTCTAGGCTGTCTAGGGACAATGGTATGAAACTGTGACTTTTATGGCAGTCGCTATGTGACTCACACCATGGTATTACAGATGTTTTGTTTTGTTCACAAGGTGGAACAAATCTGCCTCAATTCAATACTTAATTTAAATACATTTGCAAAATGTTTTACTAACTGCATTAATTGATATATATAGTCCATAAATTAGCTATGAATATTAATTAATAACATGAAATACACTCAAAATGTAAAATATTAAAGAAAAAACATTTTTGAAATGACGTAATGTAGACCTATTCATCAAAAAAAAAAAAAAAATATTACACGATCATGGCCTTTGGTCAGTTCTAACCATGAATAACACAAGTGAGACTCCCAAATGAACAATAGGCCTACCAGAAGGTTAAGAGCGCTTATCCGAAGCACACGCACAAAGACACATCTTCCAGACAGCGCGCAAGCCCAATATACGCATTCATAGAATTACATTATTTGAAAATATCTGTCTTGGCGAGTGTTCATGCAAACATAATCTGTTATGCCTTAAGTGAATGTTTGGGGAACTGTTGGGGAAAAACATCAGGGGCCTCATTTATAAAGCATGCGTATGCTCAGATTTGATCTTAGAGTGTGCGTACGCTTAAATCCACTCCAACGCTCATATTTATAAAAACGGTCTTTGACGTGGAAAAGTGCTTAGTGTCACGTCAGGGTCTGAGCAGACGTACGCACTTTTTATTGTCGGAGTACTGCAGGTTTTTTAAAATATAAGCTGTTCTTGCAGCTCGCTGTTCTAAATTATGATGATTGGTGATCTTTTATATGTTAACGATATTAATTAGGAGTCGTTTACAAGGCAGAGAGCTGAAACCAGTCAATTGCGCACAAGCTCAAGATCATATGCGATTCATAGATTTCACATCTGAAAGAGACGTGTACGCGCGATTGCGGTTCGTACGTTCATTCTATGAATCGCGTGTACGCATATCTTAGAAATGATCGTAAGATCAAATTTAGGATGTTTCTGCGCAACATTTTATAAATGAGGCCCAAGATGTGTAACATTATATTAGATCTGTGCAATACTGCAGGTCTTTATATATCAGGGCTCGCAAAATTTCTAAATCCCTGGTAGCCCTTCGGGCAGGTACTCTTCAGATTTTGGTAGCCTGAAAATTAATTTAACTAGCCCAAATAAGACAATTTTTTCTAAAAGTCTAAACGTCAATCAAAAACAATTTCAATGCACAAATATCAACAAATATCAATGAAGTCATTTTATTTCACTATTTACAGGGTATCTGCAGAATTTTTAAAAATCAATTTATGAACCTTTTTAAGAGCTGCACAAGTAAAATGAACACAGTATAAGTGTCACGGTTGTGGTGAGGGAAGGACACAGGAGACAGCGGGTAAATAATAAAGTTATTTTTGTTTTAATAAAGACTGACATCCAGGAGACACAACATAAAAGACGAGTGGACGGACAAAGACTCAGGGAGAACTCAGGACTTATAAAGCATACGGAAACTGAGGAGCAAACGAGATGATTAATTAAACACAGGTGAAGAGACTAAACGATGATTAACTAATAACAGGAAACAAGGACAGGAAATACCAAATAAGGAAAAACAGGAAAGACGGGAAAAACAAAGAACAGAGAGTCCAAAATCCTGACATTACCCCCCCTCCAACAGGTACGTCCCGTACCGTAACAATAACATATGGGGAGACAGGATGGGCGCTCTGGAGGCCTCAAGGGACACGGAGACAGGACAGGACAGGAGGCCTCCAGGGTGGCGCCCGTTCCGGGACCCATGGCGGAGCAGGGAGCTCGGGCGGCCATGGCGGAGCAGGGAGCTTGGGCGGCCATGGCGGGTCAGGGAGCTTGGGCGGCCATGGCGGAGCAGGGAGCTCGGGCGGCCATGGCGGAGCAGGGAGCTTGGGTGGCCATGGTGGGACCGCCTCCGAGACCGCGGCCCCAGCCCCCGCCTCGGTCTCTTCGGCCGGAGCCCTACTACCCCCCCCCAAAATTTCCTTGGGGAAAATAAGGGCAACATCGGGCACTTGGGGGCGCATTGGAGGCGCGGACTCTAGGGGGCGCTCGGGAAGCGCGGACTCTTGGGAGCGCTCGGGAAGCACGGACTCTTGGGGGCGCTCGGGAAGCGTGGAGACTTGGGGGCGTTCGGCAGGCGCGGACACTTGGGGGCGCTCGGCAGGCGCGGACATTTGAGGGCGCTCGGCAGGAGCGGACACTTGAGGGCGCTCGGCAGGAGCGGACACTTGAGGGCGCTCGGCAAGAGCGGGCTCTGGGGCGCGCTGGCGAGGAGCGGGCTCTGGAGGGCACTCTGGGGTAAGGAGAGGCGCCGAGAACTCCGGGGGTAGAGCTGTATCCAGTAGCTCTGGGGCTGGTGCCGGCGGGCTTGCCACACAAACCGCCGGTGGGCTTGCTTGGGCCTCGAACGGCGGCGGGCTTGCATTGGCCATGAACGGCGGCCTGGATCTCCTCGCGGATCGCGGGCAGAACTTCGCCACAGACGGTGGCCTTGAGTTCCCCGCGAACGGCAGGCGTCGGTGAGCTGTGAACGGCGGCTGGCTTGCGTTGGCCATGAATGGCGGCTGGCTTGCGTCTTGCGTCAGCCACGATCGGCAGCTGGCTGGTGGCTTGCATTGGCCGCGATCGGCGGCTGCCTGGCGGCTTGCGTTGGCCATGAACGGCGGCTGGCTGGCGGCTTGCGTTGGCCACGAACGGCGGCTGGCTTGCGGCTTGCGTTGGCCTCAGGGAGAACTCAGGACTTATAAAGCATACGGAAACTGAGGAGCAAACGAGATGATTAATTAAACACAGGTGAAGAGACTAAACGATGATTAACTAATAATACCAAATAAGGAAAAACAGGAAAGACAGGGGAAAAACAAAGAACAGAGAGTTCAAAATCCTGACAATGAGTAGGGTTGGACAATGTCTCTGGTAACATTTTAAGTAGGGGTGTCCCCGACTAAGGATTTTCATAGTCGAATCATATGCTTGGGGGCGGGGCAAAATACATTACCAAGAGACAGTCATAATTACTGACATTAACACACAGGGAAAATGTGTAACGTTAATGGACGCCTCGCAGATACAAAAATAATGTTTTATGTTTTGATTAAAAGATAGTTAACATTAAACGCCAGCGAAACCCTAATAATTCACAACATTTTTACAACAGTGCTCTCATTATAACGTTATGAAACTATGCTACAAATGCTACAGCCATCTTCTGTTAAAATCTAAGCTCAGAATCGATTCCAGAGGAATCGCGATCAGGGTTGTAACGGTATGAGATTTTCACGGTATGATAATCGTCTCAGAAAATATCACGGTTTCACGGTATCACGGTGTATGGTATTAAACAATCAAAACAGGTTTTTTTTTTGTTGACAAAGCATGTGTTTATTCAAATTTCATTAATCAAAATTCCATCATTGATTATATATTAGTTTAACAACTTATATTCATCATTAATAATTCATAACAATTCAGAAATTCTGGTTTGACAATTTTTCTGGATTCTTTATTTTATGGTATAATACAAATATACTATCAAAAATTGTGGTAATGATATTAATGCATGAAGCTTTAACTATTTAATTAATGCTTTAAAATGTAATCAAATGAAAATAACTTTATCCTTTTATGTTTTCGTAAAGGGCTGCACAACAGAAATTTACCAAATAAAAATGAGGGGGAAATTATAATTATATTAAATAATATATTCCTTATATGTTTCTATAAATTATTATTATTATTATTTTAGAACTAGGCTACATTATAGTAGCTACAATCGTAATTTCTGTCTATTTCTTTGCGCTTTAATAATCACAGACACTAGACCATGTGATTTGACAGCTCTGTTTTTTATTTATTCATCAATCCATCAAATCGCACGGTTTATGTGACATCTGCATTGTAAATTCATTGTCATGACTGGATTCTGGGATTCACTCCGCATCACGGAAATCATTTGATGCGGAAATCAAATCAACAAGTTAAGTGGAAAGTTGTTGTCTAGGCGCAGGCGAGATTCTGCGTCTTTTATTTTCTCCCAATACCATAGATAAGCAAATGTACACGGTATGATAATCGTATGTGTTTATATCGTGGTATATCGTCATACCGGTATATCGTTACAACCCTACGCGATGCATTCGGAAAATCTCAGAATCGATCGAGGAATCAATTCTGCAACGATTTATCGTCCCAGCTCTATTATTTAATGTATTTAAAACTTTTTTGGCTTAAATTGAAAACAAGTAAATTGAAGAGTTTTTAATGACCTGAGGGAGCCCTGTATTTAAGATAGCCCGTCGGACAGAGCAGTGATATATTTTGGTAGCCCAACTGGAAAACACAATAGCCCCAGGATGTCGGGCAAGCGATTTTGTGAGCCCTGTTTATAGGTTGTCTGCCTCATTAATGTTAATCTAACAATAAAAGAAACGAGGAAATCACTCGCTGCTCTTGACTGAACTGCTGTATTTGTAATGAATACACTAAAGACTATGCAGATTTTTACATTTGATTATTTGTTTTTATTACTTGAATGATTCTAATTATATGTAAAACGAAAAATGTAAAGCACTGTTAATTTAATTTGTTTCTTTCTTATATTTGTTCCACTATTTGCATCTTTGGTCTTATTTTTTATAACAAAGATTAAATAACAAAAAAATAGCTATATTGTAATTATTAATATACTAATTATTAAGAAAAGAATTGGAGGAAAAGATGCATCGTGATTCATTGAGAATCATTTTATAATCGAGTCATTACCCTCTGAATCATAATTGAATCTAATCATGAAGCAAGTGAAGTTTCACATCTCTAGTCACTATAACGTCTTCTCTGATTGCTCAAAACACCCCGCACAGTGCATTGTGGTATCATTGAAAAACAAAAAACGTTGAATATATTGTTTCCTATAGATTGGTGTGTGCTGAATGTGGTTGTGTTAACAGAGATGTTAAGGTACGGTTGCTTGGTGATTTTGTTTTGGAAACTTCAGAAAAGGCCAAGATTTTTCTCTAAATTGACATTGCTGACTCTATCAACTTCAAACAGGTGTAGCTCAGTCATTTTTTTTTTACAAATCCAACAAATCATACACTTTGAAGGATTTTGTAATGGAGAATGTGAAAATAACACAAACATGTGTTTTTAAATTTGCTGATTGTGACTCATTTTGCCAGCACAGATCACAATTGTATTTTCTGCTATAAAAACTCTATAGACCCTTATTAAAGTGTCTGGTTTGTGATATTTAAATGATGACGCCAAGATAACTTTTAAAGTTTTAGAAGGAGAAAACATAAAATAAAGACTTGCAGTAATAGGATTACATAAGCATGCATTATTTAACTTTTTCAAATATTAAATATTTGAAGCAGCTCTTCTCTTTCGCTCTCGCAAGTTACACTGTGATGATCATGATATATGAATCACTGCCTGATTTGTAGTAATTTTTTTATGATCTTGTTTGTTTGGTGAAACAGTGAAACTCATTGTGGAGAAGAGCAGCTATCACACATCTGAGAATATAATGGGCTGCATGTCTGAGATTTGAGGGGTTTTCAGCAGCGCTTCAACAATGAAACATAATCTCTGAAAATAAATCCTCATCAGATGTCATGATCAGTTAGTTGATATGTGTTACAGCAGCAGAAACACATCAAGCTCTGAACAGATTGATGCTGAAGTCAAATATGTTCAGTAAGACACAAGAGCATCAGTGAGCTCAGATACTGACGATGCTCATGAGGATCTTCTTCACTACAGTCAGTAAACCATCACTTTATGGATCCTGCTGCAGATCCACATTCTCTTCAATCTCATTGTGTGTGTAGCGTTAAGATTTACTGCAATAATAATCACAATATTATGTGTCGTGTGTTCTCTTATGTGTCCATATGCAGGTGTGAAGTCAGTTTGTCATTATGGAGAACAGAGAGAGATCTTCATCTCCTGATCACAGCTGTGTGTCTCTGAAGAGTGATAGATCCATGCATGATCCTCCTGTATTCAGTAATGACCCAGTGACCTCTGACCCCAGGTGAGATATAATCCAGTGTTAAGATCAATTCATGCTGCACTGATAAACACTGACCAGCGTGAACAATCACCGGATCACAGTTCATCATTTCTCAGACGCACCACGAGTCGACAAGGGCTGCTTCCACTGTTAGTGACCCACACTGACTCACAAACCAGACCGAGAGTGTGTTTCCACTGTTAGTGAACCACACACTGATCCACAAACCAGACCGAGAGTGTGTTTCCACTGTTAGTGAACCACACACTGATCCACAAACCAGACCGAGAGTGTGTTTCCACTGTTAGTGAACCACACACTGATCCACAAACCAGACCGAGAGTGTGTTTCCACTGTTAGTGAACCACACACTGACTCACAAACCAGACCGAGAGTGTGTTTCCACTGTTAGTGAACCACACACTGACTCACAAACCAGACCAAGAGTGTGTTTCCAATGTTAGTGAACCACACACTGATCCACAAACCAGACCGAGAGTGTTTCCACTGTTAGTGAACCACACACTGATCCACAAACCAGACCGAGAGTGTGTTTCCACTGTTAGTGAACCACACACTGATCCACAAACCAGACCGAGAGTGTGTTTCCACTGTTAGTGAAACACACACTGATCCACAAACCAGACCGAGAGTGTTTCCACTGTTAGTGAACCACACACTGATCCACAAACCAGACCGAGAGTGTGTTTCCACTGTTAGTGAACCACACACTGATCCACAAATCAGACCGAGAGTGTGTTTCCACTGTTAGTGAACCACACACTGATCCACAAACCAGACCGAGAGTGTTTCCACTGTTAGTGAACCACACACTGATCCACAAACCAGACCGAGAGTGTGTTTCCACTGTTAGTGAACCACACACTGATCCACAAACCAGACCGAGAGTGTTTCCACTGTTAGTGAACCACACACTGATCCACAAACCAGACCGAGAGTGTGTTTCCACTGTTAGTGAACCACACACTGATCCACAAATCAGACCGAGAGTGTGTTTCCACTGTTAGTGAACCACACACTGATCCACAAACCAGACCGAGAGTGTGTTTCCACTGATAGTGAACCACACACTGATCCACAAACCAGACCGAGAGTGTGTTTCCACTGTTAGTGAACCACACACTGATCCACAAACCAGACCGAGAGTGTGTTTACACTGTTAGTGAACCACACACTGATCCACAAACCAGACCGAGAGTGTGTTTCCACTGTTAGTGAACCACACACTGACTCACAAACCAGACCAAGAGTGTTTCCACTGTTAGTGAACCACACACTGACTCACAAACCAGACCGAGAGTGTGTTTCCACTGTTAGTGAACCACACACTGACTCACAAACCAGACCAAGAGTGTTTCCACTGTTAGTGAACCACACACTGACTCACAAACCAGACCGAGAGTGTGTTTCCACTGTTAGTGAACCACACACTGACTCATAAACCAGACCGAGAGTGTGTTTCCACTGTTAGTGAACCACACACTGATCCACAAACCAGACCGAGAGTGTTTCCACTGTTAGTGAACCACACACTGACTCATAAACCAGACCGAGAGTGTGTTTCCACTGTTAGTGAACCACACACTGATCCACAAACCAGACCAAGAGTGTGTTTCCACTGTTAGTGAACCACACACTGATCCACAAACCAGATCGAGAGTGTGTTTCCACTGTTAGTGAACCACACACTGACCCACAAACCAGACCAAGAGTGTGTTTCCACTGTTAGTGAACCACACACTGACCCACAAACCAGACCAAGAGTGTGTTTCCACTGTTAGTGAACCACACACTGACCCACAAACCAGACCAAGAGTGTGTTTCCACTGTTAGTGAACCACACACTGACCCACAAACCAGACCAAGAGTGTGTTTCCACTGTTAGTGAACCACACACTGATCCACAAACCAGATCGAGAGTGTGTTTCCACTGTTAGTGAACCACACACTGATCCACAAACCAGACCGAGAGTGTGTTTCCACTGTTAGTGAACCACACACTGATCCACAAACCAGATCGAGAGTGTGTTTCCACTGTTAGTGAACCACACACTGACCCACAAACCAGACCAAGAGTGTGTTTCCACTGTTAGTGAACCACACACTGACCCACAAACCAGACCAAGAGTGTGTTTCCACTGTTAGTGAACCACACACTGACCCACAAACCAGACCAAGAGTGTGTTTCCACTGTTAGCGACTCACAATTAGGGCTGCAGATAACCAGCATGATGATTATTACTGTGATTCAGCAAATGAAAAGTTTAAAATGATTCATTATTGAAAGTTATATATGTTTTTTTAATTAAAAAGTAAACGTTATTCCTCATTTTGTGCCAAAAAGGGTAAAAATATAAGCATTACATTCTAAAAAAAAAAAACTGATTGCTTACCATTAAAAGCAGAAGATAAATGACAATTAAAAATGATAAACAAAAACAAAAGCTTGTGACTGCCCCATTGACTGCCATGTAATCAACACTGTCAAGGCACAGAAAAATATGAAAAGCATCGTTAGAATAGTCCATCTGCCATCAGTGGTTCGATCTGAATTTTATGACGCGACAAGAATACTTTTTGTACGCAAAGAAAATAAAAATAATGACTTTATGCTGTTCTGTGTCAGCTGCGCCACACGGATACGTTTTCTAGGTTTATTTATGCTTTGATTTGAACGAAAACAGCATATCCTTGTGGTGCGCTTGACACAGAACGATTGTTACGCTTGGTACGCAGTTTGCGTTCAGAGGATACTCTCCAAAATGACGCTACGGTGACGCGGAGGAGACGAATTGTTGAATAAAGTTGTTAAGTTCTGTGCTGAGGAGAACAGGTTTCAAACAGCAGACGTGTCTGTCGAAGCACAACAGGACAAAACACAGTAAACGCTTGTGCTTTCGTCTGAAGAGCTGAATATAAAGAGCTTTGATGTTTCAGACGACTTGCTCCTGCATCTTTCACACAGCAGCTGTTCTCCATGTGTTTATCCAGAGAAATGTGTTATTCAATGATATAAAGTGATGAGACTGATGGATGCTTTCGGAGCACAGCGTTCAGACGAGATTATTATTATTGATTTTATCAGTTATTGTTGCAGCCCTGCTTATAATAAATGAAACAGCAGACAGAACTAAAGGAAGAATGATTTCTGTGTGTTTATCGGGATCTTCAGGAGGAAGAGATCTTCATCACCAGATCACAGCTGTGTGTCTCTGAAGAGTGACGGATCCATGATTGAGCCTCTTACATCCATGCCGTATAATCCTCCTGACCTCAGTGATGATCCAGTGACCTCTGACCCCAGGTTAGGATAAACATGTAGTGATGATTGAAATGATTTATGGGAGTGAAAAACACACTCAATGCACACAGACAGGACTCGACACAATAAACACATGTGCTCCAACATTTATATATATTATATACAATTCATAATACTTCACAGATAAACTGAAATTATACAGAAAATACAAGACTGACATTTCTATCGATTTACATTTCAATTCATACATCCTTTATTGTTAGATATTATAATCTGTTCTTCTTGTGATATTTCAGCAGAGCAGATGGAGAGCGAATCATCTCTGGAGGAGCCTCTGTCTTCTGTCTGAACAACACGAGCGTTACAGCGTCTCTGAATAAACATGATCAACCAGTGAATGATGAACTACAGAGAGTCAAAGAGCAGCTCAAAACCAGCATGAAGAACAAGTATGAGAGATTATTTGAGGGACTGAATTTCCAGGAGAATGAAAGCCTCCTGAACAGGATCTACACACAGCTCTACATCATAGACGGAGAGAGTGAAGGAGTGAATGAAGAACATGAGGTTTTACAGATGGAGAAAACAGCCAGAACACAACACTCACAAGACACTCCAATCTACTGCAATGACATCTTTAAAGCCTCAGCTGAACCAGCATGTGAGGAGAAAGACCAGATCAAGACTGTTCTTACTAAAGGCACCGCTGGAATCGGAAAAACCGTCTCTGTGCAGAAGTTCATTCTGGACTGGGCCGAGGGAAAAGCCAATCAGGAGGTAGATTTCATGTTTGTGCTTCCATTTCGAGAGCTGAACTTGATCCGAGATCATCGGTACAGTCTTCACAGACTTCTGCTGGACTTTCATCCTGAACTTCAAGATCTGGACTCAAAGATTTATGAGGAGTGTAAAGTTGTGTTCATCTTTGATGGTCTGGATGAAAGCAGAATCACACTGATGTTTTCAGACGCTCAGAAAGTTTGTGATGTGACTGAGACTTCATCAGTGGGTGTGTTGATGTCAAACCTCATGAAAGGAGAGCTGCTTCCCTCTGCTCTCATCTGGATCACCTCCAGACCAGCAGCAGCCAATCAGATCCCCTCCAAATACATCAACCGTCTGACAGAAATTCAGGGATTCACTGAGCCTCAGAAGGAGGAATATTTCAGGAAGAGAATCAGTGACGAGGATCAAGCCAGCAGAATCATCTCACACATCAGAAGAGCAAGAAGCCTCCACATCATGTGCCACATCCCCGTCTTCTGCTGGATCTCATCCACTGTGTTTCAGAAGCTCCTGGAAGAAGATCTGAGTGCAGAAATCCCTCAAACTCTGACTGAAATGTACATCCACTTCCTGCTGATTCAGATCAACATGAGGAACCAGAAGTATGAAGAGAGAGATCCAGAGAAACTCCTGCAGTCCAACAGAGAAGTGATTGTGAAACTTGCTGAAGTGGCTTTCAAACAGCTGATGAAGGGCAATGTGATGTTCTATGAGGAGGACCTGATTGAGAGCGGCATAGACGTCACTGACGCCTCTGTGTATTCTGGGATTTGCACTGAGATCTTTAAGGAGGAATCTGTGATTCATCAGAGGAAAGTCTACAGCTTCATTCATCTGAGCGTTCACGAGTTTCTCGCTGCTTTCTATGTGTTTTACTGCTATTTAACAAATAACAAGGAGCCACTGCATGAATTCAGATCTTACAGATCTAAAGACTCTCTGTATGATCTATTAAAATCAGCAGTAGATAAAGCTCTCCAGAGTAAGAATGGATGCCTGGATCTGTTCCTGCGGTTCCTGCTGGGCGTCTCACTGGAGTCCAATCAGAGACTCTTACAGGATCTACTACCACACACAGAGAACAGCTCAGAGACCATCAGAGAAACCACACAGTACATTAAAGAGAAGATCAAAGATGATCGTCATCGTCTCTCAGCTGGTCAGTCCATCAATCTGTTCCTCTGTCTGCTGGAAGTGAAAGATCAGACTCTGTTCAGAGAGATTCAGGAGTTTGTGAAATCAGACAAACACTCAGAGGAGAATATCTCTCCGTCTCACTGCTCAACAATCTCCTACATGCTTCAGATATCAGAGGAGCCGCTGGATGAGTTTGAGCTCATGAAATACAACACATCAGATGAGGGGAGAAGAAGACTGATACCAGCTGTGATCAACTGCAGAAAAGCTCTGTGAGTGTTTGAACATTAACTAAACTATCATGTTTAATAATGAATCTGACACCTTTAAAATAAATGTTCCTGAATGAGAGATTTTCTTCTAAATAACAGGCCAGAATCATAAAGGAGTCACGACAGGCCTTTTTAATACAGTAGATAGTGGAGTAAAATGTCTGTTATCACTGCGGTAAACACAACCGAGTCACATGAGAAACTCGTTTATTAAATCATCAGCAGGTGGAGCAAAAGGGACGGTCGACACCATTGATCAGTAAAACAGTCAGAAAAACTACAAATCCCAAGCACTACACAGCTTCAGCGCTCCCCTGGATCCACGCTCTACCCATCCGCTCACCCGTCCATCTGCTGACCCAGAGCTGTCAAATATCACACCCCTGAATGGCTGCTGAGCTAGACACAATCTGACCTACTGCAGCTCACTGAGCAGCACAAAGTGTTACGAACTTAAAAGTCTAGAGTTGGTTCGTAACACTTAGAAAAATAGATTATTGCTGGGTGGATTGAACCAAGCGGAAAAATGACCATAAACAAGGATAAAGCTTGATTGCGAATAATTTATTTCATAAAGCCGAAGCCACAAGAAAATGAATGGGATGCACTATTTACAACTGCTGGAATGAGTATAATAATAATAAAGAAAAGAAATTAGTAGAAATGAAATTAACCAAAAGTTACCAAAAGATTACCACTAACATAGGGAAAAGGAACTTGAGTGGCGCCCAAATCAAAAAACACAAACAAAAATAAATTCCCATAAAGCTTTTTTTTTTTTTGGCCTGTCAGTAGCACAGATAACACATGACAGTACATATGCGTGGCTATACTATCATCATTCACAGCCTTTTTTCTTTTTTTTTTTTTCCTTTTTCTTTTTTAATTAAAAATATTTATTTATTTATTTATTTATTTTATTTTTTTATATTAATTCATTAATTTAATTTTATATACCCTTTTACTTAACCACACTGTGACAGACAAGACCAGGGGACAGAGAAAACAAGAGAGAGAAAGAAGAAAGAAGAAAGGAAAATAAAATAAAAAAAAAAAGGTTGTGGGGAAAGTCAACAGAGAAGGGGGAGAGAGAGAGAGAAAAAAGGAGAATGGGGGATAGAGAGAGAGAGGGGAAAAAACCCCCCAAAAAACAAACAAAAAAAACCCAGACAATTTGCTTCGATACCTGCTGACAAAAAGAGAAAACAACAGAAGAAAACAACCGAAGACACAACATCAAAGAGACTGCAGCAACAACCAACATCTGTATGAATCACAATAAATTCTAAATGTTAAATGTTATTGAGCAGCACACATAACTAATATTACAAAATAAGTTTTGAAGCAACAGCAGATCAAGACAATGTGTGTCTGTGAGCACCTGTTTTTATACCAATGTGAATGCTTGAGTGTACACCTGTGTGTGTGAGCGCGCTTGTGTTCATAAGGTTCCTCCATGTAAATGTTTAATAGTGTGCATGGGGAACAACAGCCCCATCCCGCAAGGCATGAAGCAGGCACGGAAAAGACCCGGGCCCCAAACATCCGGAGGCCCCCCAGGGCACGGGACCCCCAGGAGAACCACCGCAGGGACAACCGCGGCCTCCACCCAGAAAAGGGCAGAGGAGAGCCCGAAGGTGGGACCTCCGACAGCCACAGTGTAGACGCCCCAGGGTGCCGTGGCGGCAAGCCCGCAGGCTCCACCGGCAGCCGACCACACCAGGGCGGACCGGGCCCTGGGCCCGGAGACCCAAAGGCCCCCCACCCCACAATCGGGGCCCAGCAAGGCCAGTAGGGCCAGGCCCTGCCAATCGACCGCTGAGAGTGGGCCGGCGCTCGCCCGAGCATCCCGCCCCGGCGCGAGAAATCACCAACGCACCGGCGGCATCCTCCACCGGCAGGGCATGGTGGTGGGGTGGGGGTCGACTAAGATGATGAGTGAGGTGGAGTCTAAGGCCCGACCTGACACATAGACGTAGACGACAAGCACACATATACACAAGCATATGTTCCCACCCTCATGCACGCAAACGAATATTCACACCCTCGCCCCACATGTAGACACACAAAAATGGACACGGTACCCACACTCACACTCCCCATATGCACTCTATACTCCTAGGTCCAGGCACCACCACCCCCAGAGGGGTAGTCAGCGCCCGATCCCGGAGCTGAACCCCCTTCGCTCCGGCGTGGGGGCAGGAAGACCACCCCGGTCCCCGCAGCAGCAGAGAAAATCAACAGCCCAGACCCCGACCGGGCGGCCAGCTCATCCTCACAGCCCCTGGCCCCAGACAGAGAACAGAGAACAGGGGTGTGAGAAAAAAAAAAAAAAAAAGACCCCATGCTTCACCCCACCCGCTCAAATGTAGTGTTGGTGTGTGTTGTTCTAAGGTGCTTTAAAACAGGGGTGCTTTAAAACAGGGGAGGGGCACCCTCCACAAGCTTGTGTCAGCTCGTCCCCTCCCTAGAGCCCTCAATGTCTATGTGCATCTTAAAATTGAGAAGTGGGCACTGGCACCAGAGGGAAGGCTGAATGAACAGACCGCCCTCCGGATGCCATTCAGTGTGCCCACCCCCAAGGCCCTATATGTATGTGTCATGTGACAGTAAGTAATGAGAATGTCTAAGCTGTAATGTGTAATTGAGATGCAGGCGGCCACGAGGAGACAGAGGAGTACCACCTCCCCCGCATCCCAGCGACGCACCCGCACCTCAAAACCCTACCTATGTGTTGGTGTGATGGAGCGGGAGAAGTGAAGCCTTAGGGATGGGGAGGAAAGCATCAGAGGGGGCAAAATACCCCCCCCCCTCTGGAGCCAGCTCCCCCGCTGACCCCCATAGGCACCCCCGTTACCCCAAATCTGCCCAGGGCGGGGGGCCCAGGCCCATCCAGACCAGGGCCCATGGCAGCCCGGGGCGGCCCACCAGACCCCACAGCAGAGGAAAAACTACCCCACCCCATCATCCAGTCAGTTCCCAAACTACATAAGACAATAAGACACCCAGGTAAAGCCCGTTTACCCCGCCTCTATTGGACCCCCCCCCCCCTGCGGAGGCACCGATGCATCGAAGACCCCCACACCAGAGCCGGACCCAAGCGCATGCACCAACCCATGCTCCCGGCGGCACACCAACCAGGACCCAAGCCCCCCAGGCCCAGCCGTAACCCCAACCCGGAGGCAGAACGCCCCCAGATCCCCAAACCCCCCCAAATCTCCTCTGCCCTGGCCGCATGCCGCCGCCAGAGAAACAGCATCCAAGAGTCACCAATACCCCATCCAGGCCAAGGCCGCAGCCCCAGCGCCGAACCCCCCAAGAAACCCACCCCCAGGGAACCCCCAGATGCCTCAGGCCCATATTGCCACCCCACGCCAACAACAAAAACCACAGCCGGACAGAATCGGGACCCCCACCCACACTAGGTGATGGAGCTGATCAAAGGAGCCCAGAGAGATTGATCTAATGTGTCAGCAGAAGCTGTTTCAAGGCTAATATAATCCCACAAATAATCTCTATATTGGTTGATATTAAGATTATTTTTATTTTTCCAGTTCATGAGGACAGTCTTCTTAGCAATGCATAGGGCAGTGAAAGCCATGTGGATTGTGTTATTTTCTGTAGTGACACCATCTAGGTCGCCCAACAAGCAGACTAAAGGAGAGGCTGGAATAGAGCATTTAAGACACTTTGATAAGTCTTCACAAATCCTGTACCAGTACCTCTGAACAGGTGGACAGAACCATAGAGCGTGGATGTAGTTGTCAGGTGTATTGCCTTTACAGTGTGAGCAGTTGTTAGAAGCTGTAAAACCCATCCTGAACATCCGATGACCTGTGTAGTGCACTCTATGCAGAATTTTGTATTGTATTAATTGTAAACCAGGATTTCTAATCAGTTCAAAGGTTTTTAAACATATCTGAGACCAGAAATTATGGTCCCAGCTTACTGATAGAGCTGCTTCCCATTTTGCAATAGGAAGTGATACTGATTCATCTATTTTGGAAAGTGCGCTGTATATTTTAGACATTAATTTGGGGGTTTTGAGATTAAGAAAATCTGCCACACTTGGTGGTATTTGTAAATTGATATGATTAGACTTAAATTTCCTTTTTACAATAGATTTAATTTGTTGATATTCTAAAAATCTGTTCTTATTAATCCCATATTGTTTAATTAATTTGTCAAAGGGAATAAAGTCTGTCCCTTTGAATATATGTTCCAGGTATTTAATACCTTTACGACTCCAATCTGTGAAGTTTATCATATTGTTGTTTCGCAATATGTCAGGATTGTTCCAGATGGGGGTACGTTTGCATGGGATTAGTGAAGACTCCGTCATTTTTAGAAACTCACACCATGCTGTCAAAGAAGAGCTGATACTGATGCTTTTAAAGCATACGTGTCGTTTACTGATCGCTTACCTGTTCTCTTTTCCCTAATCAAGGAGAAAACGAACCGTAACTCAAATACACAGCCAACTAAGTGTTAAACACATCACATCAACTAATAAGATATAGAAGATTTAATTTCAGCAAACAAAGCGTACACAGACGCACAGCACACCAATCAAGCACAAATGAGCTTCCGAAGTTCGTGGGAAGACCTTTAAACCAGCAGGACGAAAGCAGATTGGACGAAAAGGATGACGTCACAACGATGATCAGCAGGTGACACGTCCAATCAGGAACCTGAGAGCAAGCAGCAGAGCAATAACAAAAGAGGGAGGGACGAGAAAGAAAACAAGCACACACCTATGCGCATAGCACGTAACACAGAGTTATATAACATAAGAGAAGCTGGCCTGAGCTCTTTTGATTTGGAGAGTGCGTGTTTGGCAAAAGTGTGTGTTTTTTGCTCTGCTACAAACAATGATTTCTCAACGATGCAAGCACACAGAAATGTGAAAATACTCTCGTTTGAAAGAAGAGATCCTAATCTAAAACATAATATAGAGTTTGTGGCTGTTTGCTGCTAACTGAAGCAGCAGTAGTACGAGTAGGAATGTGACCCAAACAAAGTTTGTGCTGAGGTAACAAATTTTACATTGTGATTCTATTGAATATCACAATCTGTGATTGTCACACAATGAAATAATCTACTTAGGCAAATTCCTGAGAATAAGAGCTTTCTTGTGATATATGACTTGACTATTGTGAGGAAAAATTTTGAAAAAGTATTCGCAATCATCAGGCGGAAATTTGTGTGTGGGAAGAATACGTTTCTAAGCTTAATTTTACTGCTTTATGTATCATAAAACCAAAAATTATTCTTTGTAAAGAAGAGACTCTAAGCTTTCAAATTATACCATATATGGGCTGATACCATATAAGGAAGGCTTTGAAATGAAGCATAAACATTTTTAACGCAAATTCTTAAATTTTCTTTAATCTGTGTGTGTAGATGATCTGTCTGTCTGTGTTAATTCTTAAAATGTATTTAATCTCTTCCAGATTTCCTGGTTGTAATCTCTCAGATCAGGATTGTGAAATTGTGTCTTCAGCTCTACAAACCTCAAACTCTGTCCTGAGAGAGCTGGATCTGAGTAACAATGACCTGCAGGACTCTGGTGTAAAGTTTATTTCTGATGGACTGAAGAGTCTAAACTGTCAGCTGCAGATACTGAGGTATTAACAACATATAAGAGATAATTTACAGTCAACTGGTCTTAATGTTGATGTGTGTTTGTAGATGATCTGACTGTGTGTCTGTAGATTATCTGTCTGTGTGTCTGTAGATGATCTGACTGTGTGTCTGTAGATGATTTGACTTTGTGTCTGTAGATGATCTAACTGTGTCTGTAGATGATCTGTCTCTGTGAGTCTGTAGATGATCTGACCATGTGTCTGTAGATGATTTGACTTTGTGTCTGTAGATGATCTAACTGTGTCTGTAGATGATCTGACTGTGTGTCTGTAGATGATTTGACTTTGTGTCTGTAGATGATCTAACTGTGTCTGTAGATGATCTGTCTCTGTGAGTCTGTAGATGATCTGACCATGTGTCTGTAGATGATCTGACCATGTGTCTGTAGATGATCTGTCTGTGTGTGTCTGTAGATGATCTGTCTGTGTGTCTGTAGATGATCTGTCTGTGTGTGTTTGTAGATGATCAGACTGTGTGTCTGTGGATGTTCTGACTGTTGATGTGTGTGTTCCGCTCTCTTTCAGTCTTGCTGTCTGTAATCTCACTGCTCAGTGTTGTGAGAGTTTGTCATCAGCTCTGCAATCCTCAAAGTCTGTCCTGAGAGAGCTGGAGCTGAGTAACAATGATCTGCAGGACTCTGGTGTAAAGTTTATTTCTGATGTACTGAAGAGTCCAAACTGTCAGCTGCAGATACTGAGGTATTAAGAACATATAAGTATTTACATTTAGCTGGTCATAATGCTGATGTGTGTTTGTAGATGATGTAACTGTGTGTGTTTGTAGATGATCTGACTGTGTGTGTCTGTAGATGATCTGTCTGTGTGTCCGTAGATGATCTGACTGTGTGCGTCTGTAGTTGATCTGACTGTGTGTGTCTGTAGATTATCTGACTGTGTGTGTCTGTAGATGATCTGACTGTGTGTGTCTGTAGATGATCTGACTGTGTGTGTCTGTAGATGATCTGTCTGTGTGTGTCTGTAGATGATCTGACTGTGTCTGTAGATGATCTGTCTGTGTGTGTCTGTAAATGATCTAACTGTGTGTCTGTAGATGATCTGACTGTGTGTCTGTAGATGATCTGACTGTGTGTGTCTGTAGATGATCTGTCTGTGTGTCTGTAGATGATCTGTCTGTGTGCGTCTGTAGTTGATCTAACTGTGTATGTCTGTGTGTGTCTGTAGATGATCTAACTGTGTGTCTGTAGATGATCTGTCTGTCTGTCTGTCTGTCTGTGTGTGTGTGTGTGTGTGTGTGTGTGTGTGTGTGTGTGTGTGTGTGTGTGTGTGTGTGTGTGGGTGGGTGTAGATTATCTTACTGTGTGTCTGTAGATGATCTGTCTGTGTGTGTCTGTAGATGATCTGACCATGTGTCTGTAGATGATCTGACTGTTGATGTGTGTGTTCTGCTGTCTTTCAGTCTTGCTGGCTGTAATCTCACTGCTCAGTGTTGTGAGAGTTTGTCATCAGCTCTACAATATTCAAACTGTGTCCTGAGAGAGCTGGATCTGAGTAACAATGACCTGCAGGACTCTGGTGTAAGGTTTATTTCTGATGGACTGAAGAGTCCAAACTGCCAGCTGCAGATACTGAGGTAGTAAGAACATATAAGAAATGATTTACAGTCAACTGGTCACAATGTTGATGTGTGTCTGTAGATGATCTGACTGTGTGTGTCTGTAGATGATCTGTCTGTGTGTCTGTAGATGATCTGTGTGTCTGTAGATGATCTGAATGTGTGTCTGTAGATGATCTGTCTGTGTGCTTGTAGATGTGCTGATTGTGTGTGTGTGTGTGTGTGTGTGTCTGTGTCTGTAGATGATCTGTATGTGTGTCTGTAGATGATCTGTGTCTGTAGATTATCTGTCTGTGTGTCTGCAGATTATCTGTCTGTGTGTCTGTAGATGATCTGACTCTGTGTCTGTAGATGATCTCACTGTGTGTCTGTAGATTATATGTCTGTGTGTCTGTAGATGATCTGTCTTTGTGTCTGTACATGATCTGTCTGTCTGCGTGTCTGTAGATGATCTGGCTGTGTGTGTCTGTAGATGATCTGTCTGTGTGTCTGTAGATGTTCTGACTGTGTGTGTGTGTGTGTCTGTGTGTGTGTGTGTGTGTGTGTGTGTGTGTGTCTGTGTCTGTAGATGATCTGTCAGTGTGTCTGTAGATGATCTGTGTCTGTAGATTATCTGACTGTGTGTCTGCAGATTATCTGTATGTGTCTGTAGATGATCTGACTGTGTGTCTGTAGATGATCTGTCTGCATGTCTGTAGATGATCTGGCTGTGTGTCTGTAGATGATCTGGCTGTGTGTGTCTGTATATGATCTCACTGTGTGTCTGTAGATTATATGTCTGTATGTCTGTAGATAATCTGTCTTTGTGTCTGTACATGATCTGTCTGTGTGTCTGTAGATGATCTGATCTGTCTGTGTGTCTGTAGGTGATCTAACTGTGTGTCTGTAGATGATCTGTCTGTGTTTCTGTAGATGATCTGACTGTGTGTGTGTGTGTGTGTGTAGATGATCTGACTGTGTGTTTGTAGATTATCTCTGTCTAGAAGATCTATCTGTGTGTCTGTGGATGATCTGTCTGTGTGTCTGTAGATGATCTGACTGTGTGTGTGTGTGTGTGTGTGTGTAGATGATCTGACTGTGTGTTTGTAGATTATCTCTGTCTAGAAGATCTATCTGTGTGTCTGTGGATGATCTGTCTGTGTGTCTGTAGATGATCTGTGTCTGTAGATTATCTGACTGTGTGTTTTTAGATGATCTGTCTGTGTCTACAGATTATCTGTCTGTGTCTACAGATTATCTGTCTGTGTCTACAGACTATCTGACTGTTTGTCTCCAGATTATCTGTCTGTGTGTCTGTAGATGATCTGACTGTGTGTCTGTAGATGATCTGTCTGCGTGTCTGAAAAGTGACGTGACATACGGCCAAGTATGGTGACCCATACTCGGAATTCGTGCTCTGCATTTAACCAAAGTGCACACACACACAGCAGTGAACACACACACCATGAACACACACCCGGAGCATTGGGCAGCCATTTATGCCGCAGCGCCCGGGGAGCAGTTGGGGGTCCGTTGCCTTGCTCAAGGGCACCTCAGTCATGGTATTGAGGGTGGAGAGAGTGCTGTACATTCACTCCCCCCCCACCTACAATTCCTGCCGGCCCGAGACTCGAACTCGCAACGTTTGGATTACGAGTCCGACTCTCTAACCATTAGGCCACGACTCCCCCACAACAGATGGTAGATACAGTGCCCTCCACTAATATTGGCACCCTTGATAAATATGAGCAAAGGCGGCTGTGAAAATAAATCTGCATTGTTTATTCTTTTTATCTTTCATTCCAAAAATTCACAAAATTCCAACTTATCATTGAAGTAAAACAATTGAAAATGGGGGGAAATCTCATTGTGTAAGAAATACTTTCTCTAGTTCATGTTGGCCACAATTATGCCCCATTCACACTGCACGTTGGTCCCGGAAAATTGCCAGAAAATTGCCGGAGTGCCTTCTGTGTGAACGCAAACACGTCCCGGGATTAATTCCGGGATTGATCCCGGGTTGGGACCTAGTAACATTGCCGGGTTCAGTCCCGGAACGAGCGCTGTGTGAACAAAAGCCGGATCAATGCCGTAACGAGTGTGTGGTAGTGATGACGCACTTTATCGTTCGGCAGTTTTACCGGGTGTTTTGAAGGCAGATCAACGTTCACACGACGAAAAATGTGTAAACTAGAATGAAGCAGCGAACAGGGAGCTCCTCACTATCTGCGCTGAAGCTGAAATCATTCTCCATTTTAGTGAAATGGTGAGCGTGCATTATACACGTCACATGAAAGGTCACGTGTCTTTACGGGATCTTTACGGGTTGTGTGTGAATGCACGCACATATTCCGGAAAATCACTGGCAGTGTGAATGCAGCAAATCTGACGATCCGGGAACAAATGCCGGAACACATTACCCGTGTATTTTCCGGAATCTCTGTGTGGAAGGGGCTTTATTGGCTCCCAATTATTGCAGTGTCCTTTTCGCAGGGTAACAGCTCTGAGTTTTCTCCTATAATGCCTGAAGAGTTTGGAGAACACCTGATAAGAGATCAGAGACCATTCCTTCATACAGAATCTCTCCAGATCCTTCAGATTCACAGCTCCATGTTGGTGCTTCTCCTCTTCAGTTCACCTCACTCATTTTCTATAGGGTTCAGGTCAGAGGACGGGAATGGCCATAGCAGAAGCTTGGTTTTGTGCTCAGTGACCCATTTTTGTGTTGTTTTTGAGGTTTGTGTTTGGATTATTGTCCGGTTGGAAGATCCAAACATGGCCCATTATAAGATTTCTAACAGGGTCAGTCACTTATTGATTTTTTACATGTTGGTATTTAATAGAATCCATGATGCCATGTGTCTAAACAAGATGTTCAGGACCTCCAGCAGAAAAATAGGCCCACAACATAAAAAATACAGCAGTATATTTCATTGTACACATGGGGTACGTTTTTATCCCTGTGTGCACCAAACCCATCTTGAGTGTTTGCTGCTAAAAAGCTCATTTTTTAGTTTCATCTGACCATAGAAGCCAGTCCCATTTGAAGTTACAGTCATGTCTGATAACTGAATATGCTGGAGTTTGTTTTTGGATGAGCTAGAACAATTTTTCTTGAAACCCTCCCGAACAACATGTGGTGATGTAGGGACTGTTTGACAATTTTTTTCTAATGTTTTCTGACCCAGAGACTCAACTATATTCTGCAGTTCTCCAGCTGTGATCCTTGGAGAGTCTTTAGCCACTCAAACTCTCCTCCTCACCGTGCATTAGGACGATATAGACACACGTCCTCTTCCAGGCAGTTTCGTAACATTTTCTGTTGATTGGAAATTCTTAATTATTGCCCTGATGGTGGAAATGGGATTTTTCACTGCTATAGCTCTTTTCTTAAAGCCACTTCACTAATTTGTGAAGCTCAATTATCTTTTGCTGCACATCAGAAATATATTCTTTGGTTTTTCTCATTGTGATGGATGATTAAGGGAATTTGGTCTTTGTGTTCCTCATATTTATAATCCTGTGGTACAGGAAGTCATGGCTGGACAATTTCATGCTCCTGGTCACCCTGGTGTGCTAAAAAAAAAAATATGAATGGAATATACTTCAGAGATATTTTACTCACAAGAATTTCTAGGGGTGCCAATAATTGTGGCCAACATCCATTGGAGAAAAACATTTATTTCATCATGAGATTTTCTCTCCACTTTCAATTGTTTTACTTCAATGATAGGTTAGAATTTTGCCGATTTATTTTCACAGCTGCCTTTGCTCATATTTATCAAGGGTGCCAATATTAGTGGAGGGCACTGTATTGTGTAGTTGATTTGGCTGTGTGTGTTTGTAGATGACTTGACTGTGTGTCTGTAGATGGTCTGTCTGTGTATCTGTAGATGACCTGTCTGTGTCTGTAGATGATCTGTCTGTGTGTCTGTAGATGATCTGTCTGCGTGTCTGTAGATGATTTGTTTGTGTGTCTGAAGATGATCTGCCTGTGTGTCTATAGATGATCTGTCTGTCTGTGTCTGTAGATGACCTGACTCTGCGTGTCTGTAGATGATCTGACTGTGTGTGTCTGTAGATGATCTGTCTGCGTGTGTCTGTAGTTGATCTGTCTGCTTGTCTGTAGATTATCTGTCTGTGTGTCTGCAGATTGTCTGTCTGTGTGTCTGTAGATGATCTGACTGTGTGTCTGTAGATGATCTGTCTGCGTGTCTGTAGATGATCTGTCTGTTTGTGTCTGTAGATGATCTGTCGGTGTGTCTGTAGATGATCTGTCTGTGTGTCTGTAAATGATCTGTCTTTGTGTTTCTGTAGATGACCTGACTGTGTGTCTGTAGATGATCTGTCTGTGTGTCTGTAGATGATCTGACTGTGTGTGTCTGTAGATAATCTGACTGCGTGTGTCTGTAAATGACCTGACTGTGTGTGTCTGTAGATTGTCTGGCTGTATGGTGACAGAGGAAGGCTGTGGTTATTTGTCTTCAGCTCTGAGTTCAGACCCCTCACACCTGAGAGAGCTGGATCTGAGCTACAATCACCCAGGAGATTCAGGAGTCCAGCTGCTCAAACACAAACTGCAGGATCCAAACTATAAACTGCAGATGCTCAAGTATGTCAAACACTAATACTGACATACTGAACGTGTGTGTGTGTGTGTGTGTGTGTGTGTATATGATGCAGATCTACATTAATGTGTATTTGTGTCTTTATAGTGTGGATCATGGAGGAGAGATCATGATGACAGCAGGACTGCGAAAGTGTAGGAATATAAAAACATGCACGCACACACACACACACTCACAGACACACACACACACACACACACACACACACACTCACACACACACACACACACACACACACACACACACACACAGGCAGGCATGCCTCAGTTTTCACAGTCCACACTACAACACCAAAACAGTGTTATCACATTCATCCACTCGGGAGAACGTCTTCAAAAAGCTCAGTTTTCACAGGACAAAGACAGCATCTCAGTGTGAACAGAAGACTGAAACAGAGAGAAAAAGATGTGTTTCTAATGAACATGTATTCGTGTGAACAAGACCTATGGCTTCCAATCGAAACTATCCGTCCAGAGCAGAAAAATGACAGAAAAAGCTGCAAGAACATGAAGAAAATGAGCAAGAAGAATGTGTATTTTTTTCTATTATTTTAAATTTTCTTGAGTCAATTAATTAATAAAAAATTTACATTAGTCCACTGATGAAATGTAATTTTTAGTCTGTGTCAGTACGCATTAATAATCAAAATGTTCATATGTATTTCTGTGGTGGCTGGTCAATAGAGGGCACCACACACACAAAATAATAATAATTATTATTATTATAAATTATATAAATTGATATCTGAATAAAGATAAGCAGCTCGTTAACTTCAGCTGAAGCTCATTTGATGTTGTGGTTTATAGAGACTCTTGTGATCCTCACAGAAACATCTCCTGCCTTGTTCTGGTCATAAACTGAGAAACTAAATAAGTGCAACACCATAAATAACGATAGCGGCATTAACATACAGTTTCATGTTATTTAACATGCTGAGTCTGGTAATCTCAGGAGACCAGACATGTAATTGATTTAAATGCTGACAAATAAACATTATCATAACTGTTTAGGCTAACATTAGCTAGCGATGCTATCTTCTAAATGACATTGTAATGGTATTCTTGATAATTGATAACTTATCTTCATAGTCATGAACACATTCTTTAAATACTTATATAATATTTTAAAGGCTTTATTATGTCTCAACTCTACAGCTGTGCAATAAAATTCACTTTAAAGATTCACTTTTCGTTTATGAAGATGATATACATACAGTATATACATATACATACAGTATATATATATATATATATATACAGGTGCTGGTCATATAATTAGAATATCATCAAAAAGTTGATTTATTTCACTAATTCCATTCAAAAAGTGAAACTTGTATAATGTATACATTCATTCCACACAGACTGATATATTTCAAGTGTTTATTTCTTTTAATTTTGATGATTATAACTGACAACTAATGAAAACCCCAAATTCAGTATCTCAGAAAATTGTAATATTACTTAAGACCAATACAAAGAAAGGATTTTTAGAAATCTTGGCCAACTGAAAAGTATGAACATGAAAAGTATGAGCATGTACAGCACTCAATACTTAGTTGGGGCTCCTTTTGCCTGAATTACTGCAGCAATGCGGCGCGGCATGGAGTCGATCAGTCTGTGGCACTGCTTAGGTGTTATGAGAGCCCAGGTTGCTCTGATAGTGGCCTTCAGCTCTTCTGCATTGTTGGGTCTGGCATATCGCATCTTCCTCTTCACAATACCCCATAGATTTTCTATGGGGTTAAGGTCAGGCGAGTTTGCTGGCCAATTAAGAACAGGGATACCATGGTCCTTAAACCAGGTACTGGTAGCTTTGGCACTGTGTGCAGGTGCCAAGTCTTGCTGGAAAATGAAATCTGCATCTCCATAAAGTTGGTCAGCAGCAGGAAGCATGAAGTGCTCTAAAACTTCCTGGTATACGGCTGTGTTGACCTTCGACCTCAGAAAACACAGTGGACCAACACCAGCAGATGACATGGCACCCCAAACCATCACTGACTGTGGAAACTTTACACTGGACCTCAAGCAACGTGGATTATGTGCCTCTCCTCTCTTCCTCCAGACTCTGGGACCCTGATTTCCAAAGGAAATGCAAAATTTACTTTCATCAGAGAACATAACTTTGGACCACTCAGCAGCAGTTCAGTCCTTTTTGTCTTTAGCCCAGGCGAGACGCTTCTGACGCTGTCTGTTGTTCAAGAGTGGCTTGACACAAGGAATGCGACAGCTGAAACCCATGTCTTGCATACGTCTGTGCGTAGTGGTTCTTGAAGCACTGACTCCAGCTGCAGTCCACTCTTTGTGAATCTCCCCCACATTTTTGAATGGATTTTGTTTCACAATCCTCTCCAGGGTGCGGTTATCCCTATTGCTTGTACACTTTTTTCTACCACATCTTTTCCTGCCCTTCGCCTCTCTATTAATGTGCTTGGACACAGAGCTCTGTGAACAGCCAGCCTCTTTTGCAATGACCTTTTGTGTCTTGCCCTCCTTGTGCAAGGTGTCAATGGTCGTCTTTTGGACAACTGTCAAGTCAGCAGTCTTCCCCATGATTGTGTAGCCTACAGAACTAGACTGAGAGACCATTTAAAGGCCTTTGCAGGTGTTTTGAGTTAATTAGCTGATTAGAGTGTGGCACCAGGTGTCTTCAATATTGAACCTTTTCACAATATTCTAATTTTCTGAGATACTGAATTTGGGGTTTCATTAGTTGTCACTTATAATCATCAAAATTAAAAGAAATAAACACTTGAAATATATCAGTCTGTGTGGAATGAATGTATACATTATACAAGTTTCACTTTTTGAATGGAATTAGTGAAATAAATCAACTTTTTGATGATATTCTAATTATTTGACCAGCACCTGTATGTATATATATATATATATATATATATATATATATATATATATATATATACTGTATATATTAGTTAATAACGTGTTAACGCAAATTCATTTTAACGGCACTAATTTTATTAACGCAACGTTTATTTTCTGTTTGACCCGTGGCCCAACCCATAGTTGGAGAAATGGAGATGCACAGTGTTGCCAACTTATCAACATTGCAGACCCCTTTAGTGACTTTTTTCCCTTCAAAAAGCACCCAAACCTTATTTAGTTTCTGAGAATTGCCAGTAGCCTACTGCCACGCGAGGTCTTGCTCTCTCAGCGCGCGCACACCTCTCGCTCTCTATCTAGCTGCGTCTGCTCAGTTCAGCGCGTGGCAGAGAGGACCAGCGCTTTCAGTTAAACACAGATATTATGTTGCTTCTCTAATTATACATGCAAGTATAGCTGAAATCACAGCACAACTATTGTCATTATCTTATGTGTATTTGATTTCATCAGATGACGGTGCGATTATCAGGATTTTTTGTGCAGATTATCATCTTGGAAAGGAGAGATTTTTATGCAATCTTAATGGGTCGTGTTTCAGTCACTATTTCATATTCATCCCGTTGTCTGACAACAGAAACAGTAAAATATACCAATGAAAACAGTTTTATTGAGAATTTAGCTGTATCAAAATACAGTATGTGGGCACAGAGAGGCAACCACATGCAATAATAAATAATATAGGCTATGTACATTTTGCATGTTCAGAAGAAGTGAGCGGTCCTGCGCAAAAAAATGTAAACAGGGTTGTGTCAGTAAATTGCTCAGTGCAAAGAAAGAGAAGTAATGGGAACCTGGAATTTCTATTTTCATGTGTCTTATAGACAAGTTCTTTGAAAAACATCTATGACCTTTGAAACATGTCTACTATTCATGCTCTATGTTGACTATGGTTTCAATAATAATAAACATACATTTGTATAAAGTTTAGAGTATTAAAAACTTGAAAAGTATAAATTTAAGGTACGTTTAGAACAAATAAAAATGTGTGATTAATTGCGATTAATCGTGAGTTAACTCGTGACAATCATGCGATTAATCACGATTAAATATTTAATCGCATGATTGCCATGAGTTAACTCACGATTAATCACAATTAATCACACATTTTTATTTGTTCTAAACGTACCTTAAATTTATACTTTTCAAGTTTTTAATACTCTAAACTTTATACAAATGTATGTTTATTATTATTGAAACCATAGTCATATATATATATTAGGGCTGTCGCAATTTGTTAATTTTATTAGACTATTCGATTTTTAAAAATCCTCGACTTTCATTTTGCTTCGGAAGTGGCGCATTTCACGGACGAGAATCCATAAAACACATTATTAGACTATTTTCCAAGGCTGCATGATATATTAAACCCATTTAAAAATCATAATTAAGCATAATTGTGAATTCACAAATGCTACGATTTAATTAAATAATTATATGCGATGCAGTGCTGCAATTATTTACATGCCTGTAGGTTAAGTACGTGCGTCACACAGCGGCTCCGTTCACAGTAGTTCCACAGAAACTGTTATCATTTACATGTGTGGAGCGTCTCAAACTCATCTCTGCATGTTGTTGTGAGTTTGGGTTTATTATAACGTTCATCTGAATCAGAATCAGAAAGCGCTTTTATTGCCAAGTATGCTTGCGCATACAAGGAATTTGTTTTAGTGTCATAAGCTTCCAGTTCACAGAGACAAAGACACACAGACAATAAAAATAAGATGAGAATAAAAAATACACATATGTAAATAGAAATTAACAAAAAAATGAAAAAGAAAAAAATATTTGAAACATAAATGATTGTATGTACAGTTGTGCTATAAATGATAGAATGGAATAGAATATAATGAGATGCAGGGATGCACTAGGATGGAGGTGGTAACAAATTAATATAAGGTTATTGCACATTGTTATTACATAATGGGGGGACATTTAACTGTTCATAGGGTGGATTGCCTGGGGGAAGAAACTGTTCTTGTGCTTTGCTGTCCTGGTAATTGGGGCTCTGTAGCGCTGGCCAGATGGCAAAAGTTCAAAAGGGGGATGACTTGGATTTGAGTGATCCAGAGTGATTTTCTGAGCCCTTTTCCTCACTCTGGATGTATACAGTTCTTGAAGAATGGGCAGGGGGCACCGATAATCCGTTCAGCAGACCGAACCGTTCTCTGTAGTCTTCTGATGCCTGATTTTGTAGCTGAGCCAAACCAGACAGTTATTGAAGTGCACAAGACAGACTCAATGACGGCTGAGTAGAACTGTTTCAGCAGCTCCTGTGGCAGGTTAAACTTCCTCAGCTGGCGAGGAGTCGATGTGAGTGTCCCAATTCAGGTCCTGAGAGATGATGGATCCCAGGAACTTGAATGTCTCCACTGCAGATACAGTGCTGTATATGATGGTGAGTGGGGAGAGAGCAGGGGGTTTCTCCTGAAGTCCATGATCATCTCCACTGTTTTGAGCGTGTTGAGCTCCAGGTTGTTAAGACTGCACCAGACAGCCAGCTCTTTAACCTCCTGTCTGTAGGCAGACTCGTCACCATCCTGGATGATGCCGATGAGTGTGGTGTCGTCTGCAAACTTCAGGAGCTTGACAGAGGGGTCTTTTGAGGTGCAGTCGTTGGTGTAGAGAGAGAAGAGCATTGGGGAGAGAACACAGCCCTGAGGGGCACAAGTGTTGGTGGAGCGGCTGTTTGACATGAATTTCCCCATTCTCACTAGTTGCTGCCTGTCTGTCAGAACGCTGGTAATCCACTGACAGATGGAGCTAGGGACAGAGAGCTGGGTTAGTTTGGTCTGGAGGAGTGTTGGGATGATGGTGTTGAAGGCCGAACTAAAGTCCACACACAGGGTCCTCACATAAGTCCCTGATTTGTCCAGGTGTTGAAGGATGTAATGCAGTCCCATGTTGACTGCATCATCCACGGACCTGTTTGCTCTGTAGGCAAACTGCAGGGGGTCCAGTGATGTCCTGCAGATAAGCCAGTGCCAGTTTTTCAAATGACTTCATGATGACAGATGTTAGAGCCACAGGTCTGTTGTAATTAAGTCCTGTTATCTTGGGTTTCTTTGGAACAGGGATGATGGTGGAGCGTTTGAAGCAGGAAGGGACTTCACACAACTCCAGAAATCTATTGAAGATCTGTGTGAAAATGGGGGCCAGCTGGTCAGCACAGGTTTTCAGACAGGCTGTTGTCACACCGTCTGGGCCATAGTAGAGTAAAAGAACTTCCGCTGCAGCCTCTATCAATGGCTGTGCCGATTGCACATCATTGTTGTGGATTATTTATGTAGAATTCAGCACATATAAGTCTTCTAAAGACACCAATCTCAGTGTTGTCACAATATCCCGTTGTGTATTTTGTGACTTAAACAGTAGCGCACGAGCCTTACTGTATGTGTATAGGCAATAGGCAACCCTAACCCTAACAATGGTTGACCATCGTGCTAAACAATATAGTTTAAAAGAAATCAAAGTACATAACATGATATGACAAGACAAACAAATAAACATTTTAAATAAGCTCTGCTTTAGACAATGAACACACACACACACACACACACACACACACACACACACACACCTTGGGTTTCCATGTTTTGTGGGACATTGCATGGGCTTAATGGTTTTTATACTGTACAAACTGTATTTTCCATCACCCCACACCAACCTTACACATAAACGTACCCCTTACAGAAAACTTTGTGCATTTTAAGATTTTCAAAAAACTTAATTCTGTATGATTTATAAGCTTGTTTCCTCAGTGGGGAAAAAAAAGCCCCCACAAGGACAAGAATTTTGAATATTGCCATCTTTGTCCCCCATAACGTAGGGTATACCTGAGCCACACACACACACACACACACACACACACACACACACACACACAATCTGAGTATACTAAATTTTAAATATGAGTAAAATCATATATGTTGTTGAATTTACATTTTTGTTGTTAATTAAGAAATGTTTTCATTTTAATCTAGCCTGTAGATAGTATGTGTACTGTAAAAGAACAAATATACGTTTCACTTAAAACTTCTCAGTGAAATAATTACACCTACAGTTTTAAACATGTTTAAAAGTTTAAACACAATGTGTGTCACTAAAGCAAGTAATGCTGTCTATTGTCTTTAAAATAAACTTTAGTTTTATTCTTTAATTTCTTTAAAATAGCCTGATGGTAATGCACCCAAGTGCTTTTCTCACATGAGTAGAAAACTCTTTGGATGTGTTTGTGACAAACACATCATTGTTTACTTCAGAAAAGTATGACTGAACTTTTCTCATTTGATAGACCTAGGTTTCAAATTATTTACCCGAGGTGTTTAACAGCCAGAGGGAATACATGTTGTTTTCTAATGTTCATGACACCTTTATTGATGTAAATTTCTCACCTAGAACACAAAACTTGTACATTTTGACTATTTTGTAGGTATCATGTCATTTGAAATGGTTTACTAAAAGATTAAAGCACCAGCATCTGTGTTTTCAACATGAACGAGATGCACAAGTATGTTTCCACTATTATCGGCATTTTTTTGACCCTAATAAACTGGTAATTAATTTTCTATGGGAAATGATACAATGTACAGTTCTCATACTATGTGTGTAAATAGCTGTGCTAAAACATTTATATGAGTATTTTTGCATGCCAACAGATTTTGTTAGGGATGTGTCGCATCTAAGAATTACAATCTTTTGTAAATTACATTTTTCTACACCACTAGTTTTAGTCATATTATCAAGATTTTTTATCAAGATTGGACGGTGTATGTTTTTAGGTGAATACACCTCTTTGTGAGCTGTCATCATAATAGAAATAAATGAAAATTAACTAACAGTCTTTTCTCTTTGAGATCTTTATTTTAGTGCAACTTTGTGTCTGTCTACGATGTGAGAACATGAAGAATCAACACGAAAATTAAGTCTTGCTGTTTTACCCTTAAAACTATTACAACTGAAACAAATCAAACTATTGCACTGAAAGCTGCACACTCATTTAAGTTTGAGCATATTAAAGTTCCTACGCTCTTGTAAAGAGTATTGATAAATTTCATCCATAACCTTTCGTACATTCAAGAGACAAAATCGCTAAGAAAGAGAGAATAGCAAGACAAGAAAATGTTTATAATACATATAGAATTCAGAAAATCTGTAGATTTTTAAATGATATTTTTAATTACTCCACTAAATTTCAGATGACACAATTCACATTTCGATTGATTGACCGTATTTGTTTTAAGACTCCTCCACAAGTTCAATTCTTCAGTCTGATCACCTTATTTCATCACAGAACCGTGAGAAAACTATACAAACAACATATCACATTAATAAGCATTTTAATTAGCTAAAGCTTAAAACATTCATTATGACATTAATTATTAATTATGACAGACTAAAGGCTGTATAGAAGGATTAAATTAAAGGTTTAACGCAAACGTTGTATTAAACATAATGCTCACATTTTTTTTCACGTGCTGATTTTATGATGCAATCCTCTATAATTGCATCAAAATAAAGAAATATTTCCAGCCCATAGACGATAATTAAAAATAAGTTTGATCATCTTAATAGAGTTATTCTCCGTGATTGCATGCAATGATTGAATATCATTATACTGTGAACAAGAGCGGGAGGTTAATCACAATAAATATAATTTAAAAATAAACAAAAATAATATTAAAAATAAAATAAATGGAGCAATTCCAATAGGGTCCTCACACCATCGGTGCTCGGGCCCTAATTAAATCAGTCCGAGTATTCTTCTGGCAGTAACTTGAGCTGCGTGCTCTTCATTAATTTGACTGGCAACACAGTTGCGTCGCTCAGATAGGCTCATGTTACACATTAAAATGAAGGATGACATGATACTGTTACGACACGTGAGTCATGGGGATCCATTTGCAAGGCTTTATTTTGAGACATGGTCAAAACACAGGCAGGGTCGGACAGTGGCAAACAGGTATAACACAGACAAGGCAGAGAGTAGTCCTAAGGCAAGCGTGGGTCGACGATCGGCGAACAATATCCAACAGGGGCAAGGCAGAGAGAGATAATCCAGGTACACGAGCAATAATCCAAACGAGGTGCAAACAGAGTCCAAAGGGCTAGGCTAAGGGTAAATCCAGGAAAACACGGGCAAGAATCAAAACACAGGAAAACACAAAAGGCAAGGCAAAACTATGACAATTATATGGGCTCCGTAGAGTAGCTATCTCTTGGAGAGTGATAAACGCTAAACAATACTCGGCGATCACAGAGAGAAAGTCCAAGCCTTATAAAGAGTGTGCAAATGGGAATCAGCTGTGTGTGATCAGTGCAATCAGTTGTGTGTGCGTCGTCAGTGCAATGGATGATGGGAAATGTAGTCTTTGGGTGATATGTAACTGTCTGTGTGGTGTGAAAGTCAATGTGATGGATGAGTGACCTCTGGTGGTGAGTGAACAGAAGTTCATGGCCAGGATTTGTGACAAATACATGGTATGGAATCGGTATAAATACGCAATTTTAACATTGACGTTTATTGCATCAATGTTCAACTAAACTAAATTAGTTTAATTTTCTTCACAAAACTGGCGTCTGTCCATTGACAATAAATCAGGTGGAAATTACTTTACGCTACTAATCGGAGCCGGATGTGGCGACACGCGGACTGTGATAAAGGCCTATTACAGCGGCTATAGCATTTCTGTCCTAAAGAAATGCCCAAATATTAAAGATTAAGTGGACATTTGAATTAAATGGTGCTTGGTCAATATTAAACAAGGATTAGATCGCGCAGTAATGTATAAAAACAATCGTCAGGCCGCTGGCGCCTCTTCAGGCCTTTGTTGTAATGCGTAATCTACATTAGCTTTATTGTTTATAATACATTATGTATTTTAACAGTTTTGTTCAATAAAACCATATGATTTCTTGCTTTTGATACTTTATTTGAACTAATTACTATTGCATTATTGCTATTATATATGTATTTTAAGTCATTTTAAAGGCTATTGTTCACTTACATCTATTTTTATTACCACAAAAAAATTAATTATAATTAATTAATTTATAGGGCCCTATAAAATCCGTTTTATTTCCAAATTATTTTTTTTTCATTTTCATTTTTCTATACTCTGTTTTAATGGTTAAATTAAATTTTATTAATCAAAAAGCCTGTCTAATTAATTGAGTTTTACAGTTTTATCTTTACCAAATTCTGTTTTCTGTTATTTTCTGGATTCCATTTTAATGGTTCCATTAAATTTTAATAATCAAAAGCATATCCAGTTAATTGATTTTTTAAAAAAATTTAAGTATTTTTTTTATTTATTTATTTATTTCTCCAGAAATACTGCACATTTAAATTTTTCTCCTAAATAAATTCTGGTAAATACTCCTTTAAAAAGTGTTTGTTTGATGAGAATTGTATTATTATTAGACACGTGGATATGTTGTCATTCTTACACTATAATACTGAACTGATTTCAGTGATTTGGACTGAGATGGACACTTGCTTCTTACACTCTATGCTGCACTTTTCTTTTGCTCTAAAAATGGATTTCATGCAAATTTCATAGAAATAAGTAAAATTGTTGATTTTTTTGTGTGAAATTAATTGTTTAGATTAATCGATAAATTAGTCGATAGATTAATCAAAATAAAAATAGTTGTTAGTGGCAGCTAACGACTAATATATATATATATATATATATATATATATATATATATATATGTGTGTGTACTGTAGAAAGCGTTATAGAAATAAAGCTGACTTGACTTGTGTGCATGATAAACCCACAACCGCTGCTTTACACAACACTAGTCTGCACTGTTTTAGGCCTGACAGGGTTTTTCACAGAGTTGTGTTTGGGCTCCAGAAGTCTGGGACCAGCACTGCTAGTGAGATCTGAATCACTAGTCGCGCTTCAACAGCTTTCACTATATTAGTGAACACATTTGTGAAGAGTGAGGACAGTTTGGACTTTAGCTGTAAACACACACAGACATCTTCACTGTTATGTTGTTCTTGATGTTTCTCTCTTCTTGTGTTCAGATGCCTGTGATCTCACACTGGATCCAAACACAGCACACACTCGACTCATTCTGTCTGATGAGAACAAGAAGATCACACGAGTGAAAGATCATCAGCCGTATCCTGATCATCCAGAGAGATTTGATGATGTTCTTCAGGTTCTGTGTGTTGAGAGTCTGACTGGACGCTGTTACTGGGAGGCTGAATGGAGCAGATTAGCTGAAATATCAGTGTCATATAAAGGAATCAACAGGAAAGAAGGGAGAGACTGTGAGTTTGGATACAATGACAAATCCTGGAGTCTGTTCTGCTCTGATAACAGATTCACTGTCTATCACAATAATAACAGAACTGATATTCCTGCTGTCCGTTCATCCTCTAATAGAGCAGGAGTGTATGTGGACATTAGACATGTATGTGGGAGAGTAGGAGTGTATGTGGACGTGTCGACCGGCTCTCTGTCCTTCTACAGCGTCTCTGACACACACACACTCACACACTTACACACATTTAACACCACATTCACTGAACCCCTCTACGCTGGGTTCAGGGTTTATCATGGTTGGGTCACTCTATAGAAATATCCATTTTTCTGTCCATAGCCTTTACAGAAATATTACACTTGAAAAACACTTTAGGATTACAATTTCTTTATATTTTAAAATTAAACATGTTATTTGAACAATTACACCTTCTTGAGCAATCAATGTGGCAATATTTGTTTTTTAATTAATTATAAAGAATTCCAAGCACCACAAAACTGCTCGTCCCTACAGCCATACACAGAGGGAAAGTGCTTTATTATGAGGTCAAAAACAGGTTTTTCTACCATTTAAAATATAATAATGTATTCATAACTATCAAATATATGATATAAATGGCATAATAAAACAAAATGCTGAATACATATTATAAAATATAAAATAAAAACAGTGGTGCCCTGGAGTTGTGTCACTGGTGTTACCGTTTAACAAAAAACTGTTATTTTGTAATAAAAATCACACTGATGACATCACTTGACTTCCTTCTTCCTGTTTTCTAAAGATCAATGAAAAAAAGCCCATGTTATGTCCACTGTTTCTTTTCAGTTATGAGAAATTTTCTCATTTATCTCATGATTTCATATGAAGCTTTTAGTTGAAGTCACTGGTATGACCTATTTATTGTTAGGGAATTAAAAAAAAAAACTAGAATACAAATCGATTAAACTACTTAATTTAGTGATTATACCAGGATGGACAACATGTGGTTTGATACCTTGCAGCAGACATTTTGTAAAATGCATTTTTCATGAAAATTGTCACTGGTGTTACTGTCACTGGTGTTGCCTTCCTTATGGGTAACACCAGTGAAGATCAGTATATCAGGTCTTATGTATGTCACCGGTGATTCATTGTGTCACTGGTGATATTGTGCTGTGTTACTGTACTCTTTTTTTTCTGTCACATTAAATAAAACAATCTCCTTATTTCGTGCATTTTCATAAATTTTCTGTAACTCTGACTACGTGTTGAAAAAAAAGAAATAAGATTTCATAAAACCTTTTAATATTGCTAAAGAAGGTAACACCAGTGACAAAAAAAGAAAATAGTACATGTGGTCTTGAATTAATTGCACAAAAAAGCTAAAATAAATAAATTAAGCTGTCATTTATATATGTATTCATAAAGTCAAAAGGAAATCTAATAATGGGGTCTAAGTTTAAATGTTAGAAAAATAAATAAATGTTAAGCCATACAAAAAGTGGACGTTTCTGTAGAATGACCCGGTTCCTCAGTGTCTCTGTGTGATATTAAACGATAGAGAGACTCTGTAAATCCTCTTTCTGATGTTCACATGCACTCTGGTACAGGAGGAACAGAGGAAACGTGCGGAAACATCTACAGAGCTTTATTAATTAGCATGGTCAAATACAGGCGTGGTCAGTTCACAGCAAACAGACATAGAAGAGGTCAGACGAGAGCAATCCTCGAGCAAGCAGAGGTCTTCGATCAGCGAACAATATCCAACAGGGCAAGGCAAAGAGAGATAATCCAGGTACATAGCAATAGTCCAGGCAGGGGCAAAAAGAGTCCGAAACAGCAAGGTAAAGGGTAAATCCAAGATAAACAAGCTAGAATCAAAGCACGGGAAAATAACAGGCAAGACTATGACTATGACTATGACTATGACTATGACAGGCTCCGTAAAGTGGCTATCGGCTATCACAATGATAAATGCTGACCAATACTCGGCGATCTGAAAAGGTTCTGATTGGGTGCTATATAGTGTGTGTAATAGCTTCCAGGTGAGCGTGTGATTGGTGACAGCTGTGTGTGATCAGTGCAATGGATGATGGGAAATGCAGTCCAGGGTGATGTGTAATGGTCTGTGTGGTGTGAGAGTTAATATGATGGAGAGGCGACCTCTTGTGGTAGTCGGACGGAAGGCCACGAACCGGATTTGTGACACACACAAACTCATCAAATCTCACATCATTACATTTGTATTAATTCATAATTAAATAGTTTTTCATTCTTCATCTAGAAGATATAAATCTAGATCAGACTCATACTGTTCTGAATCTTAAACAGATGAATAAGTTTGCTTTAATATTTCTATTGTAAACTGATGATCAAATGTAATAAAAGTGTATTAGTGGCTGATTTAATGATGAAGTGGTTTCAGAATCTCTGATGTGAACTGATGACAGTATGAATAATGATGAATGTGATTGAGATCAGCAGAATGAAACACAGAGGCTGAATTGAGTCAGAATGAATCCGTCTCCTGATCGTCTGCTTTATTTTTCTGTCTGCGCTGATTTAAGCATTGCTTACTACTAAACAGAAGTCAGAAGAACACAGACTGCAGGAAAGCAGGTTGATGAATGATGATTTGCATCAGTCTCTGAACCACTGCATTTACATTTCATCTACATTTCACTACTGATTATACCCTGTATGATTGTGTATGTGACAAATAAACAAGAACCTTGAACCTTGAACCTTGAACCACTGAGGAGGCTGACAGGGCTGACTTTAGTTCACGACTGACTATATTAAAATAATGTAATTAAAACCTCAGTATATAAGTCTGCAATAGTGCACTGTTCTCTACAGCCTTGTAATTCATTGTATTTTTCAAAAATATAATCATTTCCAGTTCAGTGCTAATACAGTAGCCTAAGTGTTGCTTCACAGTGAAGATTTATTACAACAGTTAATAACAGTATTCTTTACAATAACACAATGTAATGTTTAACAGAATCAGAATCTGTTTCCTGTAAGAATTAGTGTTCATAAATATACAAAGCTTGAAATATCAAATAAATCCAAATTAAAAAAAAAAAAATGTATTGCACTTTCTAATGACACTATCATCTCTTTTTCCTTTGCATAAGTCAAGGAAACAGCTGCTTTACAACTTCAAATAGTTTTACAAATATGAGAACTTGAATAGAGTAAACAAACATACCTATTAAGCTCACGAAAATCTAGATGTCAGCTTATCTATATTCTCGAACACATTTTCTGCCCTGATTTTCCACAGATTTACAGTCTGGAGAAGTTGATGCTAGTTGCCAAAGATCAGAGCCAGTCTGCAGATTTGAGTCGACAGAATCCATAGAAAATCACTTAACTTAACTTAAAGTGACAACCATCAGTTAATATTTAAAATTTGTTAATGAAGTATTTACAGACGTTCATTGTGGAAGAGCTTAAAGAGAGCACACCGAGTTTAATTGGAGCAGCAACAATTTTTAATACATTTCATGTAATATTTATTAAAATTACAAGATTTTGCAAAATAAATAATCTAGGTAATTTATTATGTTCATACATATTTTAATATGAACAACTATTATTAACAATATCTATGAAATTCAACTTTTTCTTATTGATGTCACACTGAAGCTGTGTGATTTTCATAGTCGTGCACCCTTTAAGCTCACCTTAAAATAATACGAAGCATCTTGCATCAGATGTGAAAAGAGGGGGAGAGACAGATGGGAGTGTCACAGCCAGATTAGTTTTATTTGCTAACACTGGGTGTGTGTTTTTCTGTATTTGTGTATGTTTGTGCTTGTTTTGCAGTGCATTTTTGTTGAGAAATGTGTTTGACATTATATTTGAGTTATAAACGTCTTAAAGGTGCACTAAGTGAATTTTGTCAAATGATGTTGATATCTGAAAGCACCGAAACAAACACGCTTGTATTGATGGAGGAATCTGATAGCCGGCGAGGGTATGCTGTCATCAATAATTGAAAGCCATGTGTGTTACTATGGTAACTCAGGTCCAATGTGTTTGGTAGTAGTGTGTGTTTTAACGATTGAATTATTTAGCTCTGTTTCACGTGGAAGACAACGTTGCTCCGATATTTACGCAGGTCCTACCTCTTGCCTTATCGTAGCCCTTCTTTTTAATGTTTTGTTCCTCTGATATTTTCCTCTTTTTTTATCTGCCATCTCTCTCTATCTTTAGTCGACCTGCTAATATCCGTCCTGTGCACTCACTGAGTGCTCTCTTTTCTCTATCATTACTAGACACGCCCCCTTACTGCTGATTGGCTGCAAGTGTGTTTTGGGTCTCGGTCCGACGCTGTGGTCAAAAGCATTTTTCAAATATTGTTTAATGCACCTTTAAGTGAGATTAAGCCATGTATTTTTGTGGCACTGTTGATGTAATGTTGTTTTTCACCATAAAGAGGTAAAAGTGTCGACACACATACTAGGAAAAGAGAAGTTCAAAGGTCACTCTGAACTCCCAAAGACTGAAGCTGAGATTCTTGATAAGGGTGGACCCCGTCCTGGCAGCTTCAGGTGCGCTCTTGTTTTTTGTCACTGTCAGTCCTTGAGTTTATTCACCAGTTTATTTATTGTTCTGCTTGTTTTTACCTGTTTAGATGTGCTTGTTTACCTGACTATGTCTTTTTGTTCACTCAATGCAGAGTTTACAAAGAAGGCGATCATGATCTGCCTGAATTTCCTTCATATTTTCAAGTGGCCAAGTACTGGGTTTTTGAGAGGGTGAGTGAGTTCATGCATCAATCACATTACCATTATTAGTGGACATCAGGGGGGGAAATAAAATAAATAGTGAAAAATGTATGTTGACCCCTTTAACACATTGTCGAGCTGATTCTAGTAGCGTCCAGCACTGTTTGAAAGTGTTTTCAAGTGTTTTTGTGGTTCAGGTCAAACCCAAGACTTTGTGTTCAAGTGTTCCTGTGGCTCAGTGGTAGAGCATTGCGTTAGCAGCGCAAAAGGTTGTGGGTTCGATTCCCAGGGAACACACATACTGATAAAAACATGTATAGCCTGAATGCACTGTAAGTCGCTTTGGATAAAAGCGTCTGCTAAATGCATAAATGTAAATGTAAATGTGTGTTCTGGAGCTGTAGAGTGCTAAAGGCCGAGCAGGCCAGCAGTATCGTGTGTTGTGTTCAGTCTTGCGTGAAGCTGAGGTTTGATCATCCTGAATGTTGTTATCTCTGGAATCATAGATGGTGACGGAGGTGCTGAATTTGTCTTGTGGTGATGGTGATGGACTCTCTCTCTCTCGCTAGACCGCAGTGGTTCAGGACAAGCTTGTGTTCTGCGTGACGTCTGAAGATGCTGTGGAAGCATATCTGCAGCTGATGAAGGATATGGAGACTGAGGGATTCACAAAGACACACACACTTCTCCCTGAGGTTGAGCGCTTGTCATCCTACAGCCTGCGGCAGGTTAGATACTGTGGGATTACAAATTGTGTTTAAATGTTTAACTTAGATTCTTATTATCCACTTCCTGACTCAATGTATAACTGTGCTTAGAGATTCAAAGAACCCAGACGTTGATTCAAAGAACCCCTGGCCCAGACGTTGATTCGTTAGGTTGATTGGATTAGTGTCTATTTTTCGGAGCCCCCTGGCCCAGACGTGGATTCGTTAGGTTGATTGGATTAGTGTCTATGCATTTGATTATGTTGATGAGATTAGAACCACGGGAAGTAGCAACAAACTAACGCCTCCCTCATGTGCTTGCTTTGTTTAAATTTGTCTCCACCTCCAAGAATCCCTCCTCTAAAATGCCTATAAAATAACCTTGTAAAGTTACTTAAGATTGAGATTTCGATGACTACAGCATACCAACAGCTTGTGTTCTCAATAAAGAATCCTGCTGACGATCCAATCCTATTTCTCCTGGTCTTCTCTTCTGAGTCTTCTACACTTTTGCTGTCCTGAGACCCATAAGCACCGACCTCCTCACCTGAGTATGAAGCCACAACCTCTAAAAGACAACTAGACCCACTGCTGAGCCAACTGTCATGGAAGACAGAACAAGAAAATGAAAAAAAAAATACACAACGCAGAAAATCACATACGAGAACTTCAGTCATCCAACAACATGATCAAGATTGCCATACTAGTAATCATCATGGACATCGCACAAAGTGTAGACTCCAGAAACAACATATTCTTAGAGCTGATGAATATGTCAAGAAACACCTTGCTTGCTGGAAAGAACATTTGCACGCCACACCCGCCTTCAGTAGGAGCAGGAATCCCATGGGTGGCACAACCCATCTCCAACTGTGACACGTGTACCTTATACGACATAATTCAGCTCCTACCACGAACAAAGAAGATGGCTGCATTCCAGGACTCACTTGTGCACAAACATGGTGGTCAAGAACTCTTGGAGCATTAATCCCGTCTTAGGGTGTCATACAGGTCCTTGATCAAGTCAGAAGCATATCGAATTCTGTACAGAAACTGACCAGTGATACGGCTTTGGCCCTGGGCAACATCAAGGACACTCTTGCCTCGCACAAGATGATGATCTTACAGAACAGAGTGGCCTTGGATTACATTCTTGCAACACAAGGGGGAGCCTGTACCATTATCGGTCCTGAATTCTGCACCGGGTTAATGGATCCAACAGAGAACTTGAACAAAATCCAACAAGACATTCTTGGTCTTTCAGCAAAATTACACCAGATGACTGAAGATAATTCTTCATGGTTCGGAAACTTGTTAGGTAAACCCTGGCTGTGGATCAAGGAAATAGCAATTCTGCTGTTGTTTCTCCTACTTGCGTACTATCTATGCATCCACAGTATCAAGTGTTTATTTCAGCAAATGACTCCCGCCTCTCACGAGGAAATGACAGTTCCAACCAGAAAAGATTGTTACCCGTAAGAACTTCACGGACCCTAATTGCATGTTTTGTTTCTGTGTCAGCATGCAATTACATATAAGCAACACAGAACATGTACAATGTGCCTGTAACGATTACAAGTTACAAGAATTAACTTTTAAGTGTCTAAATTTGTATTTTGTGAGAGTTATTAGAACTCTCAAAGGGGGAATTGTGGGATTACAAATTGTGTTTAAATGTTTAACTTAGATTCTTATTATCCACTTCCTGACTCAATGTATAACTGTGCTTTGATCAGAGATTCAAAGAACCCAGACGTTGATTCAAAGAACCCCTGGCCCAGACGTTGATTCGTTAGGTTGATTGGATTAGTGTCTATCTTTCGGAGCCCCCTGGCCCAGACGTGGATTCGTTAGGTTGATTGGATTAGTGTCTATGCATTTGATTATGTTGATGAGATTAGAACCACGGGAAGTAGCAACAAACTAACGCCTCCCTCATGTGCTTGCTTTGTTTAAATTTGTCTCCACCTCCAAGAATCCCTCCTCCAAAATGCCTATAAAATAACCTTGTAAAGTTACTTAAGATTGAGATTTCGATGACTACAGCATACCAACCGCTTGTGTTCTCAATAAAGAATCCTGCTGACGATCCAATCCGATTTCTCCTGGTCTTCTCTTCTGAGTTTTCTACACTTTAGAAGAACCAAGTTCACAACAATACACACAACACAGATCTGTTTCTGTATAACATGTGTCTAATGGGTGTGAAGTAATTGTGGAGCTGGTTTGGACCGAAGCTCTCGGTTCCTTTAATAACACCCTGACAGTCCCTGTCTCCAGAATCAGCCTCAATGATGTGAGAATGAGCGCAGATCATCAGTAAAGAAGCTGACAGGAATCTGCTGTGTTTAACGCTGTGTTTATTGGCTCTGTGCTGCTCTAGGTGAGCAGGGTGGATGGATTGTTACTGCAGGCACAGAAGACTGAGAAAGAGGATGAAGTCAAAGCCCTGCTGGAGGAGGTCAACACTCTTCTGCCCCTCAGAATGACCAACCCTCCTTCCAAACACAAGCTTGTGTCTCAGAAACTGGACCTTTCTCAGGTATATCACATACATCACCCTCGTCTTTGGGAAAGTATGGAGCTTTGAGGTGCAGCATTGAGGTCGTTCCACCACAAAACCCTGAGTTTCATGTTGTCTCTGGACTGCTTCAGGACAGGTGAACGTGATTGTGCTGATTGTGGTCTGAAGTTCAAACATGAACATATTTCAGAACATGTCTTTAAATAATTACGTTAATCTTGTATTCACTACAGGCCTGTTCAGATTCAGCAGATACTGCGTGTCAGCACAGGGGTGGAGCTTCAGTTGTTTAGGGAGGAGTTAGGCAATAACTAAGTTATTCATAAATCATTTATTTAAATATTGGAGAAGTTTCTTTTCAGATCCTCATCAGGGAAAGTTTTAGTTCTGTTCTTGTTCTCTGGATCCTGAGTCACTGCTGAATTATTTTTAAATTTTTTATTAATTATAAAGAATTACAAGCACCACAAAACTGCTTGTCCCTACAGCCAAGCACAGCGGGAAAGTGCTTTATTTTGAGGTCAAAAACAGAATTTTCTACCATTTAAAATACAATAATGTATTCATAACTATCAAATATATGATACAAATGGCATAATAAAACAAAATACTGAATAAATATTATAAAATATATAATGAAAACAGTGGTCCCCTGGAGTTGTGTCACTGGTGTTACCGTTTAACAAAATCTATTATTTTGAAATAAAAATCACACTGATGATATCACTTGACTTCCTTCTTCCTATTTTCTAAAGATCTGTGAAAAAAAGCCTATGTTATGTCCACTGTTTCTTTTCAGTTATCAGAAATTTTCTCATTTATCTCATGATTTCATATGAAGCTTTTAGTTGACGTCACTGGTATAACCTATTTATTGTAAGGGAATTGTAAAAAAAAAAACTATAATACAAATGGATTAAACTACTTAATTTAGTGAGTATACCATGATTGACAACATGTGGTTTGGTACCTTGCAGCAGACATTTTGTAAAATGCATTTTTCATGAAAATTGTCACTGGTGTAATTGTCACTGGTGTTACCTTCCTTATGGATAACACCAGTGAAGATCAGTATATCAGGTCTTATGTATGTTACTGTCACTGGTGTCACCTTCCTTACGGATAACACCAGTGAATATCAGTATATCAGGTCTTATGTATGTCACTGGTGTAATTGTTACTGGTGTTACTGTCACTGGTGTCACCTTCCTTATGGATAACACCAGTGAATATCAGTATATCAGGTCTTATGTATGTCACTGGTGTTACCTTCCTTTATGGATAACACCAGTGAAGATCAGTATATCAGGTCTTATGTATGTCACTGGTGTTACTGTCACTGGTGTCAACTTCCTTATGAATAACACCAGTGAAGATCAGTATATCAGGTCTTATGTATGTCACTGGTGTTACCTTCCTTTATGGATAACACCAGTGAAGATCAGTATATCAGGTCTTATGTATGTCACTGGTGTTACTGTCACTGGTGTTACCTTCCTTATGGGTAACACCAGTGAAGATCAGTATATCAGGTCTTATGTATGTCACTGGTGTTACTGTCACTGGTGTCAACTTCCTTATGAATAACACCAGTGAAGATCAGTATATCAGGTCTTATGTACGTTACTGTCACTGGTGTTACCTTATGAATAACACCAGTGAAGATCAGTATATCAGGTCTTATGTATGTCACTGGTGTTACTGTCACTGGTGTAATTGTCACTGGTGTTACCTTTCTTATGGATAACACCAGTGAAGATCAGTATATCAGGTCTTATGTATGTCACTGGTGTTACTGTCACTGGTGTTACCTTATGAATAACACCAGTGAAGATCAGTATATCAGGTCTTATGTATGTCACCGGTGATTCATTGTGTCACTGTACTGTTTTTTTTTTCTGTCACATTAAATAAATAAAACACAATCTCCTTATTTCGTGCATTTTCATTATTTTTCTGTAACTCTGACTACATGTGCTGAAAAAAAATCAAGAAATAATATTTCATAAAAACATTTAATATTGCTAAAGAAGGTAACACCAGTGACAAAGTAGTACATGTGGTCTTGAAATAATTGCACAAAAAAGCTAAAAACAAAAAATGTATCTCTCATTTACATGTATTCATAAAGTCAACAGGTAATCTAATAATGTGGTCTAAGTTTAAATGTTAGAAAAATAAATTAAGACCTCTTGCCATACCAAAACTGGACATTTCTGTGGAATGACCCACATAACAATTTAATTTTATTCAAACCTAATTTTTTCCAAGAAAAAAAAAAACTTTCATGGGGCGCCCCCCAGTCATTTTGCACCCTAGGCAACTGCCTATGTCGCCTATGCCATGGGCCGGTCCTGCCTTTCAGAACAATGTCCATATACTGATAAACTCTAACACATGTACATATGAGTTTAGCATGCATCACTCAACAGACTATTATGGGAATCAAATGGAAACAATTAACATTTTAGTTGCTTAAACTAAAACTGTGGTAAAATTGTGCATCTTGGCAATGTAACTTACTTTACTGAAATGGAGTATTTTTTATAATGACAAATAATTACAGAAGCATACAGAGAGAGTTACATTTAACACTTTTTAAACCTAAAAACATCACAACATAGAAAAAACTAAAAGTTTTTATGTATTTGTGTTTATACACACTCATTTCACCCCGTCCTCCGTAATAGTTTTCTCTCAGACTGTTTCATCCTGAAATGAATGTAAACTCAAGCTAATGCCTCCAGTTAACTCTCACTCACTCTTTAACACTTTAACATTTCCAAGAAACCTCATACTTTGCTAGAAGACGCCTTTGGCCTCATTTTGAGGGGAGCATTTTTAACTTTACACTTTATGAAAAAATAAATAAAATAAAACAGTTTTTGTTCTCACCTTTGTTTATCAGCAAATACACAGATGAAGCAGCAACTGCAAAAACAGCAAAAGTTCCTTAAACTTCCTCAACTTGAGTAGCATGATATTTGCAATACAAAACATTAACTGTTTTTAATTAAAAGGTTTATAGTCATTAATGTTTAATGTATTAATGACCCTTAAAAGTTTCCCCTTTTAATTCTAGTTTAAATAAAGCATTTGACAGCCCAAACACAGCAGGCCAAGAGCTCATATAAGCATGCAAACATCAGACCTTCACTACTTTTAGCTCAAATTGAAGAGCATGCTTCAAGCACAACACCAAAGATTAATTTTCCACATAATAAAGCTACGATAGGCTCAAGTGTCTCTCTCATCTCAATACATGATATATTCTTATAATGTGTCAGTAAATGTTCTTGAAGGACAAATTCTTCAGCTACTGGTTAAACCTTGATTTCACTGTAAAACTGGACAAATCAAACTATTAATAAACACTAACTGCACATGAAACACAAACATGAGACACAAAAAATGATAACACAACTTGCTAACGACTGAGACAAAATAATAGCTACAGCAGGTTTATAATAAATCATGTTTAATGCTTCACAGTTTCCTCTTGTTAATTGTAGATTAAATGAAGCATTTGACACAGCAGCCAAACACAAATACAAGCCACAAACTACATCAGACATTCATTGTGCAGAAATACGTGTTAATCAGCATTTCATTCAGAATTCATCAAACGCACCTGTTCATGCTGCTGGCTTAATATCATCAATATGTTTTATTTGACTATATAGGCCTTTATCACAGTCCGCGTGTCGTCACATCCGGTTCCGATTAGTAGCGTAAAGGAATTTCCGCCTGCTTTATTGTCAATGGACAGACGCCAGTTTTGTGAAGAAAATTAAACTAATTTAGTTTAGTTGAACATTGACGCAATAAACGTCAATGTTAAAACTGCGTATTTATACCAATTCCATACCATGTATCATGTCATCCTTCATTTTAATGTGTAACATTATCCTATCTGAGCGATGTGACTGTCAGCGCTGCCAGATTAATGAAGAGCACGCAGCTCAAGTTACTGCCAGAGGAATACTCGGACTGATTTAATTTTATATTTAATATTATTTCATTTTTGAATTATATTTATTGTGATTAACCTCCCGCTCTTGTTCACAGTATAATGATATTCAATCATTGCACACAATCACGGAGAATAACTCGATTAAGATGATCAAACTTATTTTTAATTATCGTCTATGGGCTGGAAATATTCCTTTATTTGAACAACTTCAATTTGATGTAATTATAGAGGATTGCAGTATAAAGTCAGCGCGTGAAAAAATGTGAGCATTATGTTTAATACAACAATTTTACCCTAAACCTTTAATTTAATCCTTCTATACAGCCTTTAGTCATAATTAATGTTTTAAGCTTTGGCTAATTCTAATGCTTATTAATGTGATATGTTGTTTGTATAATTTTCTCGCTGTTCTGTAAAGAAATAAGGTGAACAGACTATGAAGAATTGCCACACATACAGTATGCCTCACGCGCTCCTGTTTAAGTCACGAAACACGCATCAGGATATTGTGACAACATATTCCTTCATTTCATAATACTCAATTAATTGTTGTAAACTGAGATGGGTGTCTTTAGAAGAAGTATCTGTGCTGAATTCTACATAAATAATCCACAACAATGCCGTGCTATGGTCACAGCCATTAATAGAGACTACAGCTGAAGTTCTTTTACACTACTATTTGAATCTTCCGCTTTTCGAATGCGGAAGTGTGATAAAGGCCTATTGTACATCGATAGTTCTGAAATCAGAGTGAAATACTACTCATGCGTCGTGCTACAGATGACGTCAGACGTACAGTAAGTGTCTTCAACAGAGACCAGGTCAAATCATCAGAAATCAGCTCAAGATATCCATCCATCTTTCTCATATTTACTTCAGGATATTCAAAACTCCTGAGACACGCATTGACTTGACATGTTTTTCACATCTACTCTGACTCTTCACCATTATTAATATCTAACATGTTTCTAATCTGAGCAGTAATTAAATGAGTGAAAGTACTCATACTTACGTGAGTATGAGATTGAAACTTCCCTTCTTAAATCTTCTGGAAAAAGTCAAATATTTCTCTGAATAATGTCTTCTATATTCACTGTCTCAATATACGGTCATGTCTTGACTTCACTGTAAGAGCAGGACAAAAACACAGGATTTCCAGAGACGTCCTCATTCTGACCTAAAGAGAAACAAGGAACTGAAAACAGCTGAATACAGTCTGGATTTGACATGAGTTGAGTTCAGATTCTGCTTGATATTAACAAAAAAAGATCTCTACTGAAGACACTAGATGATATAGAGACCTGCATTCCCCTCTCCCCTCTCACCTTCCCCTCTCACCTTCTCCAAGCAATCTCTCCCACACTCTTACCGGCACTCACACACATTATCAACACATCTCTCCGCACTGGCATCTTCCCCACAGCGTTCAAGCAGGCCCGGGTAACTCCACTGCTCAAAAAACCTACATTAAACACTTCTCTTTTAGAAAACTACAGACCTGTCTCTCTCCTTCCATTCGTAGCGAAAACACTCGAACGAGTTGTCTTCAACCAGCTCTCACTGTTTCTTTCACAGTACAACAAACTGGATGCTAAACAGTCAGGTTTCAGGAGTGGCCATTCAACAGAGACTGCGCTACTCTCAGTCACTGAAGCCCTGCGAGTCGCAAAGGCTGATTCCAAATCATCAGTCCTCATTCTGCTCGATCTTTCTGCTGCTTTTGACACTGTCAATCATCAGATCCTCCTGTCCACCCTCTCATCGCTGGGTATCACTGGGATTCCACTTCGCTGGTTTGAATCCTATCTCACCGGTAGATCCTTCAGGGTGGCCTGGGGTGGGGAGGTATCCAAAGCACATCAACTGGTCACTGGGGTTCCTCAGGGATCGGTTCTTGGACCCCTCCTCTTCTCCACATACACTACATCACTGGGACCCATCATACAGGCACATGGCTTCTCCTACCATTGCTACGCCGATGACACACAGCTCTATCTCTCTTTTCAACCAGATGATCCAACGGTAGCTGCACGGATCTCAGGCTGCCTGGCGGACATCTCGGCATGGATGAAAGAACATCACCTACAGCTCAACCTGGCAAAGACTGAGCTTCTTGTCATCCCTGCCACTCCGACTCTACAGCATGACTTCTCGATTCAATTAGGCACATCAATAATTACCCCATCAACTTCAGTCAGAAATCTTGGTGTAATCTTTGATGACCAGCTGACCTTCAAAGAACACATTGCAAAGACTGCTCGATCTTGCAGGTTTGCGCTACACAACATCAGAAAAATCAGGCCCTTCCTGACAGAGCATGCTGCGCAACTTCTTGTCCAGGCCCTTGTCGTTTCTAGGCTGGACTACTGCAATGCTCTTCTGGCTGGTCTTCCATCAAACACAATCAAACCTCTACAAATGATTCAGAATGCTGCGGCACGACTGGTCTTCAATGAGCCCAAAAGAACCCATGTTACACCTCTCTTCATCTCACTGCACTGGCTACCAGTGGCAGCTCGCATCAAGTTCAAGACACTGATGCTTGCATACAGAACGACCACAGGCTCAGCACCCTCCTACTTCCACTCACTATTACGAATCTACATCCCCTCCAGAAGTCTGAGATCTGCTAGTGAGCGACGCCTTGTGGTACCATCACAGAGAGGCTCAAAATCACTGTCCAGAACATTCTCATTCACCATTCCTGGATGGTGGAATAATCTTCCCACCCCTATCCGGAATGCTGGATCCCTGTCAATCTTCAAGCATCAACTGAAGACTCATCTCTTTCGGCACTACTTGACTTCATCCTAAACTTGTTCCAAAAAAAAAAAAAAACCTTTCCCTCTATCTTTCTCTCCTTCCCTTGCTAGCTTGTACTTATTTGAACAATGACTGAGACTTGGTGTTACTAGCACTTCCTCTGTCTGATTGCCTCTTCAAGATGAATCGCTTTATGTACTCCCCAATTGTAAGTCGCTTTGGATAAAAGCGTCTGCCAAATGACTAAATGTAAAATGAAATGTAATGCATTCAGGTTTATTGTTGTATTTCTGAGCTCAAAAGATCTGCTCATAGTTCCTCTCTCTTGTCTTCATCCAGACAGACTGAACAAGTACGCTGAAGAAACTAATATCTCCCGGTAAGCTGATGGGTGAGAGACTTTGACTAGTTAGTTGTCTGACCTGATGAGCGGGTAAGTGTTTAGTAAATGGCTATGTCTATGACTAGTGATGGGTTCAGTCCAATCAGACAGAATACAGTCAATCAAATACATCTGTCCAGCTTTAAGAGAATGAACATCATGATAGTGTTTCTGAGGCTCATAAAGCAGTTTAACATCATAGATCCATCACTCACTTTAACATCGATTCTAAGCATTAAGGACTATGAAACAACAAAAGCTGTTATTAACTTTCACACCGAGCTGGAGTTTATCTGAGGATATCAGCTATAAGCGCAGTTCTTCAGATGGACTGAGGAGGGCAGCAGTGACGCGTCTGTTCTGCCGGAAATCACAGAAGAAGAAGAGGTTTTCTTCACTCCTCTGAAGCGAAACCGAAAGTAAACTCGACAGGAAAATTCGGAAGTTTTGAAGACTTAACTGTCATAAACCACATTAAGGTGAGTTCATTTCTTGGCCTCTGACATAAGTTCATATTATTGTAGTTTTTCTCGTGTCGTGTTAAATCCGATCTTTAAACTTGAACACATTTAGTGATTTTTGTCGCTTGTAAAAGTGGATGAATCATCTTCAGGATTATAATGATATCGAGCTCTAGAGATTCTGCTTTTAGTTCAGATTCATTCACGGATTCTTTACAATCAGAAATATAGGAGGAAATAAAGATTAAAACAGAAAACAGGAGCTTCTGTAGATCAGCTTTACTGAGAGTTTGATTCTGACTCACACATGCATTTCTGTCTGTAAAAACTCTACAGACACTCATTAAAGTGTTTGTGATATTTGAATTATGACACTGGAATAGCTTTTAAACTTTTAATTAGGAAGGAAAACATAAAATAAAAGACTTACAGTAACATGTTTGCATAAGCGTGCATAATTTAACTTTTTCTAATATTACATATAACTCAGTTTGTCATTCTCTCACACTCAGACTCTTTCCAGTTATGATACTGTGTGATATCTCAAGAATTATGATTGCTGGCCTCATTTTAATTGCTTTCTTTATCTATAGACTGATAAATATAATATACAAATAAGAGGCACTGGCACCTTTTTTCACTTTTAATTTTTTTTTCTGGAATAATATGATTACGGTGAAAATTAAGTGAATGATTTATGTTATTAATTGTTTTATTGATCTTGTTTGTTTGGTGAAAACATTGAAACTCATTGTGGAGAAAGAGCAGCTATTAAACATCGGCTGCATGTCTAAGCTTCCAGAGGGTTTATTCACTAGTGGTTCAATAACTAAACATCATCTCTGAAAATAATCCTCATCAGATGTCATGATCAGTTAGTTGATATGTGTTACAGCAGCAGAAACACATCAAGCTCTGAACAGATTGATGCTGAAGTCAAATATGTTCAGTAAGACACAAGAGCATCAGTGAGCTCAGATACTGACGATGCTCATGAGGATCTTCTTCACTACAGTCAGTAAACCATCACTTTATGGATCCTGCTGCAGATCCACATTCTCTTCAATCTCATTGTGTGTGTAGCGTTAAGATTTACTGCAATAATAATCACAATATTATGTGTCATTTGTTCTCTTATGTGTCCATATGCAGGTGTGAAGTCAGTTTGTCATTATGGAGAACAGAGAGAGATCTTCATCTCCTGATCCCAGCTGTGTGTCTCTGAAGAGTGATGAATCTATGGGTCCTCCTCCTTTATTCAGTGATGATCCAGTGACCTCTGACCCCAGGTGAGATATAATTCAGTGTTAAGGTCAATTCATGCTGCACTGATAAACAATGACCAGCGTGAACAATCACCGGATCACAGTTCATCATTTCTCAGACGATCCACGAGTCGACAAGTGCTGCTTCAACATGTTCAATCAGAGAAAACACACACTGAGCAACAGCAGCAGATTCAGACACTGATCCACAAACCAGACCGAGAGTGTTTCCACTGTTAGTGAACCACACACTGACTCACAAACCAGACCGAGAGTGTGTTTCCACTGTTAGTGAACCACACACTGATCCACAAACCAGACCAAGAGTGTGTTTCCACTGTTAGTGAACCACACACTGACCCACAAACCAGACCAAGAGTGTGTTTCCACTGTTAGTGAACCACACACTGATCCACAAACCAGACCAAGAGTGTGTTTCCACTGTTAGTAAACCACACACTGACCCACAAACCAGACCAAGAGTGTGTTTCCACTGTTAGTGAACCACACACTGACTCACAAACCAGACCAAGAGTGTGTTTCCACTGTTAGTGAACCACACACTGACTCACAAACCAGACCAAGAGTGTGTTTCCACTGTTAGTGAACCACACACTGACCCACAAACCAGACCAAGAGTGTGTTTCCACTGTTAGTGAACCACACACTGACCCACAAACCAGACCAAGAGTGTGTTTCCACTGTTAGTGAACCACACACTGACTCACAAACCAGACCAAGAGTGTGTTTCCACTGTTAGTGAACCACACACTGACCCACAAACCAGACCGAGAGTGTGTTTCCACTGTTAGTGAACCACACACTGATCCACAAACCAGACCAAGAGTGTTTCCACTGTTAGTGAACCACACACTGACTCACAAACCAGACCAAGAGTGTGTTTCCACTGTTAGTGAACCACACACTGACCCACAAACCAGACCGAGAGTGTGTTTCCACTGTTAGTGAACCACACACTGATCCACAAACCAGACCGAGAGTGTGTTTCCACTGTTAGAGAACCACACACTGACCCACAAACCAGACCAAGAGTGTGTTTCCACTGTTAGTGAACCACACACTGACTCACAAACCAGACCAAGAGTGTGTTTCCACTGTTAGTGAACCACACACTGACTCACAAACCAGACCGAGAGTGTGTTTCCACTGCTAGTGAACCACACACTGACTTACAATTAGAGCTACTGCTAACCAGTATTTCAGAACCGACTCATCTGATGATTATTTCTGTGATTCAGCAGATGAAAAAGTTTAAAATGATTAATTATTGAAATTTATATATGTTTTTAAATTAAAAAGTAAACATGCTATTCCTGATTTTGTGCAAAAAATGGTAAAATATAAGCATTACATTCTAAACAAACAAACATAACTGATTGCTTACCATTAAAAGCAGAAGATAAATGACTAAATCAAAAATGATAAACAAAAAAAGCACAAAATGTTAACTTGTACGAGGTTTGAGAGACACACATTCACACATTTGATCATAGAAATTATATTCTGCTGTTCCAACAGTCACTGTTACTGCTCAAATAAAAATATCATTACACACTCTGAACCTACATTTAATTTCTAATAAAATATTTGGTAGCACTTTAATTTACAGTACGTGTACTTCCCTGGTACATACATGGTAAATATCTTGTACCTTCAGGCAAGTGTGGGTAATAACGGTCACTTAAAGGTAGTGCCCGTACATGGTAACTAATTAGATACTTTACGCTACTTACTAATGTATATACATGGTAAATATGTAGTACTTACGGACAAGTGGGTAAAAACAGGTACGTCCTTACAGTATCCGTATATGGTAACTAATAAGACACATTACTGTGCATACTAATGATATGTACATGGTAAATGTGTAGCACCTACGGGAAAATGTGCTGTTATGTGGTAACAAACGACACATTCTGTACTTGGTATACACGTGGCAAATATGTAGTACTTACAAACAAGTGTGTGTTAATGTTAAATTGCTCTCCATAACAGTGCTTACAAAGTTTGAAGAACTGGTAATTCCTGTTTAATGTTTATGTAAAATGGTGCACTTTGTTTTACAGTCCTATTTCCATATACTTTCTATGTAAGTACTGGTGTATGTACCTATTAGTTAAGGTACAGAATAAGTTATGCGGTACTCAAGTTGGGGGTATAAACATGGACTTATTGAGTAATTGATGGTAGATGGTACATAGTAAGTATATGGAAATAGGACTATAAAATAAAGTGCACCATTTTACATAAACATTACACAGGAATTACCAGTTCTTCAAACTTTGTAAGCGCTGTTATGGAGAGCAATTTAACATTAACACACACTTGTTTGTAAGTACTACACATTTACCATGTATATACATTAGTAAGTACAGTAAAGTATCTAATTAGTTACCATGTACGGGCACTACCTTTAAGTGACCGGTCTTACCCACACTTGTCTGTATGTACAAACTAATTACCATGCATGTATGACTGTTAAGTACAGCCGTGTTTCTTATTTGTTACCGTGTACATACACTTCAGGTAAGTACTTTGTGTTACCACTCATTTGCCTGTAGGTACAAGATATTTACCATGTATGTACCAGGGAAGTACACATACTGTAAAATAAAGTGCTACCAAATATTTTTATGAAATTATTATGTAGAAATATTTTAGCAAAATATTTTATTGCTGCTGTTCTGCTGTGCGTCACGTGTTTGACATGCATGTGTTCACCGGCACTTCTTCACTGACGTCTGTGGAGTTTAATGGAGATTTCAAAATGGAAATACTTTCTTACATTCACAGAGAAGAATTTAACTGTATGTAACTTCTGCGCTGAGCAGAACACATCTCAAAAGCATTAAACAGCAGATGCATCTGTCAAAGCACAACAGAACAAACCGCAGTAAACACTTGTGCTTTCGTCTGAAGAGCTGAATATAAAGCACTCTGATGTTTCAGATGACTTGGTCCTGCATCTTTCACACAACAGCTGTTTTCCATGGGTTTATCCATAGAAATGTGTTATTCACTGCTATAAAGTAGGGCTGGGAAAATAAATCGATGCATCGCAAATCGAGAAATGTTTCAGCATAGATTTTGAGATTTTCCGAATGCATCGCGATTCTTTCTTGAGTCGATTCTGAGCTTAGATTTTAACAGCAGATGGCACTGCATGCTTTAGAAAGAGCGGCACTCTGCTTGTTTCCAAATCCTTACACACACTTGAACCTAAAATAACCATTCATAAAATTCGAAAAGGTTGAAGCGAATTGCAAGGGTGTTCACAGTGGGCTGTGTTTATATTAATCTTGCGTGACGAGTCATAAAAGCATTCTGAGCCGAGGTGAGATTACAGACTCAGCTAAACACACAAACGCTCTTCAGCACTCTTCTTCATAAGCATTTGAGTGTATGGATAAAAACTAGATTAGAGCTAGATTTTATAATCTATGCTCAGAATCGATTCCAGAGAGAATCGCCGTGCATTCGGAAGATCTCAGAATCCATCCACAAATTGATTCTGCATCGATTTATCATCCCAGCCCTACTATAATGCGATGTGACTGATGGATGGTTTCTGCACACAGCATTCAGATGAGTAATCGATAATCACTCACAATTCTTTTTATTATTGATTTTATCAGTTATTGTTGCAGCCCTGCTTATAATAAATCAAACAGCAGGCAGAACTAAAGGAAGAATGATTTCTGTCTGTTTATAAGGATCTTCAGGATGAGGAAGAGGAAGAGATCTTCATCTCCTGATCACAGCTGTGTGTCTCTGAAGAGTGACAGATCCATGATTGATCATCCTAATTTCAGTGATGAAGCAGCGACCTCTGACCCCAGGTGAGGATAAACGTGAAGTGATGATTGAACTGATTTATGGGAGTCAAAAACACACTCAATGTAGAGGTCTGCATTCCCACGGCTCTCTTGCAGGAACTGCGGGACCCGACCAAGGGTGCGTTTCCCGAACAACGATGTAACTCGCTAATTAACCACCATAGTACGATGTGTTGTTATGGAAATTAACTAGCTAGTCAGGACTGTTTCCCGAACACAGTCGCATCTCCGTCGTTTGAACCACATTAGTTCAACAACATGGGGCCATTGTTAATGACATCACACGCATGTGGTGGAGTAATAACTTCTGCTATTTAACTAAAGTGAAAGTGAAGTGATGTGTGTGACCCATACTTGGAATTTAACCTGCACACACACAGCAGTGAACACACACACACCGTGAACACACACCCGGAGAAGTGGGCAGCCATATTGCCTCAGCGCCCGGGGAGCAGTTGGGGGTTCGGTGCCTTGCTCAAGGGTCTCACCTCAGTTGTGGTATTGAGGATGGAAGAGAGAGCTGGTCATTCACTCCCCCCACCGACAATTCCTGCCAAACCTGAGACTCGAACCGTGACCTGAGCTGATAAGCGATATCTAAGATGCTGCTGTATTGAACATGGCACCTACTGACTAATTTACCATTTTTTGTTCCATGTAATTTTTCTTTATTTGATGTTTGATTCATCGCGGATTCCCTCTTATGTTATACTCTGGCATTCCCATAAAAAAGACTGAAGTTGTAGGAGCACAATTTTTTCCATTACTTTTGAGATAAATGGTAAGGTGGATATTGGCCGATAATTTTCTAAAACAGAGGCATCAAGAGAGGGCTTCTTGAGAACCGGGGTAACCATGGCCATTTTCAGGTCGTCCGGAATGGACCCGGATTTCAAACAGTTATTCAACAGTGATACCAGCCCCAGACCCACAGTATCAACAATTTGCCTCAAAAAGCGAGGGTGTATTATATCGAGAGAAAAGAAAGAAGGTTTTAATTTTGTGATCACCTCCTTGACTGTTTGTAAAGATATAGGGTTGAATGTTGTCCAAGGATTTGTTGGATTTGTGGGTGGCAACTCAACGTAATCAGTTATCTGTATCTGAGCCCTCAAATTTGTAACTTTATCACAGAAGTATCTCAAAAAGTCATCAGAAAGCGCAAAGGAGTGATTTTGAAAAGGATTAGTAGGAGGGTTAAGAGCAGAGTTAATAACAGAGAAAAGTATTTTAGGTGTACAGTGATGCTTTTCAATAAGATTTGAAAAATAGGAGGTCTTGGCTTTCTTAACAGCTCTCTGATATAAGGACAAACAGTTCTTCAGGATATCAAAATAGATTTGCAGTTTGTCCTTTTTCCATTTTCTCTCCGCTTTTCTGCAGGATTGTCTCAGGGAGCGAATGCTACTGTCAATCCAAGGTTCTGATTTGGGTTTTAGTTTAAAAAGCTTAAAAGGTGCAATGGAATTTAATACGTCCGTCCAAACTGTATTTAAGGAATTGAAATGGTGTTCAACATCATGATCAGAAAATGACGACTCAACCAACAGGGAAGAGTTAACTTTATTGTAAAGCTCAGTGAAATCCTCGCAAAAGTGTGGCGAGTATATGCGGGTTTGGCTTGTATCAGAAGCTGTTATCTGGGGGATCTCAGGAAGACACATCATAAACATAATGGGAAAGTGGTCAGATATGAGGGATTCAATCACGTTAACATCCGTTATAGACAGATCAAAAGTCAATATTAAGTCCAAAGTCCACAACATATATCTTTCTCTAATCTCGCTCCCTGGTGTGAAATATCAACACCTGTCAATCTTCTGCATTAGTCTGCTGACTTTTTTTTTCTCTCTGAACACATCACAACGATTATAAAATAAAACTAAACCATCTTCCAGGTTTTTACTAAAACTACAAAACTAAACCATCTTCCAGGTTTTTACTAAAAACAACTAATCTAAACCATCTTCCAAGTTTTTACTAAAAACTACCTAAACCACCTTTCAGGTCTTTACTAAAAACTACCGGTACCATAAACTTATTTCCACATGCTCACTGCAACTATGCAGTAAACAAAGACCATATGCATGCAACATTTAATGACAGCCTGCAGTTAATTCTGGATTCAAAACCCCTTTTCTTCTTTTGGTTCTTACATTTTTGGAAGAGCTTTTTAGAGTTTTCTTACCACAACGGGCAATCTCTGGAGAACAACACAACCGAATTTTGTAAGCAAATTGCTTACCTGGATGATGCGACGGCAGCCATAGTGCGCCAAAACGCCCACCACACACCAACTTATTATCAACATCAACGTGTATGCAGTGCTTTTAAGTTTTTTTATTCTTTTTGCTAATAAATGTTCTATGTTTCATATTTATTTGGTTCCACAGTGTTTGCTGGTTTTGTATACCTACCCTTGTGTAGCCTAAGTAATTTGTTATTTTATATTATTTTGAACTCCTTCAAAAACAGACAGAAACCTTGGAGTTTTGATCGATGATCACCTGACTTTCTCAGACCACATTGCAAATACTACCCTGTCCTGCAGATTTGCTTTATTCAACATCAAGAAGATCAGGCCCTTTCTTTCGGAACATGCTTCACAACTCCTTGTTCAAGCTCTTGTTCTGTCCAGGCTGGACTATTGCAATGCTCTCTTGGCAGGTCTTCCAGCCAGTTCTATCAAACCTTTACAATTAATCCAGAATGCAGCAGCAAGATTAATTTTTAATCAGCCAAAAAGAATGTACGTCACACCTCTGTTTATCAGTTTGCACTGGCTACCAATAGCTGCTCACATAAAATTCAAGGCATTAATGTTTGCCTACAAAACTACCACTGGCTCTGCACCCATTTACCTAATTACCTCATTTACCTCATTACTTCAGACTTATGTGCCCTCTAGGAGCTTACATTCTGCAAGTGAACGTCGCTTTATTGTGCCATCCCAAAGAGGCAAAAAATCACTTTCACAGACTTTTAAATTAAATGTTCCCTCCTGGTGGAATGACCTGCCCAACTCAATCCGAGCAGCTGAGTCCTTAGCCATTTTCAAGAATCGGCTAAATACACATCTCTTCCATCTTTATTTGACCCTCTAGCTCTCTCTATACTAATTGGATTCTTAAAAAAAAAAAAAAACTAACACTAGCTGTTCTAATCTTTTTGTATTCTATCTATTTGTTTTCTTTTTATTTATTATACAATTAACAAAAGCAAAAAAGGATTCTAATAATAGCTTGCTCTATTATTTTATCTGTTTTCTTTTTATTTATTATATAAAAAAAAAAACCTTGCTACTTGTACTGCATTAAGCTAACTGAGACTTGTTATAGCACTAACATATCATTGCTCTTTTGTTGATTTTGATTGCTTCTATTGTCCTCATTTGTAAGTCGCTTTGGATAAAAGTGTCTGTTAAATGACTAAATGTAAATGTAAATATCTGGGGGCTTACAGCGAAAGAGTAAGAGAGTTTGGTCCCAGCATACACAATTCCTCCATTTTCTGTGAGAAGCTTAGAAGCGGAGATGCTGGAGAGAGGGATAATGTGTCTGGTGAGCAGGGCTCTGGCTCTGGTGTTTCCGGTGGCTGTAATATGTTGTCCTGGCTTCCCTAGCTGTTTTCCAGAAAGTCGTCCTTGGGTGCTGAGTCTTGGAGCTGTTCTAATACGCCACAGTCTGTCTGTGATGAGCTCTGTGGGAAGGGTTCAGCCTGGATGGTGTCCATGAGCAGTGATTGTTTTGGCTGTGTGGCGTTATCAATGTCCTTGTTGGATGTGTCAACCACATGATGACTCAGAATCTGATATGAAGTCCTGTGGTCACTTATACTCTGTCCGGGTGTGTGTGTGCCATTCAGGTTGAGTGGTTTGGCACAAACAACAGAAGGATGACGGAGGGAGAAATATATATTGTCCTTTAGCACTCCTGCACCAAGTTTGTTTGGGTGGAGGCCATCCAGTTTAAACAGTTGTCAATGGCCCTAGAAAATATTGAAGTTGTCGATGAAGTTGACTCCCTATATACTGAAGGTCCTTTGTAGCCATGTATTCAGCCCAAGCGACCATGAAAACATGTTAGTTCCCCTTGCGGGGAGTGGTCCACTGATGAATGACTGAACCTCAAATCTTTGAAGTGTTTCAAAGAGTTCACTAAACTCCTTCTTAAGGAGTTTTGACTCCTTGAGAGTGGATATTCCAAGATGGCACCGAGCATGGCAGCCGTGTTGCGAGCTCCGAGAAAACTCTGCAGTTTTTCATATGTTTTATTTGTTATTTTGTTGTTTTACGTGTTGGATGTTGTTAGTATAACTGTCTACGATAGAGACACACTTTTGAACATTGGTTCATTCGTTGCGCAACACAAACCAGACTTTGAGTTCTTGAACGCCGGCGCTTTGTTTACGGACACCGCATCAGAGCCCTTTGTCTGGGCCGCACGGTCACGACCGAGGAAACGCCGTAGGAAAAGGGGAAAGAGAGCCGGAGTCCTTGTCAGACTCAGACTTCGTCCCCTCCGACCTCCACTCCCAACCATTTTGTTGGCTAACGTTCAGTCACTGCTGCATTATTTGCCTCACAGAAACATGGATGTCTGCAGTGGTTCCAGACTCTGCCATCAAGCTTACGGGGTTACGAAAGAGCTCACACGGAAAAGCAGAGGTGGGGGCATTTGTTTCTTTATCAACAACTCGTGGTGTGATGAAAGGAATCTACCCTCTATTAAATCCTTCTGCTCCCCTGATCTGGAATTTCATATGCTTCTGTGTCGACCATTCTGGCTACCGAGGAAATTTACAGCGATCATAATCACAGCTGTATACATTCCCCCTCAAGCCAACACAGACCAGGCACTCAAGGAACTGTATGGGAATATAAGCGAGCAGGAAACCGCGTACCCAGAGGCAGCGTTTATTGTTACGGGGGACTTTAACAAAGCCAACTTCAGAACAATAGCTCCAAAATACTTTCAACACATCACCATCAACACGCGTGGTGATCGTGTACTGGACCACTGCTACTCTCCTTTCCGGGACGCCTACAAATCGCTTCCCCGCCCACCTATCGGCAAATCAGATCATTCTTCCATTCTGCTCCTGCCTGCTTATAGGCAGAAACTGAAACGAGAAGCACCCGCCCTCAGAACAATTCAATGCTGGTCGGACCAATCAGACGCTATACTGCAGGACTGTTTTGATCACGTGGACTGGGACATGTTCTGAGCAGCGTCTGATGACGACATAGAGGCGTACTCAGATTCTGTAATGTGTTTCATACGGAAGTGCGTAGAGGATGTGGTTCCGACCAAAACAATCCGTGTCTACCCCAACCAAAAACCGTGGATTAACAGCGATGTTCGAGCAGCCTTGTCAGCGCGGACATCTGCCTTTAAATCCGGGAACTTTGACGATCGAAAACAAGCCAGTTACGATATCAGGAAATCCATCAAAGCCACCAAACGACAGTATGTGCATGTGCATTCCAGCTAGCCGGAGTTTTCACAGACATTTTCAACCTCTCCCTCTCTCTGTCTGTGGTTCCCTCATGCTTCAAAAAAATCCACCATTGTGCCCATACCAAAGAAAAATAAAATCACATGCTTGAATGACTGGAGGCCCATTGCTCTAACACCCATCTTCAGCAAGTGTTTTGAGAAACTCATCAGAGACCACATCTGCTCTGTGCTGCCTGCCTCACTGGATCCGCTGCAATTTGCATATCGCAGCAACCATTCCACAGACGATGCTATTGCCTTCACCCTGCATACTGCTCTCTCCCACCTGGAAAACAAGAACGCCTATGTGAGGATGCTGTTTGTAGATTACAGCTCCGCATTCAATAGCATAGTGCCTGCCACACTGGTTGCGAAACTCCAGAATCTAGGACTAAACAGATCTCTGTGCAGCTGGATCCTGGACTTTCTGACAGGCAGAAGACAGGTGGTCAGAATGGGCAACGACACTTAATCTCCGCTGACCCTCAACACTGGTGCTCCGCAGGGCTGCGTTCTCAGCCCACTACTGTACTCCCTGTACACACATGACTGTACAGCCACACACAGCTCCAACGTCATCGTCAAATTCGCTGACGACACAATGGTGATAGGCCTAACGATGAGACAGCCTACAGAGCGGAGGTGAGTACCCTGACTAAATGGTGTCAGGAGAACCACCTCTCACTCAACATCGACAAGACCAAGGAGCTGGTGGTGGATTTCAGGAGACAGAGCAGAGAACACACACCCATCACCATCGACAAGACACCTGTGGAGCGGGTAAACAGCTTTAACTTCCTCGGTGTTCACATCACCGAGGATCTCACATGGTCCACTCACACAGATGCAGTGCTGAAGAAGTCACATCAACGCCTCTTCTTCCTGAGACGGCTGAGGAAGTTTGGAATGAGCCCCAGCATCCTCAGAACATTCTACACCTGCACTGTGGAGAGCATCCTGACCGGCTGCATCACCGCCTGGTTTGGAAACAGCACCGCTGGCAACCGCAAAGCTCTGCAAAGGGTTGTTGGAGGTGAGCTTCCCTCCCTCCAGGACATCTACCCCAGGCGGTGTATAAGGAAAGCCCGGAGGATCACCAATGACTCCAGCCACCCGTCCCACAGATTGTTCTCTCTGCTGCCCTCAGGAAGACGTCTCCGCAGCATCCGATCCCGCACTAGCCGACTGAGGGATAGCTTTTTCCCTCAGGCTATCAGGCTAATGAACAGCCAGAACGAATACACCTTACAGCACACTCCCACTTTACGATATGCCACGCACTGCACTTTAACTCCACAGTTCAAACTAGACTACACGTACACACTGCACAAATACAACAATCTGCTACCACTGGATACCATCCAATGCACATCCATGACATTTGCGTATCCAGCTTATGTACAATCTACTGCACCGTTGCACATTACTGTGTATGTATATATGTGTACATAATGTAGAATGTGTACATACGGTGTATAATGTGTATTGATAACTGTAAGTATGTCTAACAGTACACTGTGTGTACTGAGTATATGTATGTGTATATTGCACATTGTCATCTGTATAAGTCTGTAAGTATCTAATGGTACCGTCTATATGTTAATTGTTTCTGCACTGTCTGGAGCACGCTCTCAAGAATTTCACTCATCAAGGCACATGTGCTGTGATGATGTGACAATAAAAGTGATTTGATTTGATTTGATTTGACTGCTCTTTCCGAATATCATTCTTCCCCACATGGATGATGATTTCATTTGCAGTCTTGTGCTTCATTTGAATTTTCCGAAGTTCCCTGTTCACATCAGAGACGGTTGCTTGAGGAAACCAGCATGTAGTTGTAGTCCTGCTACTGATGTTTCTGATAATAGAGTCACCCACTATCAGAGTCCTGGGCTCGGCTGCACTCTGAGCTGAATGCCGCTGTCTGCTCGTCCTTGAGTGCCTGTTAGTAGCGATGTTAGCTGCTGGCTGATACGATCCATGTTCAATCACATTTGGGGATTCCTCACCCACATTCATTAATGCTTCAAATGTGTTCTCAAGATGTATAGGGGGTGGTAGAATACCAGTGTTTGGAAGCCTGGTCATTGCCATATCTGGGGTAGAGGATGCTACCGCGGCAATATGAGATACTCGTGACAAACTGATGTCTCGAGTGCCTTTGAGTCTCGCTCCCTGTTTGTGCCATCAATTAGTCTGTCGATCATTTTCGGCTTGTTCCTCTACACTTGGTATAAACTGTTGAGATTCATTAGATTCACAGGACTCACCGGCTGTATGCTGAGGGGGTCTGTGATGATGGTCTGCTGTGTGTTCCGCTTGTTTTGGAAGTCGAGCAAGTAACTTTGTTTCAAGAACCGCAATCTTTTGTAGAAGTCTGTGGCAGTTCATGCAGCAAGTAGATTCCACAAGAGGCATTATTTTTCTCGTCTGTTTGAATGTAGGCAGCTGTGTTTTCCCATCTCCGGAATGTAAGCTGCTGTCAGTGGGAGGCCAAGAGTCTTTTTTTGGAGTATTATTCCAGTCCCGAAAAGTTTTTAGTTTTAGTGTTTGTACCAAAAATGTGTTGTTTGAGCACTGTGTTGATATGCTGAAGTTAAAATCTTAGAAGAATCTGAGAAAAAATCATAAGCAGGGAGCAAAGCACGGAGCAGTAAGCAAGAGCGTCCAAACAGTAGTGAATCCGGAAGTAGGAAGGCATAGCGCAAAGCATAGGTAAAGCATAGTTTCTTGTCATGGGCTTAAATAAATATGCTCTTGAGCACAACAAGCAAGCTAACAAGCAGAACTATCTGTATCCTCCATTCTATCTAAATATAAATGCATTTTAATTAGGCCTGTATTTTTGCGCGTCCTCTGTAAGCGGCATTTTTGAAGAGTGTGCATATGCATAAATGCCTAACTGTGCGTTCACACCAGACGCGACTTGCGCGAATAAATCGCGCTATTCGCGCGTAGTTGGACGCTTGAACATTTTGAGTTTACTCACTTCATTCGCGCGTGAAATTCACTTCACAACAGACGCGAATTCGCGTCATGGGAGGGGCTTCTGCCAGGCAGCTCCAGTCTCGTTGTGATATGGCTGACATGGATTTTGTTTAGAGGCTAGTTGCACTTTATGTGCTATGAACAGGGGTGGTCAGTAACAAAGTAAAACTTCTTCGTTACTGTACTTAAGTAAATTTTTCAAGTATCTGTACTTTACTGGAGTAGTTTTATTTTGAGTAACTTTTCCTTTTACTTCACTACATTCCAAAGCATAAGATCGTACTTTTTACTTCACTACATTTCATAAAACATATCATTACTCCTTATAATACATCACATGCTCCGAGATGCAGAAGCGGTGTATGATTCATGAACAAACTGATTCTTTTCAATGAATGTTTAATCGGTTCGCAAATCGCAACAAACGATTCATTCACGAATTGAATGATACGATTGCAGCTGTTCTTGAGTTGAAAACTCACTGATTCAAATGAACCGTTTAGAGCGAGTCTCCAGTGAACTGAACTCACAAGTAAAGAACCGGGAGATCTTGTGAGCGCACGCGCGCTACTGATGCTGCGAAAAGTAAGTTACTAATGTCGAATTTTGGTATTAATTATTGTAACTGAAAATCATATTTAGGTCAAAACTGTCAGTTGTTTGTGAACTAAATCTGCTGTAAATGGTGATCTATTTAAGCCCACTGAAATGCTTGAATGCAGACAGATCAATGTCAGTGTCTATATATGTTTTAGGTCAAAAAAACGAAACATTAAAATAACACAGAATAAATAAAATAACTCATGCACGTTCATATTCCGCGCTGCTGTAACGTTAGCAGTTGTATTAAAATGCTACGCATTTAGCCCTATGTGACGTCTGTTTTTATATTATTTATCAACAGTATACATTTTTATATTGTTTATATCATCTAGCCCAGGGGTTCCCAACCTTTTTTACTCCGGGGCCCCCCTCCTTCTCCGGTCAATTTTGCAAGGCCCCCCTGACATTTCCTCTTATACTGTAATTCTGCCACAGAGAGAAAAGTGTTTATTTTTAAACTTTTTTTATTAACCAAAACATTTGTTTTGCCTTATTATTCTTCTACTGCATGTCATAAAAAATAAAAAAAAATAAAAACTCAAAATTCAAACAAACTTTAAATTAAAGCTATACTTCATAACTTAAAAGGAAACCCTCTGCTCAATTCTAACTTTTTAAAATAATATAAATGCTATAAACCTATATAAAATAATATAAACCTGCCATACCAAACAGGACAACAGGGAGATGCCAAAAGACCACTCACTACACCTGTCCCATTGAACTGGACTGACTGAAAATATAGCCTACTGTTTGTATCCATTAAAAAAAATAAACATACAAATGAAAAATACAGCAAATAAATTTTAAATCTGTTGAAACACATCGATCTGAAGACGGGATCAGTGAACAGTTTCTCCATCAGAGCGCGTCTGATGCTCACATGTCTATAACAAGCCTCACAAGATTCTCTTTTATGGGTGAACATCCATTATAAAACACGCACAGGATATTAATTTAGACAACTATGCAAATATTGAAATTTCACAACAAAGGGATCAGAGCCCCAAGAGCGCGCAGTTTGTGAATCATATAATGCGTGCCTAATGTACGACTCTGATACACAGGAGTGTCATAGGCTACATTAGGCATGCGCAAGTTAGTTATTATTACTCTAATCATCTTACCTTTACATTAGCGCGACGGTTTGCTTCATACAGCCCAGATATGTAGTTTGCGTGCAGCGGTTGGAAGTTTTGAGCCGATGTTCAGTAGCAGTGCGATGAGGCTTGCTGCACCGAGTCCGAAGCAATCAATCACAGTGAACGAGAGAGGCCGTGCTTTGATAATTTTAATTTAACACATTAATAATGAAATTAAACAATTATAGGATAATATTTAAATTAATTTTAAGCCATCTCGCGGCCCCCTTGGAGGATCACTGAAGCCCCCTAGTGGGCCGCGACCCCCCGGTTGGGAACCCCTGATCTAGCCGAGTAGACAGATATGAATATTTATTCATAACCATACTGAAAATAAGTAAATATTGTTAGCTGATGCTAACTGTCTAGCTAACAAGCTTGCTGGTGCTAAGTTGAGGATTTTTTTTCAGCCACCTAGAGAGATTCCATCTGAGGGAAAAAGAAAGGATGTGATGTTCAGAACTACAGTAATTATCAAAGTGGGAAGTGATACCCTCTGGGGGCATTTGGCCAGGGTTGTTCTTACACCACAGACAAGGTTTGAGAAGAAAAAAATCATTATGAAAATATAATTATATTTTCATTAAAATGTTCTTCCTAACTTCAGGCCTAATTCTCATGTCATAACTGTGACGTTCTGCAAAACAACAAGTTTTAAAACACTTTTTTCTTACTGGTGAAAAGTAGATGGTCAAATCTGTTTTCTCTCAGGTACATCACAGTGAACATTACTACATCACTCTCATCAACCATAGTTGATAGTCCATATCAACAACAAAATATATATCTTGACTCCATAAAGTGGTTATTTTGGGAAAATCCCAGGTATTTTGGGAAGTAGGATTATAAAAATATGTGCTAATATAAAATTAAATAAAGTAGTCTATGTAAAATTGCAAAATAAATCTATCTATCAGTACTTTTTTACTTAAGTACATAAAAAATCAAGTACTTTTGTACTTCCACTCGAGTAAAATTGAAAAAGCAGTACTTTTACTTTTACTGGAGTAATATTTTATTATAAGTATCTGTACTTTTACTCAAGTACTTGATCTGTGTACTTTGTCCACCACTGGCTATGGAAACACTGGACGCGTGTATTTCAGCCGAGAATGTAGTTGTTTAAAACTCAAATCTGAGAGGAGCATAAACTCGGCTAGTCCTTCTGACATTTGCCGCTGGCTCTGATGTATCTGTAGTGGATAAACATAAGATATAATTCGTTTTGGGTAAATCTAACAGGTAATCTTTGGTCTATCTTACAGGTTCGGGTATCCACATACAGCCTCCGCTCGTAATCACATCACTACTAGAGCAAGCTCCTGATTGGTTAACGCGGCACGAATATCCGCTAAAGTTCAGATTTTTCAACTCGCCCGAAACGCTCAATTCGCGCCGCAGGATATCTATTCGCGTCTTAGCATTGACTTAACATGTAAATCACTCGCGCTTAACGCTTCATTTGCGTGTGGTGTGAATGCACCTTAAAAAAGAAATGTAAATTATAAACTTTAGTGACAATGCATGTAAACTGTGACAATTCCTATGTCAACCATGCAGTGTTCAGCTTGCGTATAGTGCAGATGCGATGTGGTGATATGAAGCCATTTGCACATTTTGAGAGGGAAAGATAGAGAGCTCGCGGAGAACTCGTGCTGTTTATATTACATTTATAAAAAAATGCAGTACATACCAGATTCATCCTGATAATGAGACACAAACGTATCCACTGCTGTAAATCCCAGTTTAGTTTGAGAGGTAAGGGTCCACGGAAGAACATTCCATCAAGAACTTTTAGTCCAAAGAAACAATAACGTTGTAATTTGGATCGTTATTCCTTTGTTTACATTTCATTTCTTCAGGGAGAGTTATTGTTTGTGTCCGTTATGGAATAAATTACGCTCAAAAACAGCGTCTTGGTGCTAAAAACATCACAGTTTTGTAGCATACATCCTCACAGACAGAATTAGACCATCCAAAAAAAAAAAAAAGTGAAAGATACGCTGAAGATTGTTTATTTGAATTCTGGCGCTCCCTCGTGACGGCTCATGACGCACGCTGTGACGCACCTGTCATCTGATGGGGGCGTAACTTAGCGATCTTTTTTTTGCCAAATAAACCTTTTTTTAAAGATATGTTTGCGTGTTTTGTGGGGAATGTGACTGTATCTGTATGATTACCATCTGTATGGCTGATAATCAGCGTGTAATTGCTGACTGTTGACGACTATCATGGTGAATGCAGTCTATATAAAAGGCCATTATAATGTGATTATTGACTATATGGGCGGCCATATATGTATAATACTTACTTAGTTGTATGTATAATGACTAAATAGCTTGTAGAACACTTCAATACATATGGTAAATATTATGCACCTAGAAAAATCTCAGAAAAAATGGCTGCAGGAATCTCATTTTTCATGGTATCATCTTCAGATTTGAAATAGAAACTCACGAGACATGTGACTTTCAACCCATTACTTTTTTTCATGTATTTTTATATGAAATAAAAAAAAAAATCAGTGTGGTACAATTTTTTTCAAGGCACTTCAGTGTCTATAACTTTTTATATTTTTGAGCATTTTCAACTCTGGATGATGGATAGTAAAGCCCAAAGGGTCTTCTTTCCAAAGACACCACAATTGTGTGTGTGGCACACTGATGTCAGGAACTGTTACCATTTTAAGTTAGGTAGTCATTTTCAGCTGTGATTCCCAATATGGGGGGTGCTGGCTAACAGGTTAAATTTGGCCAGTATTTAATCCTCTGGGGCCTGAGGGTGTTTTGGGGCCCCGAAGAAGTTTTGACATGCCCTGACATTTGTGCTTTTTTCAGTTGCTTATAAACATTTTAGTGGCTAAAGTCTAAAAACACTGTATTCAGCACAAACTGGGCTACAATAATATGTGAGCAGCATGTATGTACGTGATTGTGTTTTTGAGAAAACAACGTTTATGCGTGGTTAGAGAAAAACTACAATTTTAAAGTAACTGAAATAAGGCCATAAAACACATACAGAACATTTGTTCACAAGACTTTTGAGAACTGTTCAGCAGTTCAGAGGGAGCACACTCAACTTGTAGCCTAGTACTTCCAGTACTCCTAGTCAAGTAGCCTACATACTTTGAGAGGTTAGTCATGCAAAAAAATCAAAACCAGCCTCCCCAACACACTCGATCCGCTCCAGTTTGCATACCGTCCAAACCGCTCTACGGACAATGCAATTTCCACCACCCTCCACCTGGCTCTTACCCACCTAGAAAATAAAGACTCCTACGTTAGAATGCTGTTCATTGACTTCAGCTCGGCATTCAACACAATAATCCCACAACAGCTCATAAACAAACTAAACCTGCTGTGCCTTAACAATTCCCTCTGTAATTGGATCCTGGACTTTTTAACCGGAAGACCTCAGTCAGTCCGTGTCGGCCACAACACCTCGAGCACTACCACACTGAACACAGGTGCCCCACAAGGCTGTGTGCTCAGCCCGCTGCTCTTCACGCTGCTGACCCACGACTGCACTGCCAAGTTCAGCTCCAACCACATCATCAAGTTCGCTGATGACACAACAGTGGTAGGTCTCATCAGCAACAACGATGAAACGCACTACAGAGAGGAAGTGGCACAGCTGGCTGAATGGTGTGACGCTAACAATCTGTCCCTCAATGTGAGTAAGACAAAGGAGGTTGTGGTGGACTTCAGGAGGACGAACTCCATTGACCACCCCCCACTGACCATCGACAGCTCGACTGTGGAGAGAGTCAGCAGCACTAAATTCCTGGGGGTGCACATCACAGAGGATCTCACCTGGTCCACCAACACCATGTCAATCTCCAAGAAGGCACAACAGCGTCTACACTTTCTCCGCTGGCTGAAAAGAGCAAGTCTCCCTCCACCCATCCTCACCACATTCTACAGGGGCACCATTGAGAGTGTGCTGACCAGCTGCATCACTGTCTGGTACGGGAACTGCAGTGCTGCTGACCGCAAGACACTCCAGCGGACAGTGAACACGGCTGCAAAGATCATCGGTGCCCCTCTCCCATCCATCCTGGACATTTTCCTCGCACGATGCTCCAGCAAAACCAACAGCATCATGAAGGACCCCACCCACCCCTCCCACAGTCTCTTCCAGCTCCTAGCATCAGGAAGACGGTACCAAAGCATCAGAGCCCGCTCCACCAGACTGCTAAACAGCTTTTTCCCCCAGGCTGTGAGAGCCCTGAACTCAGATCACCCCACCCCCCTCTGAAATCCCATGCAAACCCCTACCTCCTGAAACATGGACACCCCCCCCCCACCAAACACCCTCCAAACTTACCACACCAAAGAAAAAAACTGAACTTTTTTGTGCAATTCAAGTGTGCCACACACAGGTGAGTGGGCCTGTACAAACCACCTGTAGCAGCACACTCTCCTCTATGCACTAGACACTTTTCCTACACAATCCCACAAAAGACTCAGCAATATATGTATGCTTACATGCTCATGCACTACCGCAAATCATTTTGTACTGTTCCCCAGCCAGCTGCTTGACTCACAATGTTTCTCTCTGCACATGTACAGTATTTATGTGAAGCATTCGCATAGTTTGTATAGTTTGTATTTTTTATCTTTATCTTTAGTTGTATAGGGAAAACAATATATATAGTATACTTAGTCAAAATCTGTCAGTAGGTTAGTTGTGTATAGGTTTATAGTGTTTTACTTCATTGTTGTATGTCTGTATTTATGTCTGTATTTATGTAGCACCGTGGACCCGTGAGGCACGACATTTCGTTCCACTGTATGTCCCCACATGTAGTGGAATGACAATAAAGCTCAACTTGAACTTGAACAATTGAAAATTGAAAATTACCCCATTGTAAAAACTAAAATACATAGCATGATCAAAAATTTAATTACAAATATATATATATATATATATATATATATATATATATATATATATATTATTTATTTATTTATTTTTAATTCCCTCCTCCACCACTCTAAAAAAAAAATCCTCCCTCCCACAAGAGTCACCTAAGAGGGGAATTCACCCCATTTTCAAAATTGAAACTCAGGCCCTGAATGAATGTCTGTAAAAATCCTGATTGGAGTATCACTATAAATAATTCTACATGTTAAAAAGAAGCCTTTTTTATCATGTAGATAAAAACAGAGATTAAAAAAAGTCCTTCTAAAACAGAGAGGGACACTCTGTGTTAGGAGAGATCACGCCCGCTCCCTGAGAAAGTCAACATTTTAATTTTCTTAAATATAAATCGCTAGAGACACCAAAATTCTCTATTACATTCTGTTGTGCTCCTATGTGTCAGACCTGTGTTCCCCATGTCTTGTGTTTCCCTTCCTCTTGTGACCATATTTGGGTTTTCCTGTCCCCATTCTGTTCATTTAGTCCCAGCCGTGTTTTGATTATGTTCCAGGTGTGTCTCGTTTTCCCCTCATTAGTTCTGTCTATTTATAGTGTGTTCTGCCCCTTGTTTCCTGTTAATCGTCATTCGGTGTGTGTCTGTTCATGTGCTCCCTGTTCCCTGGATTATCATTAAATGTCTTCCACGTTTTTCATTAAAGTCAATGTTTGAATATTCTCTGTGTCTCCTCGCTCCTTCCTTCCCCACGCACCCTGACACTATGCACATTATGTTCAAATATGTTCTGCTATGGTATGCTGAGGAAATCTATCTCTCTCTGTCACTTTGAAGGGCCTTTTTATTTAAAAAATGTGCTTTATGTGCCTTTTTCTGTTTGCTTGGAGGCATTTGTAAACTGCAGTAATAAAATAATTAGACATTTTCAACATCTTTTTACATCACTTATTTTTGCACCAAATTATAAAGAGCAGTATGGATAACTGTATTGATAAGCAGTATCGTATCGGTATCGATATAATGTAAACGATACCCATCCCTACCCCGGAATCTATCACAAAATCCACAGAGGGTGACCCCTACGGGACCACTTGCTGAGGGCCCCCAAAACACTGAACACGTCCCTGGGTCTGTGCGCAGCATGTGCATAACGGTCCTCAGAGGAGGCTATACTGCGGTAAATATACGGCCCTCAGACAGAACAGACAGGCTGTCGATGAGAGACCAGAATAAGGATGGAGAGTAAAGTGTGAATGTGCTGTCCTTGAAGTATGTTCAACTCGGCTTTGTTCATATTTTGCTTAGCCTATAATTTTACATGACAGATGTCGTATTTATTTATTTAATTTATTTATTTTTCTCTGCGACAATTTTCATACTGTGTTAATAGCAAAAATTTTTTTTTTTTGCATTTTAATAAGAAATAGATTTTTGTGCAGCCTACATTTTAATTTTTTTTCCTCTGCGGATGGGTGAAATGCAGAGCACAAATTCCGAGTATGGGTCACCATACTTGGCCACACGTCACTTCACTTTCACTTTCACTTTCACTTTACTTTCACTTTTCACTTCATAGATAAACTTAAATTATACAGAATATACAAGACTGACATCTCTATTTATTTAGATTTTTATACATCCTTTATTTTTAGGTATTTTTAATCAGTTCTTCTTCTGATATTTCAGCAGAGCAGATCGAGAGCGAAGTATCTCTGGAGGAGCCTCTGTCTTCTGTCTGAACAACACGAGCGTTACAGCGTCTCTGAATAAACATGATCAACCAGTGAATGATGAACTACAGAGAGTCAAAGACCAGCTCAAAACCAGCATGAAGAACAAGTATGAGAGATTATTTGAGGGACTGAACCTCCAGGAGAATGAAAGCCTCCTGAACAGCATCTACACACAGCTCTACATCATAGAGGGAGAGAGTGAAGGAGTGAATGAAGAACATGAGGTTTTACAGATGGAGAAAACAGCCAGAAAACAACACTCACAAGACACTCCAATCTACTGCAATGACATCTTTAAAGCCTCAGCTGAACCAGCATGTGAGGAGAAAGACCAGATCAAGACTGTTCTTACTAAAGGCACCGCTGGAATCGGAAAAACCGTCTCTGTGCAGAAGTTCATTCTGGACTGGGCCGAGGGAAAAGCCAATCAGGAGGTAGATTTCATGTTTGTGCTTCCATTTCGAGAGCTGAACTTGATCCGCGATCATCAGTACAGTCTTCACAGACTTCTGCTGGACTTTCATCCTGAACTTCAAGATCTGGACTCAAAGATTTACAAGGAGTGTAAAGTTGTGTTCATCTTTGATGGTCTGGATGAAAGCAGAATCACACTGATGTTTTCAGACGATCAGAAAGTTTGTGATGTGACTGAGATTTCATCAGTGGGTGTGTTGATGTCAAACCTCATGAAAGGAGAGCTGCTTCCCTCTGCTCTCATCTGGATCACCTCCAGACCAGCAGCAGCCAATCAGATCCCCTCCAAATACATCAACCGTCTGACAGAAATTCAGGGATTCACTGAGCCTCAGAAGGAGGAATATTTCAGGAAGAGAATCAGTGACCAGCATCAAGCCAGCAGAATCATCTCACACATCAGAAGAGCGAGAAGCCTCAACATCATGTGCCACATCCCCGTCTTCTGCTGGATCTCATCCACTGTGCTTCAGAAGCTCCTGGAAGAAGATCTGAGTGCAGAAATCCCTCAAACTCTGACTGAAATGTACATCCACTTCCTGCTGATTCAGATCAACATGAGGAACCAGAAGTATGAAGAGAGAGATCCAGAGAAACTCCAGCAGTCCAACAGAGAAGTGATTGTGAAACTTGCTGAAGTGGCTTTCAAACAGCTAATGAAGGGCAATGTGGTGTTCTATGAGGAGGACCTGATTGAGAGCGGCATAGACGTCACTGACGCCTCAGTGTATTCTGGGATTTGCACTGAGATCTTTAAAGAGGAATCTGTGATTCATCAGAGGAAAGTCTACAGCTTCATTCATCTGAGCGTTCAGGAGTTTCTCGCTGCTTTCTATGTAATTTATTGCTATTTCATGAAGAACATGGAGCCACTGCAGTTTTTTCTGCATGAATTCAGATCTTACAGATTTAAAGTCTCTCAGTATAATCTACTAAGATCAGCAGTAAATAAAGCACTCGTGAGTAAGAATGGACGTCTGGATCTGTTCCTGCGATTCCTGCTGGGCATCTCACTGGAGTCCAATCAGAGACTCTTACAGGATCTACTGACACACACAGAGAACAGCTCGGAGACCATCAGAGAAACCACACAGGACATTAAAGAGATGATCAAAGATGAACATAATAGTTATCGTCTCTCAGCTGGTCAATCCATCAATCTGTTCCTCTGTCTGCTGGAAGTGAAAGATCAGTCTCTGTCCAGAGAGATTCAGGAGTTTGTGAAATCAGACAAACACTCAGAGAAGAAACTCTCTCCTGGTCACTGCTCAACAATCTCCTACATGCTTCAGATGTCAGAGGAGCCGCTGGATGAGTTTGAGCTCATGAAATACAACACATCAGATGAGGGGAGAAGACGACTGATACCAGCTGTGATCAACTGCAGAAAAGCTCTGTGAGTGTTTAATCATTAACTAAACTATCATATTTAATAATGAATCTGACACCTTTAAAATAAATGTTCCTAAATGAGAGATTTTCTCTTATTTCTTTCTTTTAAATAGTGATTTATTGAGGCAAGCAGAAAAGACTGTCTTTCTCTAGTTTGATAACACAAGCTGCAGAGCTGCTTTCCCTTAACACTACAGACAGTTCATCTATCAAAATAAACCATTTGATGTATATAATAAAGGCGTAAACTACAGCATGCAAAGTTCAGGGTAACGTTAGCTAGTCTGCTTGTGTAATGAAGCAGTAACCTATAGCGATCTTGACAGAGCTCTCATTCTTAAAGGGACCAGCACCATTTTCATATTAATGCTATTCATTACTTTCATTTAGTACAAATGGTGGCAGTGTGAAATAAAACTACAAGTTTAGAACACAAAACTAGAAGTTACTGTTCTGAACTGTGTCTGGTTATGTATTATATATCCAGAGTAGTAGAATAGGAGAAGAATCGGAGATAGCCTGCACGCTGTAATCTGACAATATTCTGTAATATGACAATATTTATCATATATCAACGATGTCTTGTAAGTATCGCAATGTTGATGTCAACAGTCAGTACAAACCACCTGTAGTAACACACTCTCCTCCATGTGCACTAGACACTTTTCACACACTGCTGTGTGTACACAATCCAACAAAATATATGTATGATTACATGCTCAGCCACTACAAATCATCCTGCACTGTTCACCAGCCAGCTGCTTGACTCACAATGTTTCTCTTTGCACATGTACAGTATTTATGTGAAGTATTTGTATAGTTTGTATTTTTTATCTTTTTATTTTTTAGTTTGTATAGGGCAAATATTTATATATAGTATACTTATAGTTAAAATCTGTCAGTAGGTTAGTTGTGTATAGGTTTATAGTGATAGCTGTGTATATGTTTATAGGATAGTCAAGTCAAGTCACCTTTATTTATATAGCGCTTTTAACAATACAAATTGTGACAAAGCAACTGCACAATATCAAAATGGGAAAATAGTGTCAATAATGTAAAATGACAAGATTAAACACTCAATTTTCAGTTAAAGACATTTCATTATTGAATTCAGTGATGGCATCGTCCAGCTCAGTTCAGTTTAAATAGTATCTGTTCAATCAAGTCGACGATAGGTTTATAGTGTTTCTTACTTCATTGTTGTATGTCTGTATTTATGTAGCACCGTGGTCCTGTGAGGCACGACATTTCGTTCCACTGTATGTCCCCACATGTAGCGGAATGACAATAAAGCTCAACTTGACTTGAACTTGAGGTAGCAGAAGATTATCAACATTATCGGGATTTTTTTTTTACAAATTATAAACCTATAAATTGGCAAAAATATATTACATAGCCCCATCATTACCATTCAGGTCTTTTTACATGCAATAATTAAATAATTTCTATAGTAGGAGGGTTGGCAATCGAAAAGCTATTCCAGTTTTGGAAATCAGATGAGTAAGGTCAGGAATTGAATTACTTGTTATAAAATTACATTTTGATTCTGCTTCTTGATTCCTGTAGTACCCCCCTAGAACCGTGCCTGCATTTACCTAAAGCAGTGGTTCTCAACCTTTTTTTACTCCAAGACCCCCTCCTCTCCAAATCAATACTGCAAGCCCAAACTTTTCTATTCACTAAAACCTTTGTATTTTCAGGTATTTTTTTAAACAAAGCAAATTCAAGATAGATTTAAACATTCCATGTCCTTTTTTGCAAACATACTTCGCAAAAATGTCACTGCAGATATTCTATACAACTTAAAAGTATGTAAAAGTATGTATATTCTGAACTCGGCGATCTAAAGGCAGCTCGACGCCACAGTGAATAGTTCCTCTGTCAGAATAAGCTGTTTGGAGCATCTGATGCCCATATGTACATGAACACCACTGATCCTCACAAAGTTCTCCAAAATACGTTAGCATCCGTTATAAAACACTCGCTGTATTCAACTACGTGAATATACTGAGCTGTGTTCAAGCAGAAATGACGTTTTAGTGATCAGTGTGCCGAGAGCGCACACACACGGTTCGTTTGTGCATTAAATAACGGACACAACGCGCGATCCTGTATGCCACTGTAATCATCTGATTACAATCGTCGTCCATCAAAACTTTAGGCTACTAGTGTGACACTGGCTTCTTTTATCCAGCTGAGAGCTGTAGTTTGCGTATCATATGCTCATACAGCAGTTTTGAGCCACCGTTCATTCTGTATTTCACACAGCGCGATGAGAAATGGTTTGCTGCTAGGAAACACAGAATATCACAGAATACGTAGAGAGGTGGTGCTGTTATTTATTAATATATTTTTTACATTATTTAACATATTAGTCATAACATTAGTGAATATATTATATATTATAGTTTTAAGTTATCTCGCGCTCCCTGGTTGAGAACCACTGACCTAAATCGCAATCTACCAGCATTGCCTTCTGGTAGATCGCGATCGACATATTGGGAACCCCTGATTTGAAGCTATATTTACTTTTAATTCTTAACAATAATTAATTAATATATTAATTAATTAACATAATTATTTTAAAAAGTAGCCTGCTTATATAATTTAATAAAAATGCACAAAATAAATTTTATATAATCGTGATGCATCGTGATATCGAATTGAATCGAATCATTGACATGATAATCATAATTGAATTGAATCGTGAAACCAGTGCCAAATCACACCCCTATTAATCGGAGACATCTTGTCTTCCCCTGCACCGGAGGCGGACAGCTCTCAGCTCACTCAGGGCGGGTCTAAGGTAAGACGGTCTTGTCAATCAACTATTGTGGGAGGGGCCTGTACAGAATTACTTCATTCTGACAGGAATCTCAGAACAGCCTGATTTGAGAAAGACACTGGGTGGATTTTTATTATTATAGGATGGATATTTACACACACACTTCCAACACACATTTATGTTCAAACAACTTGTAAAGTGAATTTTGCATCCGATGACCCCTTTAAATTAAATGTTCCCTCCTGGTGGAATGACCTGCCCAACACAATCCGAGCAGCTGAGTCCTTAGCCATCTTCAAGAATTGGCTGAAAACACATCTCTTCCATCTTTATTTTTTCTCTCTACCTCCAGCACTCTCTATTATAATTCGATTTTATCTATTTATGTCTGAGCATTCTTTTTTTATTAAAAAACACACACACACATACACACACACACTTGACCCTATTATCACTTGCACTCTCTATTCCTTCTCTAACTGCTAGTTTTTCTTTAAAAAAAGAAAAGAAAACAACTAACACTAGCTTTATTTTTTTCTATTCTATCTACTTGTTTTCTTTATTAAAAAAAATAAAATAAAAAACAGCTACGTGTACTGCTTTAGGCTAACCGTGACTTGTCATAGCACTTGGGTCCGTGTACCAATCAGGGTATCTTCCAATAATTCGTTTTTTTATTTAATATTGAAATCTGAAAAATGAAGAAAATGGCACATTTTTAGTTTTTCATTTGTTCAAACAAAACGAAAAATCAAGAATTTGGCTTAATTTTTCGTTTTTACGTTCAGGGACAGAAAACGGATAAACTACTTGAATATTCGATCTCTACATGTAGGCAGAGTGAAACGCCCATCTCCGCTGATTCGTCAACCAAACATTACAACATAATAATAGTCCTTAAAAATAATAATAATAATAATAATAGTCCACCGCTTCTATAGATTCTTAACATGTTTATTTCTACTACATTTGAGCTCTTTCTCTTTATCAAACAGCCAGATTAACCAATGGCTTGACACAACCCAAACGAGGCAGAGCCTATTTTATTATAGTTATACACCTATCAAAATCTGTGTGGCAAAGCTGCGCGACGCACTGTAGCGCGGGGAAAATGTATTGTAGTGAAGCGCAGACCAGTATCAATGTATGTGAATGTACACAGGAGTCATAACATTTGTTTTAGACGATACGCTGCATTTTGGACAACGGAGGAACCTAAATAATATGACAGATATGAAAAGAAATTACTTTGTGTAATTTACCTTCACAGCAGATCTATTAGCTATTTTTCTATTTTGAGTTTTATTTAGAGCACTTTATAGGAAATCATATGTTGTTATCCCACTGGCATGGGACTATTTGTTCCTCAGAGTGCTGTTTTAGTGAAATGTGAATTTGACGTCATGATTTGAAGGTGAACTTGTTTGAGTTATAATAGCATATCCAAACTAGAGGGTGAGATTTTCAAAACTCTCCTGTCCCAATCCCACAAAAAAACTGGGGGAAAATCCCGTTCCAATCCCAGAAGATTGACTCCCATTCCCTCCCACTCCCGTGTTGTGTTTGTTTTAGTTGTTTTTCTGGCCGGAATCTGTCAGTTACAGTAAAAATACAGTACAGATCACAGCATGCCCATCTTAGTTAAATAAAAGTCCAAAATTTTTTGTTATTTTATTGAACTGAAAGCCATCTTAAACAATGCACAGTATGCGCACACACACACACACATTAAATTGCATGTAAATCATCACACGCATTTTCTATTTGATTTTTTTTTTGTTCATTTGAAAGTAGACATTTCACTATAGATATATTTTTCAGTCACGGATTTTTGAAGTTTCTCGCTCAAGTTCACAGAGACCTAGACGGCACATCCTGTTTGCTTTAATTATTTTACAGAAGCGCAACAATTCGTTGTTATTCTGAGTGCACACTGATTTTTTTTTTTTACCTTTTGTATGTCATATTTAATGTTAAATTCTTACATCAAATAAATTACAATAATATTACAATAGGCTTTTACCAATTAAATCAGTATTCAGTGATATAGAACCTGCGTCTGAAGATGCTTTAGATGTATTTAAAGTTTAATGCTGATCAGATCATATATTTACATAGCAATAACAAATGTATAATGAAATTAGTTTAATGTTTTATACAACATTTTTAATACAGAAATTAAAACAAAATTAAATGATACTTGAATTATGAAAGTAATATCGCCACTAGGTGGCGGTATTTCATTGTGTTAATAAAGGAGCCTTTAATTCAATTTATTCATTCAAAATGCTTCATTTATTCATTTAGGAATAAAATCAAGTGGCTGTCTATAATAATTGGTCATTGAATTGTTGTCTATAATAATGGGTCTTTCAAAGACTCTGATTCATTCGGGAATGATACACCACTACTGCGAGTCAGTCGCACAACGGTTCCATCTGTGGTTTAGTTGGCAGAGAAAATAACAATTTTGTATACCATCAGTTAGCTAGCCAATACTCTATATTAATTAAATAAACTCAGCTTATTGTCTAAAACTACATATGTTCACATACATTTATAGTGGTCTCCCACGTTGCAGTGCGTTGCGCAGTTTTGCCACACAGATTTTAATAGGTGGTTAGCTATAATAAATAGCTCCTCAGTGCTGCGTTCTCAGCCCACTCCTGTACTCCCTGTACACACATGACTGTGCAGCCACACACAGCTCCAACGTCATCGTCAAATTCGCTGACGACACAACGATGATAGGCCTGATCACTGACAACTATGAGACAGCATACAGAGCGGAGGTGAGTACCCTGACTAAATGGTGTCAGGAGAACCACCTCTCACTCAACATTGACAAGACCAAGGAGCTGGTGGTGGATTTCAGGAGACAGAGCAGAGAACACACACCCATCACCATAGACAAGACACCTGTGGAGTGGGTAAACAGCTTTAAGTTCCTCGGTGTTCACATCACCGATGATCTCACATGGTCCACTCACACAGATGCAGTGCTGAAGAAGTCACATCAACGCCTCTTCTTCCTGAGACGGCTGAGGAAGTTTGGAATGAGCCCCAGCATCCTCAGATCATTCTACACCTGCACTGTGGAGAGCATCCTGACCGGCTGCATCACCGCCTGGTTTGGAAACAGCACCGCTGGCAACCGCAAAGCTCTGCAAAGGGTTGTGCGAACTGCCCGCCACATTGTTGGAGGTGAGCTTCCCTCCCTCCAGGACATCTACACCAGGCGGTGTATAAGGAAAGCCGGAGGGATCATCAATGACTCCAGCCACCCGTCCCACAGACTGTTCTCTCTGCTGCCCTCAGGAAGATGTCTCCGCAGCATCCGATCCCGCACTAGCCGACTGAGGAATAGCTTTTTCCCTCAGGCTATCAGGCTAATGAACAGTCAGAACTAATACACCCTACAGCACACTCCCACTTTACGATATGCCACGCACTGCACTTTAACCCCAACACAGTTCAAACTGGACTACACGTACACACTGCGCTAATACAACAATCTATTTGCTACCACTGGATACCATCCAATGCACATACATGACATTTGCGTATCCAGTTTATGTATAATCTACTGCACCTTTGCTTATTATTGTGTGTGTATATATGTGTGCATAATCTAAAATGTGTACATATGGTGTATAATGTGTATTGATAACTGTAAGTATGTCCAATTTACACTGTGTGTACTGAGTATATGTATGTGTATATTGCACATTGTCATCTGTATAAGTCTGTAAGTATGTAATGGTACTGTCTATATGTTAATTGTTTCTGCACTGTCTGGAGCATGCTCTCGAGAATTTCACTCACCAAGGCACGTGTGCTGTGATGATGTGACAATAAAAGTGATTTGTTTTGATCAGGCGGCCGTGCCAAAAATGTAGGCTAGTAGGTAGTTGTGAGTGCAGGTACAAAGTAAATTAATATGTATTAGATAAACTAATATTTCACGGGTAGGTTGCAGAAATTAAGCCTACACAAAAGAAAGCTCTGTCTAGGCTCTGCCTCGGTACGGTTTGTGTCAAGCCATTCCTTAATCTGGCTGTTAGATGAAGAGAAAGAGATCAAATGTAGTAGAAATAAACAAGTTAAGAATCCATAGTAGCGGAGGACTCCTATGTTTTTTAGGACTATTACTATAGAGGGGCGTTTCACTCCGCCCACTTGTAGAGATCGAATATTCAAGTAGTTTATCTGTTTTCTGTCCCTGAACATAAAAATGAAAAATGAAGCCGAATTCTTGATTTTTCGTAACTAAAAATGTGCCGTTTTATTTTTTTATTTTTCAGATTTCAATATTAAATCAAAAAATGAATTATCCGAAGGTACACGGACCCACTTAAATATTGTTGCTCTTTTGTTGGTTTTGATTGCTTCTGTTGTCCTCATTTGTAAGTCGCTTTGGATAAAAGTGTCTGCTAAATGACTAAATGTAAATGTTCAGATCATGTCATCGTCCTTTCCCTGCAGACAGAAAACTGAAAATATCTGTAAATGTCTTTATTGTTTTGTTATTATTATAATTTTTTTTTCATCTCTTCTAGACTTTCTGGCTGTGATCCCTCAGATCAGCATTGTAAAATTGTGTCTTCAGCTATACAATCCTCAAACTGTGTCCTGAGAGAGCTGGATCTGAGTAACAATGACCTGCAGGACTCTGGTGTTAGGTTTATTTCTGACGGACTGAAGAGTCCAAACTGTCACCTGCAGATACTGAGGTATTAACAACATATAAGAAATAATTTACAGTCAACTGGTCACAATGTTGATGTGTGTCTGTAGATGATCTGTCTGTGTGTGTCTGTAGATGATCTGACTGTGTGTCTGTAGATGATCTGACTGTGTGTGTGTGTGTGTGTGTGTGTGTGTGTGTGTGTGTGTGTGTGTGTGTGTGTCTGTAGATGATCTGACTGTTTGTCTGTAGATGATCTGACTGTGTGTCTGTAGATGATCTGACTGTGTGTCTGTAGATGATCTGTCTGTGTGTGTCTGTAGATGATCTGTCTGTGTGTCTGTAGATGATCTGACTGTGTGTCTGTGGATGATTTGACTGTGTGTCTGTAGATGATCTGTCTGTGTGTGTCTGTAGATGATCTGACTGTGTGTGTCTGTAGACTGTGTGTCTGTAGATGATCTGACTGTATGTCTGTAGATGATCTGACTATGCCTGTAGATGATCTGTCTGTGTGTCTGTAGATGATCTGTCTGTGTGTGTCTGTAGATGATCTGTATGTGTGTGTCTGTGGATGATCTGACTGTGTGTGTGTGTGTGTGTGTGTGTGTGTGTGTGTGTGTACAGATGATCTGACTGTGTGTGTCTGTAGATGATCTGACTGACTGTGTGTGTGTGTGTGTGTGTGTGTGTGTGTGTGTGTGTGTGTGTGTGTGTGTGTGTGGATGATCTGACTGTGTGTCTGTAGATGATCTGTCTGTGTGTGTCTGTAGATGATATGTCTGTGTGTGTCTGTGGATGATCTGACTGTGTGTCTGTAGATGATCTGTGTGTGTGTGTGTGTGTGTGTGTGTGTGTGTGTGTGTGTGTCTAGATGATCTGACTGTGTGTGTCTGTAGGTGATCTGACTGTGTGTGTCTGTGGATGATCTGTCTCTGTGTGTGTGTGTGTGTGTGTGTGGATGATCTCTCTGTGTGTGTCTGTAGATGATCTGTCTGTTGATGTGTGTGTGTTCTGCTCTCTTTCAGTCTTGCTGGCTGTAATCTCACTGCTCAGTGTTGTGAGAGTTTGTCTTCAGCTCTTCGATCCTCAAACTGTGTCCTGAGAGAGCTGGATCTGAGTAACAATGACCTGCAGGACTCTGGTGTAAAGTTTATTTCTGATGGACTGAAGAGTACAAACTGTCACCTGCAGATACTGAGGTATTTAAGAACATATAAGAGATAATTTACGGTCAGCTGGTCACAATGTTGATGTGTGTCTGTAGATGATCTGATCGTGTGTGTCTGTAGATTATATGTCTCTGTGTGTGTGTGTGTGTGTGTGTGTGTGTGTGTGTGTGTGTAGATGATCTGTATGTGTCTGTAGATGATCTGATGCATGCGTCTGTAGATGATCTGTCTGTGTGTGTCTGTAAATGATCTGATGCATGCGTCTGTAGATGATCTGTCTGTGTGTGTCTGTAGATGATCCGACTGCATGCGTTTGTAGATGATCTGATGCATGTGTCTGTAGATGATCTGTCAGTGTGTCTGTATATTTTCTGACTGTATGTAAAAGATCTGACTGTGTGTCTGTATATGATCTGTCTGTGTGTGTCTGTAGATGATCTGACTGTGTGTCTGTATATTTTCTGACTGTGTGTCTGTAGATGATCTGTCTGTGTGTTTGTAGATGATCTGACTGTGTGTGTCTGTAGACGATCTGTCTGTGTGTGTGTCTGTAGATGATCTGACTGTGTGTGTCTGTAGATGATCTGTCTGTGTGTCTGTAGACAATCTGATTGTGTGTCTGTAGATGATCTGTCTGTGTCTGTAGATGATCTGTCTGTGTCTGAAGATGATCTGACTGTGTCTGTAGATGGTCTGACTGTGTGTTTCTGTAGATGATCTGACTGTGTGTCTCTGTAGATGATCTGACTGTGTGTGTCTGTAGATGATCTGTCTGTGTGTTTCTGTAGATGATCTGACTGTGTGTCTATCGATGATCTGACTGCGTGTGTCTGTCGATGATCTGTCTGTCTGTGTGTGAGTGTGTGTGTGTATATCAGTGTGTGTGTGTGTGTGTAGATGATCTGACTGTATGTCTGTAGATGATCTGACTGTGTATGATCTGTCTGTGTGTGTGTGTGTGTTTGCATGCATTTTTGTGACAAATGAGTACATAACTTTGTATTATCTGTAGATGATCTGACTATGTGTCTGTAGATGATCTGACTGCGAGTGTCTGTAGATGATCTGAATGTGTGTGTATGTAGATGATCTGACAGTGTGCGTCTGTAGATGACATGACACATGTGTCTATAGATAATCTAACTGTGTGTGTCTGTAAAAGATCTGACTGTGTGTCTGTAAATGATCTGACTGTGTGTGTCTGTCGATGATCTGTGTTTGTGTCTGTAGATGATCTGACTGTGTGTGTCTGTCGATGATCTGTGTGTGTGTCTGTAGATGATCTGACTGTCTATCTGTAGATAATCTGTCTGTGTATATGTGTGTGTGTGTGTGTGTCTGTAGATGATCTGAATGTGTCTGTAGATGATCTGTCTGTGTGTGTATGTAGATTAACTGACTGTGTGTGTGTGTAGATGATCTGACTGTGTGTGTGTGTGTGTGTGTGTGTGTGTCTGTGTGTCTGTGTGTGTGTAGATGATCTGTGTGTGTGTGTGTGTGTGTGTGTAGATGATCTGACTGTGTGCGTCTGTAGATGATCTGTCTGTGTGTCTGTAGATGATCTGTCTGTCTGTGTTTGTGTGCGTGCGTGCGTGCGTGCGTGTGTGTGTGTGTGTGTGTGTGTGTGTGAGAATTGAATGTACAGTTAGTCGGTCATAATGTTGAAGAGTGTCTGTAGATGATCTGACTGTGTGTCTGTAGATGATCTGACTGTTGATGTGTGTGTTCTGCTCTCTTTCAAGTTTTGCTGGCTGTAATCTCACTGCTCAGTGTTGTGAGAGTTTGTCTTCAGCTCTTCGATCCTCAAACTGTGTCCTGAGAGAGCTGGATCTGAGTAACAATGACCTGCAGGACTCTGGTGTAAAGTTTATTTCTGATGGACTGAAGAGTACAAACTGTCACCTGCAGATACTGAGGTATTTAAGAACATATAAGAGATAATTTATGGTCAGCTGGTCACAATGTTGATGTGTGTGTCTGTAGATGATCTGACCGTGTGTGTCTGTAGATTATATGTCTCTCTGTGTGTGTGTGTGTGTGTGTGTGTGTGTGTGTGTGTGTAGATGATCTGTATGTGTCTGTAGATGATCTGATGCATGCGTCTGTAGATGATCTGTCTGTGTGTGTCTGTAAATGATCTGATGCATGCGTCTGTAGATGATCTGTCTGTGTGTGTCTGTAGATGATCTGACTGTGTGCGTTTGTAGATGATCTGATGCATGTGTCTGTAGATGATCTGTCAGTGTGTCTGTATATTTTCTGACTGTATGTAAAAGATCTGACTGTGTGTCTGTAGATAATCTGAGTGTGTGTCTGTAGATGATCTGTCTGTGTGTGTCTGTAGATGATCTGACTGTAGATGATCTGACTGTGTGTCTGTATATTTTCTGACTGTGTGTCTGTAGATGATCTGTCTGTGTGTTTGTAGATGATCTGACTGTGTGTGTCTGTAGACGATCTGTCTGTGTGTGTGTCTGTAGATGATCTGACTGTGTGTGTCTGTAGATGATCTGTCTGTGTGTCTGTAGACAATCTGATTGTGTGTCTGTAGATGATCTGTCTGTGTCTGTAGATGATCTGTCTGTGTCTGTAGATGATCTGACTGTGTCTGTAGATGGTCTGACTGTGTGTTTCTGTAGATGATCTGACTGTGTGTCTCTGTAGATGATCTGACTGTGTGTGTCTGTAGATGATCTGTCTGTGTGTTTCTGTAGATGATCTGACTGTGTGTCTATCGATGATCTGTCTGTGTGTGTCTGTAGATGATCTGTCTGTGTCTGTAGATGATCTGACTGTGTCTGTAGATGATCTGACTGTTTCTGTAGATGATCTGACTGTGTGTCTCTGTAGATGATCTGACTGTGTGTGTCTGTAGATGATCTGTCTGTGTCTGTAGATGATCTGACTGTGTCTGTAGATGATCTGACTGTCTGTAGATGGTCTGACTGTGTGTTTCTGTAGATGATCTGACTGTGTGTCTCTGTAGATGATCTGATTGTGTGTGCCTGTAGATGATCTGTCTGTGTGTGTCTGTAGGTTGTCTGGCTGTATGGTGACAGAGGAAGGCTGTGGCTATTTGTCTTCAGCTCTGAGTTCAAACCCCTCACACCTGAGAGAGCTGGATCTGAGCTACAATCACCCAGGACAATCAGGAGTCCAGCTGCTCAACCAAAAACTGCAGGATCTAAACTATAAACTGCAGATACTCAAGTATGTCAAACACTAAATCCCAAAGTATACTTATTTTTTGTACGCGTATGCTAGCGCAGTGTTTCCCAACCTTTTTTCTGTCGCAGAACATTTTTGAAAAGTAAAAAATCCAACGACACACCACTAAGCACTAAAAAAAAAGATAGAAAGGGGGGAAAGTTTTTTGTTTTTTTTCCCAGTACAATGTGTCGTCAGAGTTGGTATTTTGGCTATATATATATATATGATTAGACACTTGCACTTAACATTTTTCTGAAAATCATTCTCAAATAGATGTAACAAGGTTTTTGATGAGCGAGTGACGGAGACCTGTGTTTTGTCTGTCATTAGAATGGCCGCATCTGAGGCAGTGAATTCAAGTGACATTTGCAAAAATAAAAAGTGAATACTTTCGCATGCTCACGAGAAACTTTTTGCGAGCTCACGTGTTAGAGTTTCAGGTTGCATCACTTCTGCCATCTTACAAAGAAGAAAACGATGGTTGTGCACAAATTTGCATAATTGAGTTCTATTTTGGCCTTCAATACGAAAACATTGTTTCTGTTCTTGCATTCGGACACAGATAAATCATCACTGAGCAGCATAAGAACAGCTTTTTTCCTCAGGCTATATTCTACCTGAACAATACATAACATCTCAGGACTGTACATAACTTCTCAGTACTTTTCATCTGTAAAATCGCACATTTGCACATTCATAATTCTTTCTATTTTCTCTATATTTTGTACATTACTTCCTAAAACATTTGCACATTCATAATTCTATGTTATCTATATTTTAATTACCATATAGCTATTATTTTTTTTTATTTTCTATTTCGCTTTATTATTAGTACTATATTTCATTCTACCTTAAATTATATGTATGTTTACACTATGTCAGAACTTCTTTCACTGGATGCTCCTTTCACCAAGATGAATTGGCAATAAAGCTCTTTCCGATTCTGACATTTAAAATGCATTTTGAGGTCTAGGAGCGATTGGTACAGCGAAAAGTGCTTAAATTTTGGATTTTGATAGGGCAATATATATATATATCTATATATATATATATATATATATATTAGGGGTGTCAACGTTTAGCATTAACGCATGCGATTAATCTAAAAATTTGAATGCATTAATCTTTTTTTTACGAAAATTAATCGTTTGATAAGGTTTGACCCCAACTTCTTCCCGTCATCGCAGTGCGGAAGGTTATCTGTCATTGTGTGATGAGGGTACAGCGAACCAGTGTTGCCAGGGTAGCGGCACAAGTGGGCGTGGGCTATTTTGAAAATACAGTAATGGGAAAAATTACAAAATTAGCCATGGGTTGTGTTTTTTTGGGCTACTTTTATAATGTACCACGGCCGTCCCCAGGGGTATATAGACCATAAAAATTAAAATAGATCCTTTTACTAATGTGTATTATACTTGGAATGTATACCTGGCAACGTAAGAACGGAGATGTGGTTTTAATATCACAACAACGTGAGTTTCAGCCAGAGCATACATGTTAAGGCTTTTTCACAGCAGAAATACACATGACAACAGCCACTATAGATTATATAAGATAATAAACACACGATTACGATAGGATATAGTTTGTATGTGATTTTCTTGAGATGAATGTGTACATCTGAAATGATAACAAATATTTTTGAACTCTTTTAAACCAATGCTGGGCTATGCCATATCCTCTCGCTCACAAGCGCTTGTCATTGTGAGCCTGTTGTTGTTTCAGTCTCTGCTATTTTGTTGTTGTTTGTTGTTGTTGTTCTGTCTCTTTAGTTTCAGTTTCTACTGTGAAACAACGGCCCGGGTCAGTGTTGCCACCTTGTGGAACATCTGATTACTGCAAAAATAATTCAATGGACATGTTACAAAAATCGGGTGATGCGTGTACTATTCTGATGACAAAATTTGTAGCACGTGCACTGTGCACTAGCCCTCGTGTTTGCGTGAAAAGTGAAGTGTACTTTTGGCTTAATACTGACATAGTGAATGTGTGTGTGAATGATGCAGATCTACATTAATGTGTGTTTGTGTGTTTATAGTGTGGATCATGGAGGAGCGATCAGGATGACAGCGGGACCACGAAAGTGTATGTCTACAAACACAGACACACACACACACACACACACACACACATAGATTTTTGTTTGACTATATCGCTGAGCTCATCTCATAGACTTTGTTTTTCTCTCAGGTTAAATATATCTTCTATGACCTAAACAAACATCACAGAAACCTGTGCAAAGGACTAGGTTTAAAGGGGTCATCAGATGCAAAATTCACTTTACAAGTTGTTTGAACAAAAATGTGTGTTGGAAGTGTGTGTACACATCCATCCTATAATAATAAAAATCCACCCAGTGTTTTTTTTAAATCTCTATTTTAAAATCCCCTTTCTCAAATCAGGCTGTTCTGAGATTCCTATCAGAATGACGTAGTTCTGTACAGGCCCCTCCCACGATAGTCGATTGACAAGGCCATTTTACCTTAGCCCCGCCCCCTTGAGTGAGCTGAGAGCTCTGCCTCCGGTGCAGGGAAAGACAAGATGTCTCCGATTAAGTGATTGAAGTGTTTAGTTGTTGGATGTAATAATGAATATAGCAGTCGTCAGTTACTCCCGACATCTGAGCCGCTGAAGACGCAGAAGATTAACATTACTTTCGCTTTGAAGGGAATGCGCCAATCCCCGATCTACATAAATGTGTCTATGTTCCCCCGAATCATTCGTGATCCAGCTTTATCTACAGAAGAAGTGAGTATAAGGGTTTTTATGAATCTTTGCAAATCGCCTTTCCTAATAATGTGCTAGTTAGCCAGTCTCGCGGCTGAAGTTTAGTATGCTCCATAGATATATATACCTAGATGCCTCATTATGGACTGTTTCTATGGGCCGTGATACGTAAGACATCCGCCATTTTTAGAACGGTCTTCGAATCTTTGAGTGCATTGACTGTGTGCGTCTACAAAAGCAAGTTATACGCTTGCATATCTTTGAATATTCATTGATTATTATGGTGAATGTGAGATGGCTGACACGTCAACATATCTGGAGCAGTTGAATAGGGAATCTACACATATCTATGGTCTGCTCGTCACTCCATGGAAGAAAGGGGTGGAGTCAGCAGAGCTCACTAGGATTTAAAGCAAGAGGGACTAGATCAGCGTGCTGAAAACAGCTGTTTTTGACAGGGTAAAGAAGGTGTTTTTTACACTACCATTGAGAAATTTTAACCACAGTATGCTACAGACCTTTCATTAAGACCCTAAAGAATCATATCAACTTGTGTAAAATGGGCATCCGATGACCCCTTTAAAGAGAAACATGATTTGTCCAGTTCAGGGACAAATCATGCACTCATTTTGTTTTGTCTCGTCATGCTTGTCATATATACAGTATATATATATATATATATATATATATATATATATATATATATATATATGCATGGAAAACTGATACAGGCTTATGTCTTATTTAATTTTTCCTTTTTATTCGAAATATTCCCAAACGTGTTAACTATATCATGATATATCTCAATTCCCAAATATGTGTAATTAAATGCATTTTTCTCCTTTATAGATTATGTTAGTTGATCTATAATGGGCAATGGGCAAAGTAGCCTAATAGTGTAATCTATTAACTACACATAAAAACCCGTCTTTTTACTTAAGTACCAGATATGGGTGTCATGTGTCATGGGTGTCAGTGTAATTTTTTTTTTTTTAAGAATAGAATTAGAATAGAGAGTGCAAGAGTTAGAGGGTCAAATAGAGATGGAAGAGATGTGTTTTTTTTATTCTTTTATTTATTTTATTTTTTTATATATATTTTTTTTTATTTTTATCTGAGAATAGTTGTTTTCAACATGACTTACTTCATTTAAAAATAGACACGTCAAGCTTTCTTTAGATATATTTCTCATGTCATTTTCATTAATTTTAGTGACTCATTTCATGAAGATATTCACGCAGACTGAGAATGAATTAAGCGCACCCTATTGCGATTGCGAGTGTATACAAATAATACTTATGAAATTTTTCAGTCAATATTAAATTAATGAAAGAACTATGAGTTACACTTTGTAGTGTTTTTTTTATGTTTGATAACTTGAAACGTAAAGCAAAACTTGAAAGTAAAGTAATTAGTAATCTGATTACTTTTTAAATGCAGTAATCAGTAATGTAATCAAATTACATTTTTAAAGAAGTAATTAATAATTTGTAGTGGATTACTTTTTTGAGTAACTTACCCAACACTGAATATGACTGACTTGGCATTTAATGTGAATTTAATATATTTTTTTTTAAATGTAATTAACTAATTATAACACTTTCATTGTACAGAAAGAAAGCAAAGAACATTTACATTATCAAAGAACATTTTAAGCATATCTCACTTATAAATGATTAAATACTAAATAAATATAAGTTAATAAGATCGATGTGGTTTGGAATTGGAAAAAAATGCTTGGAAAAAAATATGATCAGAATATCAAATTGCCTAATAATTATGCACGCACTGTATTTATAATATGACAAAGTGATTTATTTGAAAAAAGTAGAAGGAAGATATGCACACTGTTATTCCCTTTATTCAATTTTTTTTGAATAAAGGGAATAACAGTGTGCAGATCTTCCTTCTACTTTTTTGATGATGTCCTTTGATCTTGCACCTGGCTAAGATATTTTTGGATGTGCGTACTTTCACCTTTCTTTTAAAGTGATTTATTTGACCATAATTTCCTCTCCATATGTAACAATAGATAGAAATGATAGATGTTTAAAGCGCTATAAAACTACATTAAAATGTCTTAAACAGTAGAAGATAATCAGATGGCTTCCAAACTCACTTAAGACTGAGAAATATTCAACAGGACAGAAATAATTATTTCATAATGTCTCAGAGGTCAGTGATAAAGGAGCAATCAGTTACTTCAAATTGATGTTAAAATACTTAATTTAACTAATTATTTTATCTTCATATACTAGTGAAAGTGTCACAATTCCAGCCTTTCTGAGCAATAAACCATCCCTTTGCACCATTTAGTGGTGATTTCATGAATGACGTTCACATGTGACCTGGTTGTATTTTGGTGACATTAGTCATTCACGATTATTTTGACTTAGTTTTGATTTTTTTTTAAATTACAAAATAATTAGTTTGATGTCACGAGAACCACAGAAAAGTCAGTATCCTAAGAAGTGTTCTCTTCCTGACACCAAGTAGAGGTTTATTAGTCCCTATTTTTTCGCAACTAACCTGTCACGTTAATGGACTGTGTTGTGTATTTTTTGGATTCCCACATGTTTCCGGTCCTTGATTTCCCTCCTGTTTCCCTAGTCCTATATTTGGTAGTTCCCATTTCCTGTTTTATAAAGTATATATATATATATATATATATATATATATATATATTAGGGGTGGAACGATACATGTATTTGTACCGAAACGGTACGGACATCTCGGTTTCGTGCATGAGGCCTTACAACGAATGCAGGCAATTCACCCCCAATCCAGAAGGGGGCGCCCGCAGTAATGCAACACTGTTTGATAACCGCCAGCAGAAGAACAGCGAATGCCATGAGTTGCGCACTTGAAAACAAAGCCCACTGGACAGTGACCATGTGCTGATTCTGAATGTGTCTCTCACGTAAACTGAAAAATGAGTATACTTTAAAGGCTTGCACACTCAACTGTTTGCGAAATGGAGCTTTGTGCTCATGTATCCTACCTCTCTCATTCGCCACGAATCCAAATATTCCATAATATTTCCATATTTGCGATGTAACGTATCTGAATGAATGCTAAACTATTATTTATTATGTAAATTATAGGCTTTGTAAGTTAGTTCAGTTGTGTTCCAACGGTGACACAGAGGTGGGCGCGCTGATGTTTGGTTCACTGTATTTTATTTTGATAAAGTACCAACTGCGCTGTCAAGTTAGGAATGCTGGAACTGATGTGTTTTGTGTGTGTGCGCTTTCCAGTGCAATCACTTCAACTGTTTCCTTATACCAGCACAAACATTTATTGAAACTGCAGGCTACGTTATGTGTCACACTGTTTTTTCCCCTTATTTATCTGTAAACTAAATCAAATATATTTCAAGAATTTATTCCTTGTATGTATATATGTACTGCAGATTTTATATATATAACATAATGTAATAATATTTAGTATTTTCACATCTAGGTGGAAACATTTCTAATTTGTACTACTGTCTGTTCAAAATAAATGAAAGAAACCGAGCATAGTAGATTTTTTTTTCCTGTTGTACCGAAATCGTATCGAACCGTAACCCTCGAACCGAGGTACGTACCGAACCGTGACATCTGCATACCATTCCACCCCTAATATTTGTATATATATATATATATTTTTTTTTTCATGCTCAGTGTTATTTTAAATAGGACAAGGACAAGCAAGACTTAGATAAGTAATAAACTGTATTTCTAAATCAGTAAATCTGCAGATATTGTAAAAAAATGTATAAAGTCTGATGATGCAAATTGTAATTTGTGGCCCTTCGCATTTTATGTAGTTTAAATGCGGCCAACTCACCAGCAGTTTTCCAAGGATTCATGAACGAGGTGTTCAGGGAGTTCCTCCATCGATTCGTGATAGTCTACATTGACGACATTCTGATATACTCTGGAACCTGGCCAAACATCACCATCACGTGACGCAGGTCCTGGAGCGGCTCAGGAAATTCCACCTCTACCTTAAGCTCAAAAAGTGCGAGTTCCACCGGACCACCGTTCAGTTCCTCGGCTACATCATCAGCCCCGAAGGTATCCAGATGGACCAGGGGAAGGTCCAGGTAATCTGTGAGTGGCTGCAACCCCAGTCAGTCAAGGAGCTGCAAAGATTCCTTGGATTCTCCAATTTTTATCGACCATTTATCAATAACTTCAGTCTTCTCATGGCCCCACTCACCTCCCTGCTCCGTGGAAAGCCCAAGTATCTGTCCTGGACCCCCGAAGCCCACGCATCCTTCGAAAAGCTCAAGGAAGCATTCAGCACTGCTCCCATCCTCCGATACCCCGACCCATGGACCCCGTTCATAGTGGAAGTGGATGCATCCACCACCGGGGTGGGAGCAGTGCTGTGGTATCGTCTCCATCCTTGCACTTTCTACTCCAGGAAACTTTCCCCAGTGGAGCAGAACTACGACATAGGAAACCGGGAACTGCTCGCCATAAAGTTGGCTTTGGAAGAGTGGCAACATTGGGTAGAAGGGAGATACATCACCTTTCACTATAATCACAGATCACAAGAAACTCCAGTTTCTTTGCAGCGCTAAACGACTCAATTCCCGGCAGGCACATTGGGCACTCTTCAGCCAATCTTCACCATCACCTATCGCCCCAGAGACCGAAATGTCAAGGCCGACTCCCTCTCACGCATTCATGCTCCCGATGTACCGTCTGAACCTGAACCGATCCTCCCTCCAGCCATTATATTCATTCCCATCCAGTGGGACCTCACCGAGCCTTACCGATAATTACTTATAATTTTGGTCAGTGTAATAGAAGAGCTCACCGTCTACCGAGTGAGTGAGATCTTGGACCCACGGCGACAGGGCGGCCGATTGGAGTATCTCGTCGACTGGGAGGGGTACAGGCCAGAAGAGAGGTCCTGGGTGGGACCTCTCAGTTTGCTTAGCCACACTTACCTGACTCCTTACTTGTGTTTACCTACCTAGTAGATGCTCCTTCGCTCCACCACTCCTAGGCTCCTCCGGATCACCTGCGAGAGACACAAACCTGTTACCGTACAGCTAAGAACCCTGAAACCTCTATGTCCCCGGATTACTCACTTTAGGACTGTTGCCTTAATTCCGGTTGCCATATCTGTTAATAAACTGCTGTTTCCTATCACTTACCTCTGCCTCTCCTGTGTGATTGCTGACAGCACCAGACACACAAAATAATAATAAATAGTATTATTATTATTAACTAAAGTATATAAATTGATATGTGCATAATATGATAGAAAATAATCTGTGCAATATAAGTTTTTCCTATATGTCTCCTCTGTCTGTCAGCATCAAGTTCAGCTCAGGGTAGATTAAGAAGTAGCAGTTCAGCCAATTTAAATATAAATATACAGTTACTGAACTGAACGGAATCAACACTGAACTGACTTGAGCTCTAGAATCACACTGTTGGCTTGTTAGAGCTACTTTACAGCACAATCTCAATCTATTACTGCTTTGAAACAATCTGTATTGTACAAAGCATTATAGAAATAAAGCTGACTTGACTTGTATGTATGATAAATCTGCAATTACTGCTTTACACAACACTAATCTGCACTGTTTTAGGCATGACAGGGTTTTTTCACAGACTTTTGTTTGGGCTCCAGAAGTCTAGGACCAGCACTGCAAGTGAGATCTGAATCACTAGTTGCTGTTCAACAGCTTTCACTATATTAGTGAACATTTGTGAATAGTGAGGACAGTTTGGACTTTGCAAATATAGTCAAAGCAGTAAACACACACAGACATCTTCGCTGTTGTCTTGTTCTTGATGTTTCTCTCTTCTTGTGTTCAGATGCCTGTGATCTCACACTGGATCCAAACACAGCAAACACTCAACTCGAGCTATCTGATGAAAACAGAAAGATCACACATGTGTTTGAGCGTCAGCAGTATCCTGATCATCCAGACAGATTTGATAGTGTTCCTCAGGTTCTGAGTGTTGAGTGTCTGACTGGACGCTGTTACTGGGAGACTGAATGGAGCGGAGATAATGCTGATATATCAGTGTCATTTAAAGGAATCAACAGGAAAGGAGTGAGAGAAGACTGTATGTTTGGATGGAATGACAAATCCTGGAGTCTGGACTGCTCTGATAACAGATTCTCTGTCTGGCACAATAATAACAGAACTGATATACCTGCTGACTTTTCATCCTCTAATAGAGCAGGAGTGTATGTGGACATGTCGACCGGCTCTCTGTCCTTCTACAGCGTCTCTGACACACACACACTCACACACTTACACACATTCATCACCACATTCACTGAACCCCTCTGTGCTGGATTTACAGTTTATTATGATTCCTCAGTGTCTCTGTGTGATATTAAATCCTGTAAATCCTCTTTCTGATGTTCACATGCACACAAATTCATTAAATCTCACATTATTAGGGGCCAAGCACCGAAGGTGCATAGGCACCTATTGTATCCGTTAGGATTCTTCTTCTTCTTCTTCTTCCACTCTTGAGTCTATGGCAGCCCATAGAACCGCTTGAGGGAAAGTTATGCAATTTGGCACACTGATAGAGGAGTGTCTAAATGGTCACCAGAGCAAATTTGGAGTCTCTAACTCAAACTCTCTAGCACCACCACTTGTCCAAAGTTTCACTCATGTTTATGCTAATAACTTTTTGAATGATTTTTTCCTCTGAATCCTTGGCTCATATCCTTGGCTCACGCCGAGTCGAATGAACTCCAAAATTGAAAAATTGTAAGGTTTAGTTTTTTCGCTATTTTCAATACTTCGAAAAAGTTACTTTTTCGAATTCGTCCTAGACGGTTTGTCCGATTTTCACCAAAATTGGCTCAGATCATCTTCAGACCATGCTGGCAAGAAGTAATGGAATTCAAGTTGATTCGTCAAACCGTTCTCGAATAACGCATGAACGAATTCAACAAAAAGCACGCAAAAATGGATCTGAGGCTGTATCTCTGCAACGCTTTGGAGTATTGAGACCAAACTTGGTGTGTGTTATAACAAGTATGACCTGAGATGACCTGCAGTGTTACAGTGCTGTGCCACCTAGTGGTCAGGAGATATGAAAAATGCATATTTTTATTTATAACTTCTTAATGGTTTGGCCAAAAATCACAAAACTGGTATCTTTAGATTCGGTGCATCATGCTGAATGATACCAAATTTTCCCATGTCAGCCATTTTGGGTGTCAGACAATTTTGTGGTCAAATGCTATATTCTACGAATGCATTGACGTATCATTACAAAACTTGGTATGGGTCATCAGCACAATGCCCTGAAGGAGCCTGAGAGAGTTTGAGCCAGCGCCACCTAGTGGTAAAATCAAATATTCACATGCTTATAACTTTGGGTGGGGTTGACTTATTTTCACGGGAGTTACCTCTTTAGACTCCTGAATCCTTGCGCAGTCCAGCGATATGAAACTTGCCAGGTTTTGCCTTATGATTTGTGCAACAGTGCACTTTAGCGCTTATAAAACATTTGCCAATATCTTAGAAACCGTTACTCTGATCGACACTAAACCACCGTAGGACATTCGAAAACATAACGTGCCGGCTATATGCCAATGCCCAATTGCTAGAATTTTGATAGTACGTGGCAAAAAAATGCAAACAAAGTTGGCCATCAGTCATTTTTCTCTTCTCATATATAAAAACGTCTATAACTCCAAAACAAAATGAGATATTTTCACCAAATTTGACACACGTTTATGGGCACACTCTAAGGACACGTTACAGATTTGGTGGGATTGTGCCTCTTGGTGGCGCTATAATTGAACAAAACTTGAAATTTCCATTGACTACAATAGAGTATTATGATATAAAATGCTATATTTTACGAATGCATTGGTGTACCATTACGAAACTTTGTATGTACCATCAAGACCATGACCTGAAAGTACTCAAAAAGTTTCGAGACAGTTAGGGTTAGGTTTCATTTATAATGAAATTTCAAATAAATGCTAATAGCTTTCTGTGAATTTTGCCTATTGTAATGAGACTGGTATTAATAGATTCCTTGGGTCATGCGGAGAACAGTGATACCAGCATAGTAGTCAGCCAAACTTCCTGTCCGCCATTTTGATTTTCTTTAAAAACCTACTTTTTCGAACTCCTCCTAGACCGTTGGTCCGATTTTCACCTAAATCGAATCATATCATCTTCAGACAATGCTGACATAAAGTTATGGATTTCGTGTTGATAGACAAAACCGTTTTCACATACCACAGCAACGAATTTGAGTCATGATGCCAAAATGACATTTGAGGCTGTATCTCTGCAATGCTTTGGCATATTGACACCAAACTTTCTGTGTGCCATTGTCAACTTCCACAGAACACACCACTTCGATTTGATAACAGTGCCACCTATTGGTCAAATGGAATAGGACAATAAATCATATTACTAGAGGTTGTATTTATTTTTCAGCCATTTTGACTAAAATCATCCTAAAATGGCTTCAATTACTCATTTCTGCAGTTGGTCTGAGGCTTGCTTCTGTAGTGCTTGGCCCCGTAATTGCTGCTTGCAGCTATATTTATATTTGTATTTATTTTTAATTTGTTTTTTATTGTCATCAAGAAGTTATAAATCTAGATCAGAGACACACACTGTTCTGAATCTTTAATAAACAGAGTAATAAGTTTGCTTTAATATTTATATTGTAAACTGATCATCAAATTTAATAAAAGTACATTTGTAACTCATTTAATGATGAACTCGTTCATGAATCTTTGATGACAGTATGAATAATGATGAATGTGATCGAGATCAGCAGAATGAAACACAGAGGCTGAATTGACTCAGAATGAATCCGTCTCCTGATCGTCTGCTTTATTTTTCTGTCTGCATTGATTTAACACTCAATTCACTAAATCAATTCTGTACAAACACTCACAGTACCGCTGCTGAACACAGTTGATCTGGCTGTAATTCCAGTCTTTCAGGAGCTTCAGAGCTTCAATCTGCTGCTTGATCACTAGAACATCTTCATCAGCATCTCTTCTTCTGAAATGATTGTCTTTTCTGCTTTATTAGGTCTCCACGAGCACAACAGCTTTATATGACAGGAGCCTCAGCTCTCAGCCTCAGATCTCTAGTAAACAACAGGCCAAAGTAAAGCTGATATCTGCATCTATTCATTTAATTATCTTTTTCTATCTGGGCAGCAGTAGTACTTTTAAAAGGACAAAATAGTCATCAAAGATGAGGCTATTGTGCACTGAGAGCCAAAGCAGTATGTCTACAAATTTCTACATTTCTACAAAAAAAAAATTATGCACACACATATATATATATATATATATATATATAATCACACACACACACACACACACACACACACACATATATATATATATATATATATATATATATATATATATATATATATATATAATCAGCTGAGCCCAGTTGGATATGAATATTAAAGATAGAATATATAACAGGCTATTATTATTTTTACATTTAGGTAGCTTATGTATGGCAGATGAGATGATATAAGATATAATGAATGATCAGAGATACTGTATGGATGTTCAGGGTATAACATGTTATATTATTTATATTAAGATGTCGGATCATGTGTTTAATACAATTTTCCCATTTAGATATCTTATGTATGGCAGAAGGCTGTGAAAGATCAAAATTACTTTTGCTTAAAAATATCTACTAAAAACCGAGAAATTAAAAAAACTTATTTTGTGCAGAAAACAAAGATAATTAGTAGTTTCAAAGTTTCCCTGTCATCTACAAATACTTTCCACCATTAATAACATGTTTATTTTGAAATGCTCTTGTCAGAAACCTGGTTCGTTTGAAGACTAGTTTCATGTATGACAGATGAAAATAACTGTATTTGCTGCATTCTCATTTTCTGCAGAGAGCTTGAACGACACGCATTTGGCTGAAGATGAAAATACTAGACAATATACCTCTGAAAATTATTACCATAAACTAGTCCCCCCAGGATTTCACTGCACTGTTTTTTCTTTCTTTTGCCTGAAATGCTTTTTTTTGTGTGTGTTTTTTTGTTTTTCATTATTTGTGGCATTTCTTGTGTTGTTTTGGAGTGAAAATATACCACAGATAACATTCTTCAAATATTTTTTAATGATTTGTTGACCTCAAGAAACAGTGGGCTTTGCAATTTATAAAAGAGATCAGTGAGAGAAACTAATTTATATACATATATACATACATACATACATACACATACATATATACATATATATATATATATATATAGGTGCATCTCAATAAACTAGAATGTCGTGGAAAAGTTCATTTATTTCAGTAATTCAATTCAAATTGTGAAACTCGTGAATTAAATAAATTCAGTGCACACAGACTGAAGTAGTTTAAGTCTTTGGTTCTTTTAATTGTGATGATTTAGGCTCACATTTAACAAAAATCCACCAATTCACTATCTCAACAAAAGCTCCGTTTGCTTTAATTACTGCCTCAATTCGGCGTGGCATGGAGGTGATCAGTTTGTGGCACTGCTGAGGTGGTATGGAAGCCCAGGTTTCTTTGACAGCAGCCTTCAGCTCATCTGCATTGTTGGGTCTGGTGTCGCTCATCTTCCTCTTGACAATACCCCATAGATTCTCTATGGGGTTCAGGTCAGGCGAGTTTGCTGGCCAATCAAGCACAGTAACACCATGGTCATTGAACCAGCTTTTGGTACCTTTGGCAGTGTGGGCAGGTGCTGCTGGAAAATGAAATCAGCATTTCCATAAAGCTTGTCAGCAGAAGGAAGCATGAAGTGCTCTAAAATTTCCTGGTAGATGGCTGCGTTGACTGTGGACTTCAGAAAACAAAGTGGACCAACACCAGCAGATGACATGGCAGCCCAAATCATCACTGACTGTGGAAACTTCACACTGGACTTCAAGCAACATGGATTTTGTGCCTCTCAACTCTTCATCCAGACTCTGGGACCTTGTATCCAAATGAAATGCAAAATTTACTTTCATCTGAAAAGAGGACTTTGGACCACTGAGTTCTTTTTCTCCACAGCCCAGGTAAGATGCTTCTGACGTTGTCTCTGGTTCAGAAGTGGCTTGGTAGCCCTTTTCCTGAAGATGTCTGAGCGTGGTGACTCTTGATGCACTGACTCCAGCTTCAGTTCACTCCATGTGAAGCTCTCACAAGTGTTTGAATCAGCTTTGCTTGACTGTATTCTCAAGCTTGCAGTCATCCCTGTTGCTTGTGCACCTTTTCCTACCCAAATTCTTCCTTCCAGTCAACTTTGCATTTAATATGCTTTGATACAGCACTCTGTAAACAGCCACACCTTTCAGTAATGACCCTCTGTGACTTACCCTCTTTGTGGAGGGCGTCAATGTTCATCCTCTGGATCATTGCCAAGTCAGCAGTCTTCCCCATTATTGTGGTTTCAAAGAACAAGGGATACCCGGAATTTATACTGTAGGGATGGTCATTTATTGAAACTCAAATTTAAATATTCTAATATTTTGAGATACTGATTTTTGACTTTCATGAGCTGTAAGCTCTAATTATCAAAATTAAAACAAAAAAAACTTTTGACATGTTTTACTTTACATACAATGAATCTAAAATATATGAAAGTTTCACTTTTTGAAATAACTTACAAGAAAAAAATGAAATTTTTCACGACATTCTAATTTATTGAGATGCAGCTGTATATACATACATACACAAAATGCAACTATTACAAATATACAAATAAGGACATGTAAAAAAATAATAATAATAAAAAATAGATGAAGTAGCATAAGGCACATGGTAGATAGAGTGCAAACCAGTGACATAAACAAACAGTGCAGAATATAAATGGTGTAGTGCAAAAGAGCTTATCAATCTTTTCTATTTAAAGTGACAAAAAGAGCAGTCTTTATTCAAACTGTCAGAAGAGGTAGTTGAATGAGGTCAGTCCAATGCTGTACAAAGTGACTGGTGCTGGTCACAGTGTGAGTGTGTGTGTGTGTGTGTGTGTGTTGTGGGGGTGGGGGGGGGAGACACCAACGATCTTCTCAGCTGCTCTCACTATCCGTTGAAGGGTCTTGCGGCAGGACGCGTTGCAGGCGCCATACCACACAGTGATGCAGCTAGTCAGGGTGCTCTCGATGGTGCCTCTGTAGAAGGTGCACATGATGGGGGCCGGGACTCTGGCTCTTCTGAGTTTGCGGAGGAAGTAGTGCTGTGCTTTCTTGGCCAGTGCTGCAGTGTTGTTAGTCCAGGAGAGGTCCTCTGTGATGTGTACACCCAGGAACATACAAGTCTTTTTTGTCCATATGTGTGAGGGCTGGGTGGAGGGCAGTGGTGATGGCATCATCGGTCAAGCGTTTGGACCTATATGCAAACTAGAAGGGGTCCAGGGAGGGGGGAGGACAGACTTGATGTGTTGCATTACTAGCCGTTCAAAGCACTTCATGAGAATAGGAGTGAGTGCTACTGGACGGTAGTCATTGAAGCAGGATGGAGATGACTTCGGGACTGGAATGATGGTGATAGCTTTGAAGCATGTGGGGACAACAGCCTGACTTAGTGAGATGTTGAAAATGTCAGTGAAGACATCAGTGAGTTCCACTGCACAGTCTCTCAGTACACGCCCAGGAATATTGTCAGGACCCGGAGCTTTGCGTGCATTGATCCTGCTGCGGGATCTCCTCACGCTGTGCGGGGACAGCATCATCATCTGGTCGCTGGGAGGAGGTGGAGTCTTCTGTGCAGTGGTGCTGTTTTGTGCCTCAAAGCGAGCAAAGAAGGCATTCAGCTCGTTCAGCAGGGGGATGGTGCTGTCACAGGTCTGTGGTGGGGGCTTGTAGTCCGTAATGGTCTGTATCCCCTGCTACAGGCTCCGAGTGTCTCTGCTGTCGCTGAAACGATGGGCTATCCTCCTGGAGTACTGTCTCTTGGCCTCTCTGATTTGATTACATCTGAAACTAATTGACAGTTGTATAGGAGGAAATTCTATGATTTGATCAAATCAATGTACAGAGAAAGTCAATGTAGAGTCAAAATTGTAAACAGAAGAAGTGAATTTGTTGTTAAGAGGCGTGGAGTGAGACAGGGCTGCAGTTTAAGCCAAACCCTCTTCAACATTCACATCAATCAATCAATCAGCTGATACACTAGAACACTCTCCTACTCAAGGTCTCGCTCTACATGACACAGAAATAAAGTGTCTCCTCTGCAGACAAGCTGCTTCTCCTGTCAGCCACTAAAGAACAGCCTGAATCTGCTGGAGAGATACTGACAGTAAACCTCCAAAAACCTAAAGTCATCATCTTCCAGAACTGCTCCAGGGGCCTCATTTATAAAATGTTGCACAGAAACCATCCTAAATTTGATCTTACGATCACATCTCGAATATGCTTACGTTTGATTCATAGAATTAATGTACGAACAGAAAACGTGCATACGTGTCTTTTTCAGATGTGAAATCTATGAATCGCAAATTATCTTAAACTTGCACGCAATTGAATGGTTTCAGCTCTCTGCTTGTAAACGACTCCTAATTAATATCATTAACATATAAAATATCACCAGTCATCATAATTAAGAACAGCTTACATTTAAAAATACCTGCAATACTCCGACAATAAAAAGTGCTTATGTCTGCTCAGACCCTGACGTGACGCTAAGCACTTTTCCACGTCAAAGAACATTTTTAAAAATATGAGCGCTGGCGTGGATTTAAGCACACGCACAATCTAATGGCGCTTTTCCACTGCGTGGTACGACTCAGCTCGGCACAGCTCAGTACTGCTCGGCACGGCTCGGTATGGGTCGGTTTGCGTTTCCACTGCAGTTTAGTACCGCTTCAGAGTGGGTGGGATTATTCATGTGTCGTTATACTTGCGCCGCCATGCCGTGACTCCTGAAAAACTTTTTAATTCCGCGTCGCTCCATCACGCTCTCGCTGGATCCGCTCCTTGGCTATCAACGAGAGGACAGTCTGTACTTCCTCAACAGACAACGAAACAGCCATTTTTTTGTTGTTTAAAAAAGGTGCTCCCGTTCAAAACAGTTGCACTCGATCCTTCGCTGGCTGTGCTGATTTAAATCTAGCGGGTCTGTTGTGTCTCGTGCCGCAAGTTCAATGACGCAGGCAGTGACGATGTTCTCCGGCCAATCAGTGATCAGCAGAGTTTACACGTCACGTTTTGGTAATGGTACAGCTCACTTGGAACCTCAGCTGAGGTGGTACTAAAAAAAGTACCAGGTACCAGGTGCTGTACCCAGTGGAAAATACCCCAAAATTTAACCGTACCGTGCCGTACCATGCAGTGGAAAAGCGCCATAAGATCAAATCTGAGCATACGCACTTTATAAATGAGGCCCCAGACCTCAGGGACTAACACACACATTCACACGATCACACAGAGCCATTCACACCACAAAAACACACACTTACCTCAGCCTAAAAATCAGCTCAATGGGTAACTTTACATTGGCTGTGAAGGAGCTCAGAGAGAAAGCTCAAAGGGCTTTCTATGCCATAAAAAGATCGATTCAAATTGACATTCCAGTCCAAATCTGGCTCAATCTTTTCAAATCAATAATTGAACCAATTGTACTATATGGCAGTGAGGTGTGGGGTCCATCTGTAAAATTTGACTGTAAATTGAGAAAAACATCCAGCTAAAACTCTACATCTAGATTTCTGTAAAAGAACACTCAAAGTCCAAAGAAAAACACCAAATAACAGATGCAGGGCAGAATTTGGCAAATTTCCTCTCCTTCTAAACATCCAAAAATAGCCCTTAAATTCTGGAAACACCTACTGTCCCAAAATAAACTAAATATTTCCCCGATTTAATAATTGCACCCCCACTGAAAAACTTACCTTCATTCTCGGTGAAAAAGCTGAATGTGCAAATATAGCTGCAATATTTATAGCATTCTGCCAACTCCTGAGGCACAGAAACCAATATCCAGTGAATATATGACTCACTCACACCAAACCAACCAATACACATGACTGCAGATAATGCTGAACTCAGTTATTAATTTTTGGGTGAGCTATCCCTTTAATGTTAATAAAACTACAAAACACAAAGAGAAAAATCACTCACTGCTCTTTACTGAAGAACTTTAATACAGTTGCTTTCATAAGAATCAGTGTATACTTTATACAGTAAAGTGTATAGTGTTTTATTTTTATGTTTGTTCATTCAATTTCTTCTACCTGCAACTGAAACTGTTTGTTTTATTTATATATTATGTGCATTTACTATGTGTATCTTTGTTCTTAGATTTTAATAACAAAGACAAAATAATGACAAAGATTTTGGTCAAAATATCTGCCATTCTAATTATTTAATAATAATAATAATTCATTACATGTATATAACTCTTTTCTGGGCACTCAAAGCACTCTACATTGTGAGGGGTCTCTCCTCATCCAGCAGCATCACCTGAATGATGAGACGACGACAGCCATACTGCTCCAGAACACACACACACACACACTGTTACAGGGCGAACGAGACGCGAGACATGCGGATCCATATGAAAGGCTTTATTTACAAAGGCAAGGTCAAGAAACAGGCAAGGGTCAGATAACATGAATAGGCGAGGTGTAAACAGAGTCTGAAACAGCAGGCAAAGGGTTAAACCAAGATATGATCAGGAAACAGACAACAAGGCAACACAAAATGGCAAGACAGACTAGAAACTAGGAATGGCTCCGTAGTGTAGCTATCACTAGAAGAGTGATATACACTAAACCAGGGGTTCCCAAACACATTCCTGGAGCCTCCCCAACACTACACATGTCTCCTTTATCAATCACACCTGATTCAACTCATCAGCTCATTTGTAGCAACTCCTAGACCTGAAATGAGTGTGTCAGACAAAGGAGACATGCAAAATGTGCAGTGTTGGGGGGCCTCCAGGAACGTGTTTGGAACCCCTGCTCTAAACAATATTCGGTAGTGAGAGAGAGGAAGTCCATGGCTTATGTAGAGAGTGTGATAGGCTGCAGCCATGTGCGTGCAATCAGAGTGAAATGGATTGTGGGATCTGAAGTCCAGTGTAAGTGTAACAGTCTGTGTAGTGTGAGAGTCAATATGGAGAGTGGGTGACCTCTGGTGGTGAGTGAATGGAAGTTCATAGACCGGAATCGTGACACACAAACACACACACACACACACACACACACACACACACACTCACATGCACACACACACACACTCACAAACTCACACACACACGCAAGCACACACACACACAATCGCACGTTTTTGTGAAAAACTGGTACATATGAAAAATACATCACATATGGGGGCATGCCTTTCTAAAGCTGCTAGAGCCAAGCTGAAAACAGTTTTATTTGCCAATGGCCTTATGACTGAAAATGTCATCTGTTGAGATTTTCATTTAAAGCATATTTTTGCACAACCTGATTTTTTACCTACATATGAGGACAAATATTAATTTCATCACCTTTCAGGACATATAAACACACATACACTGATGTCTAAATCATACCTAGGCTACATATTGGCCACATAGTGAAGAGTGAGTGAGTTAAGAACAAGATAATCATACTGATTAAAAAATAGTTTTGCTGTGAAGTACAGAGTTTGACTGGAGACAACGCAATAAAACAGAAACACCTTTCAAAGCGGCCATTGCAAGCTGTCCATTATTGCTGTAGCAACAAGCAACATTTATTATAAAACAGCATCCCAACTGCAGAAACAAACAAACAAAAAAACATGTGAAAACATTCAGTGTTAGGCAATGGAACTGGGGTCCCGGAACTAATGCCCTAACAACATTTTGTTTTTAACAATGCTTGCTAAAATCAAAGAGGGTTTTATAATGCCTTAAACGCAAATTGATTTAACAGCGTATAAATTAATAGAAAAATCTGTCCTACCGACTCTGTTGTCTTTTCAAAGCAGTAATTCTGTTATTAATATAAAACTTAATAGCAGACCAGTCTCTGTTTTTCAGTGCCTGAGGTTCGGCCAACAGGCATGAGACACAGTCCATATTTCCAGGCACTCGACAGCTGCATATGAAATGCAACATATTCTTTTCAACTGCTCCAACCTCTTCTTCCGACCACTTCCTTTTGACACTGACTTTTGTGCCTAATAAAAAAAAACCCATTAAATTAAATGTAATTCCTAAAATACAAGGCAAATCAGTCAAAGCCAGAGAGAACAAAGACCCATAAAATATTGTTACATACCAATGCTATATAGTAATACTCGGTTTTTGAGAGTGCCATGTCTCAAAAGGGCTCAATGTACTGTATATATATCTATAAATGTGATGCATCTACAGCAGGTTAGTTTAGCAACAACTCCCTTTCCACCAAATTACTGAAGTTTAAATCATACATATTGGCCCCATGGTAAAGAGTAAGCCCTGAGCTACACACATACACTGATGTTTAAATCATACCTACATATTGGAACCATGGTGAAGAGTGAGTCCTAAACTAATCTCCTAATACAACATGGTTGCCTTGTTTGAGATGGGCATCGTCCATGTCTACCATGGAGGGGGATTTAGGTCTACCCACATGTGCTTTCTGGGAGCCTATAATGAAGCATTTCAATAATCAATTATTCAAGTCTTTACCTGAATAATAAGAACATGCCAATGCTTTATTGTACTACTTTGCAAGGCTATGTTAATTCTCTTAATATTGCACTCCAGTATCTTTACAATAAATGTGGTATTCTTATGACTTTAACTTAAAAAGCAGTTAACTTAAAAGGCAGACAAAGATTAGCAGAGGCCAAGACTTTAGTCAAGTGAGTTACCTTACGTTTTCTTATACCCTGGTTGGCCTTTTTTTAAGATACTTTGAGTCCCTCGTCTTGAGGTCCCTCATCTTGCAGGTTGCCTGCTGATAGTGGAAAAAAAACGAGCAACAATCTAAAGTACAGCGCAGTGACTCATGCAATCGCTGAAATGTACACTTCCTGTCCAGCGTAATTATCCAGAGTAATGGAGTAAAGGCAGACCTGGAGGAATAATAATGTATAGAACTGGAATAAACGCATGTACCATTCACATGATCTTCATACTCTTGACTTCTGCAGCTTGAAGTTTGTGGTTCTGCCTCATCACTGGAACTGTTGCTGGACACATCCATTTCATCTGATTAAGACAAAAGCATAAAGCTGTTGAATGCCAGTATAACACCATTTGTACTTCATTTTCTCTCGATGTGGCCTATTACAAAAATATGTGAAGCTAAACTTCTAGTACATTGATTATGTATTAACCCTCTGGGGTCTGCTACTTATAACATACTATTGACCAACATGTATTTTTTTTTTGTATTCAGCACAAACTGTGCTACAATAATATGTGACCAAGATGGATGTACATGTTTGTATTATTTAGAAAAAAAATATTATGCATGGTTAGTAAGTTTTGGGGGGAAAAATGTAGCTGAAATAAGGCCATAAAACCCACACTAAATAGTCCTGAATAAGACTTTTGAGTAATCAGTCTTGTAGGCTAGAATATTTACTTCACAATTATGTGAGAATCATTCTGCTTACTCATTCACAGAAAACAATATATTGATTTAATTTTTTTAAGACATGTTTTGTGATTGAAAGCCTATATGCGAGGGAGTGGCAATGGCCTTGAATATTAAGTGATTTTCACCCTAGAGACAAAGGGCCCTCCCCTAATGGCCCATCAGTGTGACTGTGACTTTGAGGCAGGTAAGAGGTGAGGAGATTGAAAAAAAAATGTTTTTAATTATTTGTATTTTATTTACAAGACAGTATAATCAAAACATACATATTGAAGGTTAAAGACACATTATTGTGTACACTGATCTAACCACAGAGATGTGAACAGACTTTGAGTCATTCCTGCAACAGATTCTGTTCAACAAGTGAAACAAGTCAATCATACCTGATATTTGCGTGCTATTTAAGTGTTTCTGCTTATTTCCATGGATTCAAAAAGAAAAAACATAATCAGTAGTCAAGGATCTTGTTTTACCATAGAATATCAGTGTAGTTGATAGTGTAGTTTCCGCTTCCGGCGCTGCTCTGTACAGTCAACATTAAGGATGGCTCCACTCAATTCGTGCTTTTATATACTTTTTTACGTATTTTTACTTTCTCTTTTTACACGCATAACGTCTGCACTATTTATATACGACAAAAGAACACTTTTGGACATTGGACACCGCTGCACTAACCTGCTTCAGGACACTTTATCCACGGATCCAGCGTGGCCAGTGGAGATTCTTCGGAACACCGAGGTTAACAAAGGCCGCCTGAATAATCCCAGAAGGCGAAAGAAACACCGCGGGCGACGAGCTGGAATACGTGACAGACTGAGGAAAAAGGCTCACAGTCCTCCTCTTCCGAATACTCTGCTCGCTAATGTCCAATCCTTGGAAAATAAGATGGACGATCTTAGAGCCAGGATAAGTTTCCAACGGGACATTAGGGACTGTAACATCCTTTGCTTGACTGAAACATGGCTCACTCCCTCGGTCCCGGACACCGCTGCAACACCATCTGATAATTTTTCTGTTTTACGGATGGACAGAACAGCCGAGGCCGGAAAAACCAAAGGTGGTGGAGTGTGTTTCATGATTAACAAGAAATGGTGTGACCCCAGGAATATCTCCATTCTGTCGCGTTCCTGCTCACCTCATCTGGAACATCTCTCCATTATCTGCCGCCCATTCTATCTGCCCTGAGAGTTCCCAGCGATCATCGCTACTGCCGTTTACATTCCACCTCAGGCAGACAAGAGTTTGGCTTTGTCTAAACTCCACGATGAGATCAGCGGCTACATCAACAAACACCCTGACGCTGCCTCTATCATCGCAGGGGACTTTAACAAAGCCAACCTCAGGAAGGTCATGCCGAACTTCCATCAGCACGTATCCTGTCCAACTAGAGGACCGAATACACTGGATCATTGCTACACTCAGTTTAAGAACGCCTACAAAGCTCGTTCCCTGCCGGCTTTTGGTAAATTGGACCATGCCGCCATTTTCCTCACACCGGAATCGATCGAAAGGATCGTTCAGGAATCCCCGGGGGAGAGGGAAGTGCTGGTCCTCCCATTCTGAAGCTATGCTACAGGCGTCTCTTGATGACGTCGACTGGGACATGTTCCGGGCGAGTTCAGCTGACGTCAGCAAGTTCACGGATGTAGCATTAAGCTTTGTCAACATGCTAACCGACCAAGCCACTGAAACGGTAACAATAAGGACATTCTCAAATCAGAAACCGTGGGTGGACAGAACAATCCGTGCTGCGGTTAACCAACGCACTGCCGCATACAACGCCAGTCTTTTGTCAGGAAACATGAGTGAATACAAAGCATCGTGCTATGCTCTCCGACGGGCAGTTAGAGCTGCTAAACTCCGATACAGGGAGAGAATTGAGACACATTTTCAGCTCAATGACTCTCGACGCATGTGGCATTGACTGAAGACCATCTGTTCCTCTGGAAATAACTCCTCCGCCGAGGTGAGAGCAGATCCATTGTTGGCCGAAGATTTAAACACCTTCTACAGCCACTTCGAATGTAATGGCGGCGCGACTCTGCCGATCAGCGTGTCAGGAAGCAGCAGACAGAGCAGCGATGTTGATCATGTTATCACCATGTCGGAGGACGAGGTTCGGAGAGAACTAAGGAGAGTAAACGTCAGGAAAGCCGCCGGACCTGATGGGATTACTGGCCGCGTTCTGCGATCATGCGCCGACCAGCTTGCTGGTTTGTTTACTTCCATCTTTAATGAATCCCTTGCTACCTCTGTGGTTCCCACCTCATTTAAGAAATCTGTCATCATCCCTGTGCCTGAATGACTATCGCCCAGTTGCCCTCACATCAACAGTCATGAAGGTTTTTGAGAGACTTTTAAAGAAACACATATGCTCCTCCATCCCTGCTACTTTGGACCCTCTCCAGTTTGCCTATCGCCCAAATAGGTCTACTGATGATGCCATCTCTCAGGTACTGCACTCTTCCCTCACACATATTGACAGCAAAAATGGCAACTATGTCAGACTGCTATTCATTGACTATAGCTCAGCTTTCAACACTATAATCCCCACCAAGCTAGCTGTCAAACTCTCAGACCTCGGCCTAAACACTTCACTCTGTGACTGGATTCAAGACTTCCTCACCGGCAGACCACAAGTGGTGAAAATGGGCCAATTCACCTCCAACTCCATCACCCTGAACGTAGGAGCCCCGCAGGGCTGTGTCCTGAGTCCCCTGCTCTACTCTCTCTACACACACGACTGTGTGTCCTCTCACAGCTCCACTTCTATTGTTAAATTTGCTGATGATACTGTGGTTCTGGGCCTCATTTCCAACAATGATGAGACCGCATACTTGGGTGAGGTAGAGAGAGACTTACATCATGGTGCCAGGACAACTGTCTCTCTCTGAACGTGAGCAAAACTAAAGAGCTGATTGTAGACTTCAGGAAGAGACAGCAGCGGCCCTACACTCCTCTTATGATCAGCGGGACCCCTGTGGAGAGGGTGAGCAGCTTCAAGTACCTCGGTGTAAACATCTCCGAGGACCTGACTTGGACTGCACACATTCAAACACAGGTCAAGAAAGCCAGGCAAAGACTGTATCATCTGCGACAGCTGAGGAAATTCAGGGTCTCACCAGCAATCCTGAAAACTTTCTATTCAGGGGCCATAGAAAGTGTATTGACTCAGTGCATCTCAGTGTGGTATAGTAACGCCACAAATCTGGACTGCAAAGCTCTGCAGAGAGTCGTGCGCTTAGCTGAGCGCATCTCTGGGTGTGCCCTCCCCTCTCTGCAGGACATCTACCTCAAACGCCGCAAAAGCAGAGCTGCAAAAATAATCAAGGACTCAAATCACCCCGGTAACCGTCTTTTCACTCTGCTGCCATCTGGCAAGCGCTTCAGGAGCATGATGGCAAAAACTGAGAGATTGAGGAGGAGCTTCTTCCCTCAGGCCATCAGGCTCCTAAACTCAGTCTCATAACATCCACAGGACTCAATTTAATAAACTGCAAAAACATTCATTATTCTCTATCATCCGCATTGCTGCTATGTATACATACCCGGTACAACCTGTTTTGCACATTCCTCTTGCACATCCCTGTTTATATTAATATTTATTAAATCCACAGTAGACCGTATTGCACATTTTATTTTATTTCATTGCACATTCTACTCATTTTTTTTTTTTTATCTTACTCTTACCTATATTTATAACACCTACATTTCACTACTGATTATACCCTGTATGATTGTGTATGTGACAAATAATAAAGAACTTTGAACCTTGAGTTGAACATCTGATGTTGGTACAGCGCTCTCAGAGGAAAACAGTTTGAAGAAAGTCATCAGGATTCATCATCTGTGGTGCAGGTATCTGATTCAATAAAATACAAACCCAAAAAATTTGTGAGCATGTTAATATCAGGAGCATCTTATATATATATATATATATATATGTTTTATAGACTCACGCATGCTTTGTACTATCGTAAACAAAAAAAGACATTCTATATCTGAGAAACTAATTGTTTAGCACGTTATTAAAATCTACTTTTGAACAGTAGGCTATTTATAATAAATATGTTCTAAACATACTTAGACTCATAGCATTCATCATGTTACAGTCTACACTCATATTACTTTCATTGTTTTATATAGAGCATGAAAACATCATCGCGCTGTAAGAAATTTAAATACAATGAATTGCCCATCAATTTCTACTACAAAAGGATGTACGTTGTACTATGAAAAAAGGATATTTTATATCTGAGAAACTAATTATTGTTTAGCACGCTATTAAATCTATTTTTGAACAGAGTATTAATTATAAACATGGTCTAAACATTCTTAGATGGTAGCATTCATCATGTTGTCGTTTGGGAAAAACCCAAATAAACGTGTTTATGTCACAATAACACATTAACTAATGCAAAAAAGAAACATTACTTACTCATCAGATCGATCTTCTCTTCTGGATGAACTCTTGCTCTTATTTTGAGGGAAATCCAGCATTTATCAGCTCGTCTTCTTCCAGAAACGAACAGTATGATCTCCTCACTCTTTGTTTGTTGTTGGGTGTCTCCATGAGCACGCGGCTCACGTGGTTATTTACATATGAAATGCTCAAGCCACGAGGGGGCCGGGATCGCATTAGAAATAATGAGTTAGACTGTAAAGACTGAACATCGTGTTGGTTTCATACTGTTACAGGGTTGACGAGACGTGAGGCAGGCGGATCCATCTGCAAAGCTTTATTATAATACATGGTCATATACATGCAGGGTCAGTAACCAGTAAACAGGTGTGTCAAGGGCTAAACACAGAACAGTCCGTAGAGCAAGCGTGGGTCGACGATTAGCAAACAATATCCAGAGGGCTAGGCAGAGAGAGAATCCAGGAGAACGAGCAATAATCCAAGCGAGTGGCAAACAGAGTCCAAACGGGGCAAGGCAGAGAGAACAATCCAGGAACACGGGCAGGAATCAAAACACAGGTAAACTATCAAAAGGCTAGGCAAAACTATGACAAGACTATGAGGGCTCCATAGAGTAGCTATCCCTTGGAGAGTGATAAATGCTAAACAATACTCGGCAGAGTGTAAGAGAAAGTCCAGAGTTTATATAGTGTGTGTGATTGGGTGATGGTGATGTGAGATTGTTCTCAGGTGTGTGCGTGATCAGTGCAAACAGCTGTGTTGGTGCAGTGGATGATGGGAAATGCAGTCCTTGAGTGATCTGTAACTGACTGTGTGGTGTGAAAGTCCATGTGATGGGTGAGTGACCTCTAGTGGTGAATGACCAGAAGTTCATGACCAGGATTTGTGACACATACGGATTACTTCATTACAGAATGTTTTTTTTCGATAAGACTTACTTCATTTGAAAGTAGACACTTCGATCTTTCTATAGATATAACTCCCACGTCTGTGTGTTGAGTTACAGCTGAGTTACAGTTCATTTTAGTGACGTATTTCTAAAAGCAGTTCGCGGAGAAGGAGAAGACAGAGAGCGCACCCTGTTTGTTTTTCTTTTTTTTTCCAAAACCACAAAGTTTTGTTGTAATCGTGAGTGTACACAAAACAAAGCAGACACTTAACAGTTTCGATTGATGTATAACACGTTATCTGTGTGACCAAAATCAACAGAGTATTTTTATTGTCTTTTGCACTGATCTTAAAAAAACTTAGCTGGTATCGCCGGCGATACGGTCGACTTCAGTGAGTTAAATTACCTGCTAATGTTTGATATTTTAGTAAATATTGACAAAAATCCTAATACTCTACAGAATATACATTATTGTGAAATACAACTAATCATGATTACCGATTGTGTTAAAATGCATATTACACAATTATATTTACCTTGTGGATCTATTGTTATACCATCTAATCCTTTACCCTGGACTTTGAGCAGTTTGCCTTTTTCCATTGCAATGAGGAATTTACTAATCTTTGCAAGCTGTAGGGTGCTTTCAGAGAGGTGGCGGAACTCCTGATGAACTCTGATATCATGGCCAAGGAAGTTGGCCAGTTGATCCATCTCATTGTCTTTTAGGTTTAATAATGTGGACAGTGTAGCTACTTGCTTACGCAGCTTTGTTGCGCAAAGGGCATCTGGATGCTTTGCTCCACTGGCTTGGGCATACTGGCGAATGCAGTCTCCACCACGATAATGAGACGGAGCACCAGGACGAGCAAACAAATGCTGGTTTTCAACAGGAACTTGACACTTTTCTCTCATGTTTACAAGGAGATCCATGGCCACAACCATATTAGGGGTCAGCAACACTGGTACCATCCTCCCCCTCTTACCACGTATTTCCACCCTTTGGAAGTACCCACAAAGCTTTTTCTCAAAGTCACTGAGTCCCGCAGCGATATCTTTGTGCATTGGTGCCTGGTCTCTAGACGTGTAAGTATGTACATTCATCTTGGAAACTTCACCCTCTCTTCGTCTGTTAAAAATAACGATCTGTGTTAGCATGACTTTGCAAAGATTGGCAAAGTTTTTACCATTTGTTTTTTCTTGTAGGGAATCCACATACTCCTGCTGTTTTGAGTTCAAAAATGAGTGCAGTGTTTTGACATCCTCTGTAAATGGTAGGACTTGTGGATTATTCCATGTAGCTTCACCCAGAGTAGTCAGTGCAGCTGCAGACACTACCTCATTCCATTTGCTTTCATACAAACATCTGAAGTTTCGTGCAGACTCTGCAGGCATGTCACGTCCTGACATCAGTGCATTGCATTCCACAGAGCTGGCAATCTTCACCAAGTTGTGTCCAAGCATCAGTGCCAGTGATGGAATCTTGTAGGTGTTTGTCTCCTCACTGAATCCTGCCACTGCTCTTACTGCTTTTATAACGTGAGGAAAGTTGCAGGGTTGGATGAAGTCCTCCATATTATGAATGGGTGTCAGTGATCTGGCGGTGATGAACAACCTTGCTACTTCCCTCATTTTCTGCTTAATGTGGTAATTTCTTCCTGAATGTGACTTCAGCCTGTTGTACATCTGCTCCCCTAAAAGAAGAATGTATCGATCATTTCTAACAACATTTGAAACTTCATCATTCACCATCTCACAAGCAATGGTCCATTGACCATTGCTAACATCCACTGATGGAGAAAGGGTCAAGCTGTTGATTGACTGAACTCTCTTCTGCCCATTTGTGCGGTTTTCATTTTTGGGGTTCTGGGGGCATGTTCGGATGTGTCTCCATAGTGTCTTTCTGTTGTATAGACCTTGACAGTGGATACAATGAGTGAAGTCGTAGGTAGATTTTACTTCTTTGGGCCGTCTGCAAGCAACCATTTCCCCATTTCCGGCTTTTGAAACTGCAGCATTATGGGCAAAGTTCCCTCTACTTTTCAAAAGGCGTAATCTCACTCTTCTTTCCTTTGACCTTTTATCGAAGCTGAATGCCTTAGCTACCTCAAGTTTATTGCGATGAACAAACTCCAAGTGCCGTGCGATTTTAGAGTATGGCTTCTGAAAATAGGTGCAATATTGTATCTTCTTGTATCATTTTTTTTGCACTTTAGTAGGCATTGGTGTCACAGATGTGGAACTGTGATAGGATGAGCTTGTACTCGTGTCTGTTGTACTCTTAAACTCTACAGCACCTCCCTTCACTGGCTCAGCATGACAGATATTTAATTTGTTACTTTCACAGCTGTTGTATGATGAGCTACCGTCTGTATCAGGGACATATTTTTTGTCACTGTGGTCAAAAAAGGAGGATTCCTCATAAGATATCTGTGGGGAAAACATTATTGCATTAAATGCCCCTATGAGGTATATTAAGCATATGAATACTGAAAGCCATTTCGATGCCCCCACCAACAAAAAAAAAACCTAGCACATACCTCAGATTCAGCATTCTTTGAGTAAAAAGTCACCCCTCTTTCAGTTTCAAGTGTTCTTGTTGACAGTTGTTCATTGCGTTGAGCACATTTGTTATGATGTTCTTTCAGTCTGTTTACCCGGGCAAACCTATATAGTACCTGTGGTTTATAAATAGGTAGTTCAGAACTTGAATTATGTTGAAATAAAAAATTAAAAAAAACTGGCCAAATGATTACTTAATTGGAGCTTGGTTAATGTAACACATGGCATTACTTGTTCAGTTGGATTCTTGCTCATTTTGGAAGGAAGGTATTTGTCTTCCTCCAAAGGTGTGTTCTTCTCACAGCGAGGGACTGCTCTGTTCACCTGTAAAGAGAGAACAGCATCAACTGTGAAAAACAAACTATATTAATTTTATACTGGGGAACGAAATCCAACTACGCCGTGCCGAGGCGCATGCCTGTCCACCTGTCCACATAGATCAAGGGGAACATCCCACCCAAGTTAAGAGCACAGCTATCCTCAGATAGCTATGCTATGTGAGCAGAACTAGCTTGGATACACAAGACCACTGAAAAGGCTAAATAGAAAGCCTCTAGAGGAGCTCAGGAGATCGCTACTTAAATCCCAGGTAAAGAGAGTAGCTGCTGAGTTAGAACACAGCTATCCTCAGATAGCTATGTCCCTAAGGTCTTAAGAAAGCTTGTGGACCAGAATAACATTGCCGAGATTGCCTTCCTACAGAGCTGCCCAGACCACAGGGAGTGGGCCATCTACTTACAACCCTAGCAGGGGAGATAGCACTGTCTAGGCAAGGGCTCAAGGAAACGCTACTTAAAGACCCTAAGAAGGGGAGCAGTCACTGAGCTAGCATATAGTTATCCTCAGATATCTATGTACCTAAGAAGGGCTACCGGAAGGGGGACCATCTGAAACTACCTAGACCACAAAGAGTGGGCTGTCTACTTATTACCCAAGAGGAGAGACATCACTGTCTGGGTAAGGGCTCAAGAGACCGCTACTTAAAACCTTAAGCAGGGGAGCGATCACTGAGCTAGCACATAGCTATCCTCAGGTAGCTAGGCACTAGGAAAGGGGACCACTCCATAAGAGGGCTCACCGAAACTGGAGTAGAAGACAGCTAGACTCAGATATCCCGTGATCCGAGTCTTTGCCATGCCTCTGCAACAGCGGGACCTGAACCGTGAGATGCAAACACTTGGCACTCATCTCTCGAGAAGAGGGACAAACGCGAATAGAGCTTCTCATTGGCTAACACTCACAATGAGCGCGTTCAGAGGCCTCGGGCACTAAGCACGCAAGCTCCTGACCAAGACACATGACAGATAGATCGTGCGTGTCCTCAAGTGCCAGAAACATCTGGAACGGAGGCACACACTTTCCACACCGCTCACCTGCCTTGGTCTCTCACACACACTTCAAACAGACGGCTCCTGAACACAGCAAAGAGGATGATATATTCAGCAGATGCTTTTTTATACTTCCGGGCACCCCGCCTATAACGTCATGGGCCATGTGGGCCAATAGATTGCCGTTGTTTCACACGTGCTTCAGACACCAGTCATACAGGCTGCGTTCCCCATAGTGCCCCCTAGGAGGCGCAGCGTAGAGTTCCCTAGAAGGGGAACTACAATATATGAATACTCAAAAGACCTGCAAAATTAATGCGGTTGCATAAAGTACCTGTCAAAACAGTGTAAAGATCATGTAGGGATGATTGGCTATACTGTGTTGAGTTCAGTGATTGGAGTTGATATGGGCAACCAATGGTTGTCTCAATTTGGTTAGTGCTTTTGCCATCAGTCCATGTGACAAGGATTTAGTGCAAGAGATCTAACCTGAGAATGGTTCTCCATCGGGTCAGAAGCTGTGGATGAATGGTCACTTTTGCGGTCAGTGCATTGGTCACTATCTGAAGGCATGGGTTCAGACAAATGACTCCCAATCTGATTAAATAAGAACATACACATTAGATCAGGGCAGAAACAAATAGTTACAAAGATAATAAACAGCAAATGGATCTGTAACTCTCTTTACAGTCATATCGATCTTGTATCGATCATTTCTGACATCATTTGAAACTTCATCATTCACCATCTCACAAGAAATAGTCCATAGACTTTTGCTAACATCCACTGGTGGAGGAAGGGTCAAGCTGTTGATTGACTGAACTCTCTTCTGCCCAATTGTGTGGTTTTCATTTTTTGGGTTCTGGGGGCATGTTCGGTTGTGTCTCCATAGTGTCTTTCTGTTGTACAGACCTTGACAGTGGATACAGTGAGTGAAGTCGTAGGTAGATTTTACTTCTTTGGGCCGTCTGCAAGCAACCATTTCCCCATTTCCGGCTTTTGAAACTGCAGCATTATGGGCAAAGTTCCCTCTACTTTTCAAACGGTGTAATCTCACTCTTCTTTCCTTTGACCTTTTATCGAAGCTGAATGCCTTAGCTACCTCAAGTTCATTGCGATGAACAAACTCCAAGTGCCGTGCGATTTTAGAGTATGGCTTCTGACAATAGGCACAATATTGTATCTTCTTGTATCTATTCTTTTGCACTTTAGTAGGCATCGGTGTCACAGATGTGGAACTATGATAGGATGTGCTTGTACTCGTGTCTGTTGTACTCTTAAACTCTACAGCACCTCCCTTCACTGGCTCAGCATGGCAGATATTTAATTCTTTACTTTCACAGCTGTTGTCTGATGAGCTACCGTCTGTATCAGGGACATATTCTTTGTCACTGTAGTCAAAAAAGGAGGATTCCTCACAAGATATCTGTGGGGAAAACATTATTGTATTAAATGACCCTATGAGGTATATTAAGTATATGAATACTGAAAGCCATTTCGATGCCCCCACCAACAACAACAAAAAAAAAACTAGCACATACCTCAGATTCAGCATTCTGTGAGTAAAAAGTCACCCCTCTTTCAGTTTCAAGTGTTCTTATTGACAGTTGTTCATTGCGTTGAGCACATTTGTCATGATGTTCTTTCAGTCTGTTTACCCGGGCAAACCTATATAGTACCTGTGGTTTATAAATAGGTAATTCAGAACTTGAAGTATGTTGAAATATTTTATTTTTAATTATTAAAAAAAATCAAATCTGGCCAAATGATTACTTAATTGGAGCTTGGTTAATGTAACACATGGCATTACTTGTTCAGTTGGATTCTTGCTAATTTTGGAAGGAAGGTATTTGTCTTCCTCCAAAGGTGTGTTCTTCTCACAGCGAGGGACTGCTCTGTTCACCTGTAAAGAGAGAACAGCATCAACTGTGAAAAACAAACTATATTAATTTTATACTGGGGAACGAAATCCAACTACGCCGTGCCGAGGCGCATGCCTGTCCACCTGTCCACATAGATCAAGGGGAACATCCCACCCAAGTTAAGAGCACAGCTATCCTCAGATAGCTATGCTATATGAGCAGAACTAGCTTGGATACACAAGACCACTGAAAAGGCTAAATAGAAAGCCTCTAGAGGAGCTCAGGAGATCGCTACTTAAATCCCAGGTAAAGAGAGTAGCTGCTGAGTTAGAACACAGCTATCCTCAGATAGCTATGTCCCTAAGGTCTTAAGAAGGCTTGTGGACCAGAATAACATTGCCGAGATAGCCTTCCTACAGAGCTGCCCAGACCACAGGGAGTGGGCCATCTACTTACAACCCTAGCAGGGGAGATAGCACTGTCTAGGCAAGGGCTCAAGGAGACGCTTCTTAAAGACCCTAAGAAGGGGAGCAGTCACTGAGCTAGCATATAGTTATCCTCAGATAGCTATGTACCTAAGAAGGTCTACCGGAAGGGGGACCATCTGAAACTACCTAGACCACAAAGAGTGGGCTGTCTACTTATTACCCAAGTGGAGAGACATCACTGTCTGGGTAAGGGCTCAAGAGACCGCTACTTAAAACCCTAAGCAGGGGAGCGATCACTGAGCTAGCACATAGCTATCCTCAGGTAGCTAGGCACTAGGAAAGGGGACCACTCCATAAGAGGGCTCACCGAAACTGGAGTAGAAGACAGCTAGACTCACATATCCCGTGATCCGAGTCTTTGCCATGCCTCTGCAACAGCGGGACCTGAACCGTGAGATGCAAACACTTGGCACTCATCTCTCGAGAAGAGGGACAAACGCGAATAGAGCTTCTCATTGGCTAACACTCACAATGAGTGTGTTCAGAGCCCTCGGGCACTAAGCACGCAAGCTCCTGACCAAGACACATGACAGATAGATCGTGCGTGTCCTCAAGTGCCAGAAACATCTGGAACATCTGGAACATCTGGAACATTTCCACACCGCTCACCTGCCTTTGTCTCTCACACACACTTCAAACAGACGGCTCCTGAACACAGCAAAGAGGATGATATATTCAGCAGATGCTTTTTTATACTTCCGGGCACCCCGCCTATAACGTCATGGGCCATGTGGGCCAATAGATTGCCGTTGTTTCACACGTGCTTCAGACACCAGTCATGCAGGCTGCATTCCCCATCGTGCCCCCTAGGAGGCGCAGCATAGAGTTCCCTAGAAGGGGAACTACAATATATGAATACTCAAAAGACCTGCAAAATTAATGCGGTTGCATAAAGTACCTGTCAAAACAGTGTAAAGATCATGTAGGGATGATTGGCTATACTGTGTTGAGTTCAGTGATTGGAGTTGATATGGGCAACCAATGGTTGTCTCAATTTGGTTAGTGCTTTTGCCATCAGTCCATGTGACAAGGATTTAGTGCAAGAGATCTAACCTGAGAATGGTTCTCCATCGGGTCAGAAGCTGTGGATGAATGGTCACTTTTGCGGTCAGTGCATTGGTCACTATCTGAAGGCATGGGTTCAGACAAATGACTCCCAATCTGATTAAATAAGAACATACACATTAGATCAGGGCAGAAACAAATAGTTACAAAGATAATAAACAGCAAATGGATCTGTAACTCTCTTTACAGTCATATCAATCTTGTATCGATCATTTCTGACAACATTTGAAACTTCATCATTCACCATCTCACAAGCAATAGTCCATAGACTTTTGCTAACATCCACTGGTGGAGGAAGGGTCAAGCTGTTGATTGACTGAACTCTCTTCTGCCCAATTGTGTGGTTTTCATTTTTTGGGTTCTGGGGGCATGTTCGGTTGTGTCTCCATAGTGTCTTTCTGTTGTACAGACCTTGACAGTGGATACAGTGAGTGAAGTCGTAGGTAGATTTTACTTCTTTGGGCCGTCTGCAAGCAACCATTTCCCCATTTCCGGCTTTTGAAACTGCAGCATTATGGGCAAAGTTCCCTCTACTTTTCAAAAGGCGTAATCTCACTCTTCTTTCCTTTGACCTTTTATCGAAGCTGAATGCCTTAGCTACCTCAAGTTCATTGCGATGAACAAACTCCAAGTGCCGTGCGATTTTAGAGTATGGCTTCTGACAATAGGCACAATATTGTATCTTCTTGTATCTATTCTTTTGCACTTTAGTAGGCATCGGTGTCACAGATGTGGAACTATGATAGGATGTGCTTGTACTCGTGTCTGTTGTACTCTTAAACTCTACAGCACCTCCCTTCACTGGCTCAGCATGACAGATATTTAATTCTTTACTTTCACAGCTGTTGTCTGACGAGCTACCGTCTGTATCAGGGACATATTCTTTGTCACTGTAGTCAAAAAAGGAGGATTCCTCACAAGATATCTGTGGGGAAAACATTATTGTATTAAATGACCCTATGAGGTATATTAAGTATATGAATACTGAAAGCCATTTCGATGCCCCCACCAACAACAAAAAAAAAAAAACTAGCACATACCTCAGATTCAGCATTCTGTGAGTAAAAAGTCACCCCTCTTTCAGTTTCAAGTGTTCTTGTTGACAGTTGTTCATTGCGTTGAGCACATTTGTCATGATGTTCTTTCAGTCTGTTTACCCGGGCAAACCTATATAGTACCTGTGGTTTATAAATAGGTAATTCAGAACTTGAAGTATGTTGAAATATTTTATTTTTAATTATAAAAAAAAAATCAAATCTGGCCAAATGATTACTTAATTGGAGCTTGGTTAATGTAACACATGGCATTACTTGTTCAGTTGGATTCTTGCTCATTTTGGAAGGAAGGCATATATCTTCCTCCAAAGGTGTGTTCTCCTCACAGTGAGGGACTGCTCTGTTCACCTGTAAAGAGAGAACAGCATCCACTGTGAAAAACACACTATATTCATTTCATACTGGAGAAAAAATCAGGACATCCACACACGTGGCACGTTTCACACCACATCAATGTCAGTACAGCGGACAGGCTCTCATCTCACACACTCATGGAATCTTCAAACAATGTCACAGTTTAGAAATGAGGACATTCTTGTTATGTTAAAAATAAGTCTATTAATCAATACTAAAATAGATTAGATTTGAATTTTACTGAGGGTCTAAATGGATCAATATGCCTGTTGCACCTTATCAGAAGATCAAGAGCTTGACTTAAACCAAAAATGTCCACCTGTTCAGTTGGCTTGGGACTCCTGTTCATTTTGCTTGGAAGGCATGTACCCTCTTCTGATGGGGATTTCTCCTCACTGCGAGGGGCTGCTCGGTTCATCTGTAAAGAGAGAGCATGCTATGAATACTTGAAGGCCATTTCAACAAAAAAAAAATAGTTTGACTGCACTATGCAATGCTGTTTCAGTACTGCATTATAATTATTTAATAGACAGTCCAGAGACCGTTTAAGTTGTTCTGTTCTGTTCATCAACCATCTTCTTTTGAGGCATCAATACTAAAATGGGAGAGAGGAAAAAACATGAAATTTGTTTCCAATAAGTGCAGTTACACATGCATATATAATGTTTTAATAATGTAAACATAAAAGGTTGAATACTGATATTTGAAATTATAAAAAAAAGAAAAGATATGTTGAATGTGAAATTAAAACCACCAGTAGGTGGCAGCAAGTCACTGTTAATAAGTGAGTCATTGCTACTGAACAGAATCATTTAAATGGTTGATTCATTCAGGAACGAAACACCGTCATGTTGCTCAGAGATGCAAAAACAGTGCTGTGGCTGTGTTTGGAGTTATTTTTGTTGTCGAAATAGAGCAAAAACAGGAAATATGGTGTCAAAAACGTAAGTCTCTTAATATTAACTTCTTGTTTATTGAACTGCTGTATATAATCAATATCACATTTGTAATCATGCTGATTTTTGGAGGAAAAAAACGGCCCTCTTCGTGTGATATTAACTATATGAAATGATATAAAGCCCCCATTTCTTGAATTTTGTGATGCACTTTAATAGACTGAATCATGCAGTGAAAAAATGCACTCTAAATGTGCACACGCACTAGTCTTACCTACGAGACTGCATCACGCCATGTATGCATGCACTCTCTGTAGGTGTTTTGTTTGGTTTTTGCAATATACTCGATAATGTCAAATCACACATTGTTAAAACAGCAATTACGATATTATCGCAGACCCCTACGTGAGCATCATGATGATTAAAGGCCTTAACAATTGAACCTGATGATCCTGAACATTTTGCCACACACTTGTCCCTGCATTTCTTGTATTTGGCACTCTCTCCATGTTTAACCAAGCTCTCGAGCTTAAAATGCATAGATTCGGTGGCGAATGCTGTTAGTGTTACCTGCAAACTCCATCCCATAGGCTTTAAAGTGAATGCAGTGCATAGAGCACAATGCATTTTCATAGTGGAGCCACTCTAAATCTTTCAACCATTCTCTCAGAAAACGGTATGCCTTCTTTTCAGCTGGTGGATCAACATTCATGACATGACCTCTATCACCAGCACCAATATTTGTAACTTTAGGTGATTTACAAAATAAATCTGTCAGTCTTTCTTTTCTTTTTCTCTCTTCTTTAGCCCTTTGCATTTCCCGCGGTAGTTAGCTCCCTGTCACCTGACAGCGGAAAGCAGTGACTGAGTGAGTGACAGCTAATATTAATCTAAAATCTGCATTAAATTTAAGATTGTAAAGATTAAGTTATGTAACATTTGATAGAACGGCAGACCGGTCACCGTATCAACACACAGAAGGCACATAACTGTGAACGTTTTTAAAGAAATGAAAACAGGTATCACTACAACAATTATGTGCACTCGCACAAATGCTCCCAAATATATTTTGAGGTCACACAGACTAAATTATGGGAGCATATGCGACCAAAATGGTCGCAATTTCGAGCCTTGATAAAAGTGCTCCACACGGCTCCGGGGGGTTAATAAAGGCCTTCTGAAGCAAAGCGATGAGTTTGTATAAGAAAAATATTCATATTTAACACGTTACAAAGTAAAATTCTGATGTTAAAGTGGTTCAATCAAACATACACATTAAATTGCACCTGGACAACACGTTGGATGGATAGGAAACGCCAAGGCCTTAAACAAGAACAGCCGGTCAACCTTTGACAAGTGTAGAATGATGCTGAGTATGTTCTACCAGGCTACTGTTATGAGCTATGTTCTGTGCAGTTGTGTGCTCAGTCACCAGCATGTAATGAGCTGAAGACAACAGATCAGAAAGAAAGATGTGCTCTGACCTGTGGGTCAAGACTATTGCTCTCCAAACTGCCCTCATGGACAAAGCCCTCCATGTATGTAAGTCAATAGAAGCGCCGGCCACTTGTGGTTCCACCTCAGTTAGTTGTTTTTGCTCTCAGTCCTGGAGGTCATGCTTCAAGTTTGTCTTACATTTTGCTAGTTGTACTGTATAGACTGGTTGTGTGGGCAAAAGTATATATTATAGTATACAGTCGCTTTTTATTGCAAGTAAGATTGATTTTATCAGACGATGTCGCGATTATAAATCAGGATTTAAGGGGTATAGTGAGAGTGATTCCTGGTTAACATGTAGTATCAATGGGTCGTGTTTAGTCACTATACTTGTTTTATGTAGGACAACAGAAAATATAATGTGAACAGCTTTATTGGGCATTCAGTTGTATTACTGTATGTGACTGTTTATAGAGTAGAACAGATCTGAAGTGCCAAAACTCATCTGAGAGCAAATTTTATGCAATGACATCATAAATATGCAAATTAATATGTGACGTCACCTGCAGCCACAAGTCTCACAAAATCCTGTGGGAAACACTGTAGTAACGTTTGAAAATTAGGAGCATATGTTTCCCATTTTTCTACTTAGTTTTCTTTTAAGTATTTGTAAGCAAACTTTGAAATATTCTCACAAAATCATGAAATAGTAAAGGAGGGTTTACATTTCTTCCATTTGCATGTAGGCCTATAAATGTGGTAGGCCTATTTACCAACCCAAATTACCATGTCCACTATGTCAGAAAAAAGGAAATTCCCGTAGCATGAGAGATAACCTGGTGTTTTCAGGCATCCCGGAATCTGCCGAAGAGGACCCAGAAACTACGGTTAAAAACTTTATCAAGACATACCTGAAGCTTCCGGAAGACACCGTGGAAAACATCTGCTTCGAAAGAGTCCATCGGATGGGAGCGAAGAAACCTGGAGCCCCGAGGCCGCGTCCCATTGTGGCCAAATTCGGATACTTCAAGCAGAAAGAGCAGGTGAAGAGTCGCGGCAGGGAGCTGAAAGGAACAGACTTCGGCGTAAACGACCAGTTCCCCAAAGAAATCCTGGAGCGACGCAAAATTCTGTTCCCAATCCGACGCAGTCTCATCCAAAAGGGCTCCCGAGCTGTCATCGCTGTGGATCGGCTCTACGTGGACGGACAGCTCTACAGAAACCTCCGTACCACTCCGTGGTTATATTAACACCACTCCAGATAAGAATCCGTTATATTTACCTTTTTTTTCTCTCTCTTTCCTCGCTTGTTCTTCCATTTACCTCTAACTATTTGTCATTTCGATAATTTAATACGATATCATCAGGGCCGCATTAACCATTGGGCTAGGCGGGGCTGAAGCCCCGGGGCCTGAGCATTGTGCCAATCGCCAAAGCCCCACCACGCCCCCCACTTATTAGTGCTATTATTTAGTGGAGCTTTTCCATAAATTTAATTCACGTTTCTCGTTCATTTGTTTTACCAATCAAATGCATTTTATTTTATATTTGATTTGAACGACCTGTGTATCTATCAGGTGACCGCTGCGTCCGCACTGTCGCGTAATCTGGAAATGGTCATGCAAAAGAACAATCTTCGATAAGTAAAAATGTCAACTATTCTTATAAGGAAGGAAAAAAAAAAAAAAAAAAAAAAAAAGAAATAGGAGAGAGGGAAAAACACGACTTAGTCAGTAAAATTCCCAGCTATCAGGTTATTTTACTAAAGCTGATGATGGAGTGGAAGTTGTGGAACAGCAAGTGGACCGGACACATGGAGAAGATCAAAACATAGCGTCATCGTCGCCACAGATTTGAGGTTAGTTTGATTATTAACTTGATGGATGTATATTGCTTGTGCTTGAGCAAACTCTATTGGCCTATATTCGCTTTTGGGTTGAGAAAAAATACGGTAGAAATATGTCAATCGTTTTGTGCGTCATGATGTTAGCTTATCATTTAAAGTCATTTACACATTATGGTTTAAAAACTAATTTAACTGTTCAGAGGCATTAAGAAGCGGGGCAGAATTTATTTTGGCAAATGCGCGCGTTAAGACAGTTTCAGCCTAAAACGCGCGGCGCGCACCTGCGTGTAAAGCACCTGCCTAAACTTGAATTATTCTTCGCGCCTTGAGCTTAAACATTCAAATACAGTTATGTGTCAAAATGCCCGTTCTTGCGAGTATCCTTGTAAACAGTCATTCGTGTCTTACATGAACATTATAGTTAAAGATAAAGCATGCATGTGAAATGTAGTAGGCTATGTGAGTTCCTGGAATTGTATGATGAGATTTTAAAGGGATAGTTCACCCAAAAATGAAAATACTGTCATTTACTCAGCCTCGAGTTGTTCTTAACCTGTATGAATTTCGTTGTTCACCTCAACATAGAGGAGGATATTTTGAAGAATGTTCTTAACCAGAAGGTTTCTGGTCCCCATTGACTCCAATAGAGTATTTTTTCTTTTTTTTCATACTATGAAAGTCATGCAGCAGCTGTTTGGTTACCAGTATTGTTCCCAATGTATTCTTTTGCGTTCAACAGCAGAGGGAAACTCATACAGGTTAAGAAAAACAACAGAATTTTTTTTTTATTTTATTTTATTTTATTTTTTATTTTTTTTTGGTGAACTATTCGTGGAAAGCAGCCTAATATTGCTGCCGTTGCCATTTGTGTCAATAATGTGAATCAAACATCGGGAAAAAAAAAAATCACTCCATGTCCTTGACTGAATCACTTTTGTAAAATAAGAATTAATCTATATTGAATTTATACAGTGAAGACTATTCGATCTATTTGTACATTTACTTTATACAATATAATGTTTTTTTATTCAGTGCTTTAAGTTTTTCCAAGTAGGTCGATTTGTTAAGTATCTTTGTTCTCTTGTCATTCCTGACTGTTTACTTGTCTTCAGTAAGCTTGGTTTTATTTTGTCTAGTATTATTTTTTGTGATATTGTAATTAGTAACAAGAATTATGAAATTTCAGTGCATCAAAAATGTTTATAGGATACAAATTCTATTTAAAGCTATATATAATTATTGTGATGGGGGGCCCTGCAGTAAGTCATAGCCCCGGGCCCAGTGAGGTCTTAATGCGGCCCTGGATATCATAACAAACACGTACAGTCAGTCTCCGCAGCGTTTAAATGATTTTGCAATGTTTTCGTTTCTGTCAAGTTTTTACTTTCATCCCTCTATGCTTGCTTCTTTGTATGTCTTTCTTACTTCCAACTCCTTTCACTGCACCGATCACCTGCTTTACTACACATATAAACACAACACCCTATATCACACATCTGCATGGCACGACCATGTACATATACACTCAGCATTAACGCAACCACTCAGACCTTACAGCGCACACAGACATGAAGGACATACTCGCATACAAGCGCGTACACGCCCGCTCATATCTTATTCATTTGAGCATCACACGCAGCGAGCAGCATTAGCTACACACACACATCTATGGGTGCACTAAGATTTGTCACATGGAATGTGAATGGAGCTGGCTCCAGAGAAAAGAAGTTAAAAATATTTAGCCATCTTAAAAAACTACAAGCAGACATTGTTTTATTACAAGAGACTCATAGATCTGCCACAGCTACAGATCAACTTAAAACAACTGAGTTTCCTAATGTGTTCTCAGCCTGCTATAACTCTAGGCAAAGGGGAGTAGCAATTTTAATACATAAAAATGTTAATTTCACAGTACTCAACACAGTTATAGATCCAGAAGGTAGATTTCTAATCATTAAATTATCTATATTTGACAAAAAGTTATGTATTGTTAGTATATATGGTCCAAATGTTGATGACCCCTCTTTCTTTCACGGTTTTTTTACCGCACTATCTGAACAACTAGATTGTGCACTTGTTATTGGGGGAGACCTCAACTTTGGACTAAATAAAGAAATGGACAGGCTAAGTACAGCTGGAACTCAGCGCAATTGGGAATCCACAAATATAGTTAAACAGTACATGAGCGACTATGGACTTTGCGATGCATGGCGTTCTCTCCACACCAACAGTAGGGAATTTACTTTCTTCTCACATGTCCATCACTCTTACTCTCGTCTGGATTATTTCCTAGTCAGCAGCTCACTGCTGAGTGACATTTCAGACACAGAGATACACCCTATAGCTGTCAGCGATCATGCTGCTGTTTCTTTAACTCTAGTAAACAAGAAGACCACTCCACCAAGTTATAACTGGAGATTAAATACATCATTGCTTAAAGACGACGATTTTATTAAATATTTTAAAGAAGAGTGGGCTTTATATTTAGACTATAATGACCTGCCTGGAACATCAGCATCTGTTCTCTGGGAAGCAGGCAAAGCTGTGATGAGAGGTAGAATAATCTCATTCTCATCGCATAAAAAGAAAAGAGAAAATAAATGTATTCAGGAATTAGAAGAAACCATAAAAACTTTAGAAGAATCCTACGTATCCTCCCAGGAACAGGAAATGCTGAAAAAAATATGTAAAGCAAAACTAGAATTAAATGAAATTATTAATAAAAAAACTAAATTCTTAGCACAAAGACTTCGCTGGCAAGAATTTGAATATGGTAACAAATCAGGTCAATTCTTAGCGAACCAGTTAAAAATAAATAAAGAAAAAACAACGATATGTGCTGTTAAAGATTTAACTGGGGATACAGTATATGACCCTGAAAGAATAAACAACACTTTCAGATATTTTTACGAATCTTTATATTCTCCACAGATAAACCCATCTAAAGACGAAATTGACCAATTTCTTGACAATATAACTCTTCCGAAATTAACAGACAATCAAGCGATGGCATTGGATTCTCCTCTGACATCAGATGAACTTCAGGAAGCTTTGAACAGTATGCCCAATAAAAAGGCTCCAGGTCCAGATGGCTTTCCAGCAGAATTCTATAAAGAATTCTGGGCTATTCTGGCACCAACATTCTACAGAATGTTGCAGGAAACCAAAGAAAATGGCAGACTTCCACCAAATATGAATTCTGCCAACATTAGTCTCTTACTAAAACCAGGCAAAGACCCTGTATTGCCTACTAGCTATCGTCCAATATCCCTTATTAATGTGGACACTAAAATAATCTGCAAAGCTATCTCAAAAAGAATAGAGAAGATAACCCCTCTCATAATTCATTACGACCAAACTGGTTTCATAAAAGGGAGGCACTCCTCAACAAATACACGTAGGTTACTTAACTTGATAGATTATTCATGCAATAGAAACCTTCAAATTACAATATTGTCTCTAGATGCAGAAAAAGCTTTTGATAGGGTTAACTGGAATTTTCTATTTGCAACTTTACACAAATTTGGTTTTGGAAACTCTTTCATAAACTGGTTAAAAATATTATATAACTCTCCAACAGCATGTGTCAGGACAAATGCCCAAACGTCCTCTAGCTTCTATCTTAAGAGGGGCACCAGGCAGGGATGCCCCCTCTCCCCCTCACTGTTTGCAATTTTTATTGAACCACTAGCAGCAGCAATTAGACAGGCAACAGTGATTAAAGGCATTAAATGCAAGAATATAGAACATAAAATTAGTCTTTACGCAGATGATGTGTTACTTTTTCTTCAACATTCACAAACCACTCTCTCTGAGGTAATTACATTAATAAACTCTTTCTCAAGAGTCTCAGATTATTCAATAAACTGGTTAAAATCAACAGTTCTTCCAATTAATTGCTCCTTCCAGAATTCTTCCACTCCACTGCAATCTGGAAATATTAAATATTTAGGTATTAATGTTTCTCCTAAACTGGCAGATTTGATTAAATTAAACCACATCCCACTTTTAAAGAAGGTAGAAGATGATCTAACCAGATGGAGGTCTCTACCCATATCACTCATGGGAAGAGTCGCCTCAATAAAAATGATGATTTTGCCAAGAATTAATTATTTATTTGCAATGATCCCAAGCAAACCACCACCTGACTGGTTTAGATCTTTGGACTCCTCCATCTCTAAATTCCTTTGGAAAGGTAAACCCCCGCGTATTAGCTTAAAAACGCTGCAAAAGACCAAGGATAAAGGAGGACTAGATCTACCTAACTTTTACCACTATTTCTTAGCCAATAGGCTTCAACACATTTCAGGGTGGTTAAAACACACCCTCTTAGATGAGCCTTGGCTAGATGTAGAACAGGCATTATGCAATAATATAGAGATTTCGGATCTGCCATTCATTAGCTCGATCAGTAAACGACACGTATGCTTTAAAAGCATCAGTATCAGCTCTTCTCTGACAGCATGGTGGGAGTTTCTAAAAATGACGGAGTCTTCACTAATCCCATGCAAACGTACCCCCATCTGGAACAATCCTGACATATTGCTAAACAACAATATGATAAACTTCACAGATTGGAGTTGTAAAGGTATTAAATACCTGGAACATATATTCGAAGGGACAGACTTTATTCCCTTTGACAAATTAATTAAACAATATGGGATTAATAAGAACAGATTTTTAGAGTATCAACAAATTAAATCTATTGTAAAAAGGAAATTTAAGTCTAATCATATCAATTTACAAATACCACCAAGTGTGTCAGATTTTCTTAATCTCAAAACCCCCAAATTAATATCTAAAATATACAGGGCACTTTCCAATATAGATGAATCAGTATCACTTCCTATTGCAAAATGGGAAGCAGATCTATCAGTAAACTGGGACCATAATTTCTGGTCTCAGATATGTTTAAAAACCTTTGAACTGATTAGAAATCCTGGATTACAATTAATACAATACAAAATTCTGCATAGAGTGCACTACACAGGTCATCGGATGTTCAGGATGGGTTTTACAGCTTCTAACAACTGCTCACACTGTAAAGGCAATACACCTGACAATTACATCCACGCTCTATGGTTCTGTCCACCTGTTCAGAGGTACTGGTACAGGATTTGTGAAGACTTATCAAAGTGTCTTAAATGCTCTATTCCAGCCTCTCCTTTAGTCTGCTTGTTGGGCGACCTAGATGGTGTCACTACAGAAGATAACACAATCCACATGGCTTTCACTGCCCTATGCATTGCTAAGAAGACTGTCCTCATGAACTGGAAAAATAAAAATAATCTTAATATCAACCAATATAGAGATTATTTGTGGGATTATATTAGCCTTGAAACAGCTTCTGCTGACACATTAGATCAATCTATCTGGGCTCCTTTGATCAGCTCCATCACCTAGTGTGGGTGGGGGTCCCGATTCTGTCCGGCTGTGGTTTTTGTTGTTGGCGTGGGTGGCAATATGGGCCTGGGGCATCTGGGGGTTCCCTGGGGATGGGTTTCTTGGGGGGTTCGGCGCTGGGGCTGCGGCCTTGGCCTGGATGGGGTATTGGTGACTCTTGAATGCTGTTTCTCTGGCGGCGGCATGCGGCGCTGCTGGGATGCCTGTGCCGGCGGACGTAGGTTGCCAGCCTGGCGGCCGCACTGTTCCGGGGTTGGTCCGGGGGGGGGTTTGGGGATCTGGGGACGCTCTGCCTCCGGCTTGGGGTTACGGCTGGGCCTGGGGGGCTTGGGTCCTGGTTGGTGTGCCGCCGGGAGTATGGGTTGGTGCATGCGCTTGGGCCCGGCTCTGGTGTGGGGGTCTTCGATGCATCGGTGCCTCCGCAGGGGGGGGGGGGTCCAATAGAGGCGGGGTATACGGGCTTTACCTGGGTGTCTTATTGTCTTATGTAGCTTGGGAACTGACTGGATGATGGGGTGGGGTAGTTTTTCCTCTGCTGTGGGGTCTGGTGGGCCGCCCTGGGCTGCCACGGGCCCTGGTCTGGATGGGCCTGGGCCCCCCGCCCTGGGCAGATTTGGGGTAACGGGGGTGCCTATGGGGGTCAGCGGGGGAGCTGGCTCCAGAGGGGGGGTATTTTGCCCCCTCTGATGTTTTCCTCCCCATCCCTAAGGCTTCACTTCTCCCGCTCCATCACACCAACACATAGGTAGGGTTTTGAGGTGCGGGTGAGTCGCTGGGATGCGGGGGAGGTGGTACTCCTCTGTCTCCTCGTGGCCGCCTGCATCTCAATTACACATTACAGCTTAGACATTCTCATTACTTACTGTCACATGACATATACATATAGGGCTTTGGGGGTGGGCACACTGAATGGCATCCGGAGGGCGGTCTGTTCATTCAGCCTTCCCTCTGGTGCCAGTGCCCACTTCTCAATTTTAAGTTGCACATAGACATTGAGGGCTCTAGGGAGGGGACGAGCTGACACAAGCTTGTGGAGGGTGCCCCTCCCCTGTTTTAAAGCACCCCTGTTTTAAAGCACCTTAGAACAACACACACCAACACTACATTTGAGCGGGTGGGGTGAAGCATGGGGTCGTCTTTTTTTTTTCTTTTTTTTTTTTTTCTCACACCCCTGTTCTCTGTTCTCTGTCTGGGGCCGGGGGCTGTGAGGATGAGCTGGCCGCCCGGTCGAGGTCTGGGCTGTTGATTTTCTCTGCTGCTGCGGGGACCGGGGTGGTCTTCCTGTCCCCACGCCGGAGCGAAGGGGGTTTAGCTCCGGGATCGGGCGCTGGCTACCCCTCTGGGGTGGTGGTGCCTGGACCTAGGAGTATAGAGTGCATATGGGGAGTGTGAGTGTGGGTACCGTGTCCATTTTTGTGTGTCTACATGTGGGGCGAAGGTGTGAATATTCGTTTGCGTGCATGAGGGTGGGAGCATATGCTTGTGTATATGTGTGCTTGTCGTCTACGTCTATGTGTCAGGTCGGGCCTTAGACTCCGCCTCACTCATCATCTTAGTCGACCCCCACAACACCACCATGCCCTGCCGGTGGAGGATGCCGCCGGTGCGTTGGTGATTTCTCGCGCCGGGGAAGGATGCTCGGGCGAGCGCCGGCCCACTCTCGGCGGTCGATTGGCAGGGCCTGGCCCTACTGGCCTTGCTGGGCCCCGATTGTGGGGTGGGGGGCCTTTGGGTCTCCGGGCCCAGGGCCCGGTCCGCCCTGGTGTGGTCGGCTGCCGGTGGAGCCTGCGGGCTTGCCGGCACGGCACCCTGGGGCGCCTACACTGTGGCTGTCGGAGGTCCCGCCTTCGGGCTCTCCTCTGCCCTTTTTTGGGTGGAGGCCGCGGTTGTCCCTGCGGTGGTTCTCCTGGGGGTCCCGTGCCCTGGGGGGCCTCCGGATGTTTGGGGCCCGGGTCTTTTCCGTGCCTGCTTCATGCCTTGCGGGATGGGGCTGTTGTTCCCCACACACACTATTAAACATTTACATGGAGGAACCTTATGAACACAAGCGCGCTCACACACACAGGTGTACACTCAAGCATTCACATTGGTGTAAAAACAGGTGCTCACAGACACACATTGTCTTGATCTGCTGTTGCTTCAAAACTTATTTTGTAATATTAGTTATGTGTGCTGCTCAATAACATTTAACATTTAGAATTTATTGTGATTTATACAGATGTTGGTTGTTGCTGCAGTCTCTTTGATGTTGTGTCTTCGGTTGTTTTCTCTTTTTGTCAGCAGGTATTGAAGCAAATTGTCTGTTTTTTTTTTGTTTTTTTTTCTCTCTCTCTATCTATCCCCCATTCTCCTTTTTTCTCTCTCTCTCTTCCCCTTCTTTGTTGACTTTCCCCACAACCTTTTTTTTTTTTTTTTTCTCTTTCCTCTCTTCTTTCTCTCTCTTGTTCTCTCTGTCCCCTGGTCTTGTCTGTCACAGTGTGGTTAAGTAAAAGGGTATATAAAATTAAATTAATTAATTAATATTAAAAAAAAAAAAAAAAAAAAAAATATATATATGTGTGTATATATATATATGTGTATGTGTATGTGTATGTATATATATATATATATATATATATAAAAAAAAATATATATATTTAATTAAAAAGAAAAAAGGCTGTGAATGATGATAGTATAGCCATGCATATGTACTGTCATGTGTTATCTGTGCTACTGACAGGCCAAAAAAAAAAAAAAAAAAAAAAAAAAAAAAAAAAAAAAAAAAAGAAAAAAGGAAATTCAATATATTCTCAAAAACAGGGTATTTTCTCAAATTAAGAGATAAATATTATTATTTTTCACTGAAAGCTAATCGAAAACATCCAAACATATCACAGCAGTAAAAGGGGTGTTCAAGAGTTCCAGGAACCAGAGTATGTGTCAGGGAGTCACTGTCACCTCAGTCACAACATTAATCAGCACCCACGTTCACCAGATCTCAATCACCTGTATATTAATCACCTGCACCTGCTGCTGCTCATCAAGATCCCCTTGGTGGGTCAGGGGACTCGGGAGGCCATGGCGGGTCCGCCTCCGAGACCGCGGCCCCAGTCCCCGCCTCGGTCTCTACGGCTGGAGCCCTACTACCCCCCCAAAAAAATTTCCTTGGGGAAAGTAGGGGCTCGATCAGGCACTTGAGTGTGTTCAGGAGGCGCGGGCTTTGGGGGCGCTCTGGAGGCGTGGACTCTTGGGGGTGCTCTGGAGGCGCAGACTCTTGAGGGCGCTCTGGGGGCGCGGACTCTTGGGGGCTCTCTGGAGGCGCGGACTCTTGGGGGTGCTCTGGAGGCGCAGACACTTGGGGGCGCTCTGGAGGCGCGGACACTTGGGGCCGCACTGGCAGCGCGGATTCCTGGGGGCATTCTGTCAGCACGGGCACTGGAGGGACTGGCCCTGGAGAAGCAGGCACTGGAGGGACTGGCCCTGGAGAAGCGGGCACTGGAGGGACTGGCCCTGGAGAAGCGGGCACTGGGGAATGCTGACGAGGAGCGGGCACAGGAGAGCACCTGCGAGGCGCAGGCACAGGAGGGCACTTGCGAGGGGCAGGCACTGGAGGACACTTGCGAGGGGCAGGCACTGGAGGGCACTTGCGAGGGGCAGGCACTGGAGGGCACTTGCGAGGGGCAGGCACTGGGGGGCACTTGCGAGGGGCAGGCACTGGCGATAGTACCAGAGCTGAAAACCCAACGGGCAGCACCATGTCCATGATCTCCTGGTTTTCCCTTTAACGGGCCTGTGGGTGCCCTGAACGGCGGCATTGACTCCCCGTGGATAGTGGCGGCATTCACATCGCCGCGGACGGTGGGGGCATTAATCTCCCGCAAACGGCGGGCTTGGGCAAGCTGCGGGCGGCGGCGACGATCTCCCGTGAATGGCGGGTCTGGATGAGCCGCAGACGGCGGTGACAATCCTCTGCGAACGGCGGGTCTGGGGGAGCCGCGGACGGTAAATATGAGTAAAGGCGGCTGTGAAAATAAATCTGCATTGTTTATCCTTTTGATCTTTCATTAAAAAAAATCACAAAATTCTAACCTATCATTGAAGTAAAGCAATTGAAAGTTGGGGGAAAATCTCATTGTGAAATAAATCCTTTCTCTAGTTCATGTTGGCCACAGTTATTGGCACCCAATTATTGCAACATCCTTTTCCCAAGATAACAGCTTGGAGTTTTCTCCTATAATGCCTGAAGAGTTTGGAGAACACCTGATAAGAGATCAGAGACTATTTTCTTCATACAGAATCTCTCCAGATCCTTCAAATTCACAGCTTCTTCTCTTCAGTTCACCCCACTCATTTTCTGTAGGGTTCAGGTCAGAGGACAGGGACAGCCATGGTAAATTACAAACATTTTTGTGTTTATTTTGGAATGTTGTCCTGGTGGAAGATCCAAACATGGCCCATTATAAGACTTCTAACAGAGGCAATCAGGTTTAGATTTTTCTATATGTTGGTATTTGATAGAATCCATGATGCCATGCATCTGAACAAGATAGATGTTCAGGACCTCCGGCAGAAAAACAGGCCCAAAACATTAAAGATCCAGCAGTATATTTAACCGTGGACATGGGGTACTTTTCTCCCTGTTTGCACTAAACCTATCTGGTGGGTTTGCTGCCAAAAAGCTCTTTTTTTTTGTTTCATCTGACCATAGAAGCAGGCACGTGCAGAGGGGGGTGCGGTGAGTGCTTGAGCACCTGCCCCTTTTCCCCTTGATGCCCAACGTGCCCTTTTGTCAAGGCAATTTTTTTTTTACAAAATTAAACGCCCTTTTGTGAAGGCCTGCCCAATCTAACTATTAGTAAATTTTATTAATAATAGTTTAGCCATAAATTATATTATCCACATGATGACCTTTCACCTGATGATCTCATCAGGGAGATCCCTCGTGTTCAGACACCTTTAGGATGCCTTCAATAACGTCCGCGGCTGACGGTAAGTGGAGTTCTCAGTAGAGCGGTGTGCTTGTAAACTTATATTATTGAATTATTATTATTTTACGAGAACGGCGTGAACAGATCATGCACAGCTGTTGTTTATATTGCTGTGTGTAGACTGTGGAAGCTTTAGCTTTTAGTGGTTAGCTGCAGCAAGGGGCTACAATATTTTTGTTCAATGTTTTCCTAATGACAATTTTATGATTGGTTTATAAAGGCTACTGCGAACACCTTTTCCCATTTTTATCACAGAATAATAAAGGAAATATATTTAATAATTTCTATACCAAATGATATGTCAATCAGTACTGCATTTTTCATATAGTTTATTTATTTATCTCCGCAATCGTGTGTTTATTGTCTTCACGTTTCATCAGTTAAAAACATTTCTGCTTTTTATTCAGCTCAGCTGTGTGAGATTGTCCATATTAGGGATTTCCTGCACGTCAAAAGTTTCTGCGTGAGAGCTCCCTCTGATTTCGAGTGAAACATGCACTGCACAAGAGTGTTCAGCTCTCTTGATATTCATATCTCGTCATTTTAGATACGAATAAAACGTCAGGTCATGTCTCTTTTAATTTAAATCTAGAAACCTCTATGTGAAAACACCTGCTCGAGCTTGAATAAAGTGCGGGGGACAAATTTACATTTTATTAAAATTAATATTAAATATTAAAAATGCATCTAACGTAGTTCTACACACAGCAATAAAAACAAAGGTGCATGTTCTCTTTCGTTCTTGCGGTTTAATTGGGGAAAGTTTAAAGCACTTCAAGGTATCTTGTCTTTTTTATGTTATCTGACTCAAAACTATTCATACTTTGAACTATTATTATTACAGTACAAATAATTATCACAAAACTGGTAAAACAGGCTTATACTGATTTTCTCGTCCTCCGAATTATAATGACCAATCCTGTTTTTATAATCATTATCTTTCAAAAAATGAATAAATTCAGAACAGGATTAGAATAGAATTCTATTTGAAATAAGACAGAAATATTTTTCACACATTTTCCACTGACTCAAGCCCGCCGGATCGCCGCTGACTCATGCCCGCCGGTCGCCGCTAACCCTAGCCCCGTGGATCCAGTCCACACGTCACAGCCAGGAGAGCCGTATTTGTGTCTTGTTGTGCCCACAGGAACATTTTAATCAAGTCTTGTCTAGTCTTGTCCACGGAGACTCGTCTAGGGCAGGCAGCTCCTCTTGTAGTGGCCACGGAGGCCATTCTAGCCGCATGCCCCCTGGTCGTGGAAGTGGTTTCTGAGGGACCCTGTGAGGGCCCCTGATGTCATGTCATGCCCAGAAGAAGCCTCAGCTTCCAAGCTTAGCCCAGGAGGGCTTCCTGTTCCTGTGGGCTGTCCTGTTCCTGTCTGTTTAGCCCTGGAGGGCTGTCCTGTCCCTGTCCTGTTCCTGTCTTGTCCTGTCTGTCTAGCCCCGGAGGGCTCCTGATACCCCGTAACTTCCCCAGGGAAATTTTTTGGGGGGATAGAAGGGTTCCGGCTAGAGTGGCCAGGCCGAGGGACGAGGCCACGGCCATGAACCTGCCATGGCCTCCTGAGCTCCCTGCACCGCTATGGCCTCCTGAGCTCCCTGCACCACCATGGCCTCCTGAGCTCCTTGCACCTGCCATGGCCTTCGGAGCTCCCAGACCCGCCATGGCCTCCAGAGCTCCCAGCTTCGCCATGGCCTCCGTTATCTGTTAACGCCAACCCCCCCTCCCCAGTGGAACTGTTACGGCGTGGGACACGCCTTCCGGGAGGGGGGAGTTATGTCGGGGTTCTGTTGTGTGTCATGTGTTCCCGCCTCTTGTGTCCATATTTGGTTTGTTTCCTGTCCTCGTCTGATGTGATTATTAGTTAATTCGTGTCCAGGTGTGTTCATGTCGTTATCTATCAGAATCAGAATCAGAAAGAGCTTTCAAGGTCAAGGGTCAAGGTCAAGGTAGGTTTATTTGTCACATACACAATCATACAGAGTACAATCAGCAGTGAAATGCAGGGATTTTTTGAAGAAAAATACAGCAAACATGAGGAGAGAGAGGAGGAAAAAAATTACCCCCAGACTATGCTCCTTGGGGAGTACAGTGTGAGAACAGGAAAAACACCTCAGCAACAAAAGCACATAATACACCATAGACACACGACTTTGCAACGGGAGGTAATCCAGCTCCAACAGCAGCCATCCGGTCCAGCAGCTAACCCAGCAGCACTAGTCACAGACCCGCTTGTCAGGCTGGCGGTTCAAAGCAACGGAGGCTAGGGATCGGGGGTGGGGAAGTGAATGCATATATTGTGTGTATGTGTAATAGTTTGTAATCAGTATGTGTGCATGTGTGTATGTGTAATCAGCAGGTGTCTGTAGAATGGGGGAGGAACGCAGAGAGCGTCTCCCTGCTGTGCTCTTCTCGGGGTTGATTTTCCAACAGCGGCCTTGGCCAAGGCCAGTGCTGGTAGAGGGGAGCCGGAAAAGATAAGATTGTGATTGTTTAGTCTTGGGGCGAGTAACCGCATTCCAATTAAATGGCTACTCTCTTTGTCCGTTCTGGTCTCCATCAATTTTCCTTTGCAAAGCAGTGAGCTTCTCCATGATAGAATCCATATTGCGGTTAATAGTCTCAGTCTCAATGCTGACCGCTCTTCCCACTGCTTCAATCATGACGGGCAGCCTTGTGAGGCTTTGAACAGCTGTTCCCGTTTTCTGAATTCTTCGATAACCCAGGGCAAAGCCTAATCCCATCAGCAGAAGACCTGTTATCATGGTTCCGAATAGGTAGATATCTTCAATGTCCTCCACGGAAAGAGCCGCTAAACACACGACACGCCACCTGTCCCACACGTCCATCGTGTGGCCAGCTGCGAACGTTCCGTCAGGGCAGTTAGGTTCCCCCGAACCCGAGCTTCTCGTCGAGAAGATGGTGTCAATTGCGTTGAGAGACCAGTTGATCAAATCCATGATTTTTTTCCAGTTTTGGAGAGCAATGCAGAGAGAGTCTCTCAAGTATTACGAGACAAGATGAGACAAGAGAGCAGGCAGGGAGAGAAAATAAGGGCAAGGACGGGGAGTGAAAAAAATGCGACCGCCTCCATTGAGTGCCAAAGAGAAGAACCAATTATTGCCAAGTGTGTTTGCACACACAAGGAATTTGTCTTGGTGTTAGGAGCTTCCAGTACAGAAACAATACAGTACAAACAGACAACAGTGCAAACAGAGACAACATATAATTAAGGTAATAAAGAAGACTAATAATGAAGAGAATAGGCAATAATTAAGAATAACAATAGTAGTAAAAAATAAAAATATACAGAAAGAAAAATGTCCATAGACAGAACTGTGAATGTGCTTGTGTCCTATGTACAGATGAAGGTTTGATGAGTTATTTACAGATGTACAGTACCGGGGTGTGTTATGTGTTGTTCAGGTGGGATACGGCCTGGGGGAAAAAATGTTCTTGTGTCTGGCTGTTTTTGTGCTCAGTGATCTGTAGCGCCGGCCAGAGGGCAACAGTACAAAGAGAGAGTGAGCTGGGTGTGAGGGGTCCAGAGTGACTCTCTTAGCCCTTTTCCTCACTCTGGAGGTGTAAAGTTCTTGGAGGCTGGGCAGAGGGGCACCGATAATCCTCTCAGCAGTCCTGACTGTCCGTTGTAGTCTTCTGATGTCTGTTTTGGTAGCTGAACCAAACCAAACAGTTATAGAAGAACATAGGACAGACTCGATGATGGCAGAGTAGAACTGTATCAGCAGCTCCTGAGGCAAGTTGAACTTCCTTAGCTGGCGGAGCAAATACAGCCTCTGCTGGGCCTTTTTCGCAATAGAGTCAATGTGATTTGTCAATGTGACCCACTTCAGGTCCTGAGAGATGGTGGTTCCCAGGAACCTGAATGACTCCACTGCAGTCACGGTGCTGTTCATGATGGTGAGTGGGGGGAGAGCAGGGGGGTTCCTTCTGAAGTCCACTATCATCTCCACAGTTTTGAGAGTGTTTAGCTCCAAGTTGTTAAGACTGCACCAGACTGCCAGCTGCTCAACCTCCTGTCTGTAAGCAGACTCGTCACCGTCCTTGATGAGGCCGATGACTGTAGTGTCATCTGCAAACTTCAGGAGCTTGACAGAGGGGTCCTTTGAAGTGGTCATTTGTGTAGAGGGAGAAGAGCAGTGGCGAGAGAACGCAACCCTGAGGGGCGCCAGTGCTGATGGTGAGAGTCCTGGATGTGAGTTTGCCCAGCCTCACTAGCTGCTGCCTGTCTGTCAGGAAGCTGATGATCCACTGACAGATGGAGGTGGGCACGGAGAGCTGTGTCAGTTTGTCTGAGAGAAGGTCAGGCATGATGGTATTGAAGGCCGAGCTGAAGTCCACAAATAAGATCCTTGCGTAATTCCCAGGTTTGTCGAGGTGTTGCAGGATGTAATGCAGTCCCATATTGACAGCGTCATCCACAGACCTGTTTGCTCTGTAGGCAAACTGAAGAGGATCCAGCATGGGTCCAGTGATGTCCTTCAGGCCAGGACCAGTCTCTCAAGTGACTTCATGACCACAGACGTGAGTGCGACAGGTCTGTAGTCATTAAGTCCAGTGATTTTGGGCTTTTTGGGGAAGGGAATGATGGTGGAGCGTTTGAAGCAGCAGGGAACTTTACACAGCTCCAGAGATCTGTTGAAGATCTGTGTAAAGATGGGGGCCAGTTGGTCAGCACAGACTTTTAGACAGGCAGGTGAAATACCGTCTGGTCCTGAAGCTTTCCTAGATTTCTGTTTTCTGAAGACCCGGTTCACATCCTCTACACAGACTTTAAACGCAGGTAGAGTGGTGGGGGAGGGAGGGAGGGGAGTTGCAGGGGGGTTAGGTGAATGTGTGAAGTGCACATCAGAGCGGGTGCTGGGTGTCAATCTGGCCTTTTCAAATCGACAGTAAAACACATTGAGATCGTCAGCCAGTTGTTGATTCTCCACAGACTGTGGGGGTGGTGTCTTGTACATGGTAATGTTCCTCAGACCAGTCCATACTGATGCCGGATCATTTTCTGAAAGTTCTTTCTTCAACTTCTCAGAGTAGTTCTTTTTAGCCACTCTGATCTCCTTTGTTAGTCTGTTCCTCGCCTGGTTATACAATATTTTATCCCCACTTCTGTAAGCGTCCTCTTTGGCCTGACGAAGCTGTTTGAGTTTCCCAGTAAACCACGGTTTATCATTATTGAATGATAAGAATGTCCTGGTGGGGATGCATATATCCTCACAGAAACTGATATATGAAGTTACAGTCTCTGTGAGCTCGTCCAGATCGGTAGCAGTAGCTTCAAAAACACTCCAATCAGTGAGGTCAAAACAAGCTTTTAAATCTTGCTCTGCTTCATTAGTCCATCTTTTAACAGTTCTTAATACAGGCTTAGAAGATTTAAATTTTTGCCTGTAGGTTGGTATGTGATGAACTAAACAGTGATCGGAGAGCCCCAGAGCTACCCGTGAGACAGAGTATTCAATTCAATTCAATTCAATTCAATTATTCAATTCAATTCAAGATTTATAGCGCTTTTTACGATACAATCGTTGCAAAGCGCTTTACAGGAAATTAAGTTTCTACAATATATTTATACATTGTAGAAACTTAATATATTAACTTATGGCAAAATTTGTTAATTCTGCATGTTGTTGGGGGATCAGAGGTTGGCATCCTCTGAGGTCCTCCGAGGGGTCGGCATCATCTCTTCTCAGGTGTTTGGTCATCTCAGATCATTTAAGGGCTGGATCCAGACTGAAGCTTGTGTAATTCCTAGTTACCACGGGATGTTGATCCCGTGGCAGAAACAGAGAAACAAAGAGACATAATTAGCGTAGCTGTTGTTCCATTCAAGCAAAAATGATTTGTTCAACCCAAGCTAAAGAATAATAATGTGCGTTTGATCAGATATAACTGCAGTACAAGATTATGAGATGCATTATATGAATGCATTATGTGAATGCTTGGCTAAAGAGATGTGTCTTTAATCTAGATTTAAACAGAGAGAGTGTGTCTGAACCCCGAACGTTATCAGGAAGGCTATTCCAGAGTTTGGGAGCCAAATATGAAAAAGCTCTACCTCCTTTAGTGGACTTTGCTATTCTAGGTACTATCAAGAGTCCAGAGTTTTGCGACCTTAGGGAGCGTGATGGATTGTAGCGAGATAGAAGACTAGTTAGGTACGCAGGAGCTAAACCATTTAGGGCCTTATAGTCAAGTCAAGTCAAGTCACCTTTATTTATATAGCGCTTTTAACAATACAGATTGTTACAGTATCAAGTTGGAGGATAGAGTGTCAGTAATGTATAATAATAAGATTAAACACTCAATTTTCAGTTAAGGGCATTTCATTATTGAATTCGGAGATGTCATTGTCTAGCTAAGTTTAGTTTAAATAGTATCTGTGAAATCAAATTTACGATAATCGCTAGAAATTAAGTGTCCCAAACTGAGCAAGCCAGAGGCGACAGCGGCAAGGAACCAAAACTCCCTCTGTGACAGAGTGGAGAAAAAAAAAACCTTGGGAGAAACCAGGCTCAGTCGGGGGCCAGTTCTCCTCTGGCCAGGATATTATTGTTTATTCATTGTTTACTTATTGTTTTAATTAAATTTTTAAATGTATAAATGTATTATATTTCTATTTTTAAATTGTTGCAATTTCTAACAATAATAGTATTATGTAGTTAGGTATTTTATTATTATATTTTTAATTATTTGTTTTATTTTTAGTTTTATTGTATTTTAATCGAGGTCTTCACTGGGGATATGTCTCTGGGGCTCATCGCTGACGATCAGGGCCGCAGACATCATCTCCCGGCGCCGATCCACCATCTGATCCGGACACGGACTGAGAAACAGAATAAGAAAGAAACAACTATTAGCGTAGATGCCAATCTTCTTACGATGTAACGAGTACATCGTGTGTTATGGGAAGTGTTCCCGGTTCCGGTTGATCTAATTAATGCAGCCTAACAATCCTTTAACGGATTTGAATAATAGAAGTGTAGTAGTGTGTTAGGTGTATGTCAGGTTAAAGAGGTGGGTCTTTAATCTAGATTTAAACTGACAGAGTGTGTCTGCCTCCCGAACAGTGTTTGGTAGATTGTTCCAGAGTTTTGGTGCTAAAAAGGAAAACGATCTGCCGCCCGCAGTTGATTTTGATATGCTAGGTATTATCAAACGGCCAGAGTTTTGAAAACGCAGCGGCCGTGGAGGACTATAATGCGATAAGAGCTCACTCAAGTACTGAGGAGCTAAACCATTCAGGGCTTTATAAGTCATTAACAAGATTTTAAAATCTATATAAAATCTATATCTAAAATCTAATCGATGTTTAGTAGGGAGCCAGTGCAGTGTTGACAGAACCGGGCTAATGTGCTCATACTTCCTGGTTCTAGTAAGAACTCTAGCTGCTGCATTTTGGACTAACTGTAGTTTTATTAAACGTGCAGAGCAACCACCCAGTAAAGCATTACAATAATCTAACCTTGAGGTCATAAACACATGAATTTATATTATAGGTAAGTAATAATATTTTGTAACTGATACGGTACTTAATAGGTAGCCAGTGCAGAGACTGTAAAATTGGGGTAATATGATCATATTTTCTTGACCTGGTAAGGACTCTAGCCGCTGCATTTTTGACTATGTGTAGCTTGTTTATTGAAGATGCAGGACAACCACCTAGCAGTGCATTACAATAGTCCAGTCTAGAGGTCATGAATGCATGCTTTTCTGCATCAGAAACAGGTAACATGTTCCGTAGCTTGGCAATGTTTCTAAGATGGAAGAATGCTGTTTTTGTAACATTGGAAATATGTTTTTCAAAAGACAAGTTGCTGTCTAATATAACACCCAGATTTTTGACTGTAGAGGAAGTAACAGGACATCCGTCTAGTTGCAAATTGTAATCCAAGAGATTCTGTGTACTGTTATTTGGTCCAATAAGTAATATCTCTGTCTTATCTGAATTTAATAGGAGAAAATTATTGGTCATCCAATCTTTTACATTTTTAACACACTCAGTTAACTTAGATAATTTAGAAGTTTCGTCTGGTCTTGTTGAGATATATAGTTGAGTATCATCAGCATAGCAATGGAAATAATAATATGCATCTTTAATTATTGTGTAACAGTGATCCAATATATTACTGTCTCTGGTGGGACATGTAACGTGCTCTCTGTATTTTGGCAGTTCGTGGAAGAGATTTGCCTTATTAAAATCTCCAAGAATGATTAAAAGAGAGTCCGGTTACCTTTGCTCCGTTTCACATATTTGTTCGGCCAGCTGTTGCATCGCGGCGCTCACGCATGCGTCCGGAGGCACGAACACATTCACGAGAATGAAAGAGGAAAACTCTCGGGGCGCATAGAACGGTTTACAGTTTATGAAGAGGGCCTCCAAATTAGGAGAACACATCTTCTTCAGAGTTGTTACATCTGAACACCAACCTTCATTTATGTAGAAACATAGTCCACCACCTCTCGTTTTCCCTGTTAGCTCCGTGATGCGATCTGATCTGAACAGCTGATAGCCCGGCAAATGAAGTGCGTTATCCGGGATGGTTTCACTCAGCCAGGTTTCAGTGAAGCACAATGCAGCAGAGTTTGAAAAGTCCTTGTTTGTGCAGGTGAGGAGTAGTAGTTCATCCGTTTTGTTAGGAAGGGATTGGAGATTCGCGAGATGAATGCTTGGGAGCGCAGTTCGGAAGCCGCGTTCACGGAGCTTAACCAGCGAGCCGGCGCACTTCCCTCTTTTCCGTCTGAGCACGCGTTTGACTAGGACCGCTGCCCCTCCGACCAAAACATCCAACAAAGCGTCTGAATACTCAAAAACTGGAAAAAAAATTGTCCGGTGTGTGTTGCCTTATGTCCAGTAGTTTGTCTCTGGTAAAACTGATAGAAATAGATTGACTAAACACAGAACAAACAAACAAAAACATTAAAAGAACGGGAGCGTTCCACACCACAGCAGCCATACGCGGCGCCATCTTGAACCATCTATGATTTACCTGTGTATTTATAGTCCTGCCTGTTCAGTTTGATTTTGTCTGGTCTACTCGTTACTCCCGGTGTTTTCTGTCTGTCAGCCTTGCCTTGTCCTGCCTTGTCCTCATTAAAGACTGTAATTTGAGTTTACGTCCTCGTCTGCGTGTCCTTGTTCCTCCCTGCAGTGTGCACCGTGACACACACACACTCTCTCTCTCTCTCTCTCTCACACACACACACTCACACACACACCTCCCCTACACCTAAACTTAGCCCTCACAGGAGACTTTGCATTTCTACTTTCCCCAAAAAAACTCACCCTGTATGATTTATAAGCGTTTTGAAAAGTGGGGACATGGGTCAATGTCCTGAAAAGTCACCTTCACCTTGTAATACCTGTGTCATACCTGTGTCATTATACAAATATATGTCCTAATTTGTCACAAAAATGCGCACACACACACACACACATTTCCTCACCATTTTCCCTCCTCTCTGCCTCTCTTGCACACCCTCCCCTCTTCTGTTCCGCTCTCGTTCTCTCACTCTCTCACACACACACACACACAAACAGAAAAAAGAAAACTCATTCTGTATGATTTATAACCCTTTTGAAATATGGGGACACAAGGAAAGGTATTCATATATCACCTTCTCCTTGTAATACCTTTGTCATACAAATTTTTGTCCTCATAAATCACAAAAACACGCACACACACACACACACACACACACACATGTTCGTTTTTGTGAAAAGTGGGGACATCCCATAGGCGTAATGGTTTTTATACTGTACAATCTGTATGTGCTATTGCCCTACACCTACCCTACACCTAAACTTAGCCCTCACAGGAGACTGTGTGCATTTTTAGATTTTCAAAAAAACACCATTTAGTATGTTTTTTAAGCCTTTTGAATTACGGGGACATAGGCAGTGTCCTCATAAACCACCTTCAAATTGTAATACCTCTGTCATACCCATGTCATTATACAAATTTGTGTCCTCATAAACCACATAAACCCACACACACATACACACACACACACACACACACACACACACACTTACACACACACACACACACACACACACAAACACATGTTGGTTTTTGTGGTTTATGGGGACTCTCCATAGGCGTAATGGTTTTTATACTGTACAATCTGTATGTGCTATTGCCCTACACCTACCCTACACCTAAACTTAGCCCTCACAAGAGACTGTGCATTTCTACTTTCCCCAAAAAAAACCTCACCCTGTATGATTTATAAGCGTTTTGAAAAGTGGGGACATGGGTCAATGTCCTGAAAAGTCACCTTCACCTTGTAATACCTGTGTCATACCTGTGTCATTATACACATTTATGTCCTGATTTGTCACAAAAACGCGCACACACACGCACACACTCACACACACACACACACACACACACACACACTTCCTCACCATTTTCTCTCCTCTCTGCCTCTCACGCACACACACCCTCCCCTCTTCTGTTCCTCTCTCGTTTTCTCTCTCTCTCAGACACACACACACACACACCAGGGACACACTTCCTCACCATTTTCTCTCCTCTCTGCCTCTCACGCACACACACCCTCCCCTCTTCTGTTCCTCTCTCGTTTTCTCTCTCTTTCGGACACACACACATACACACATGCACACACACGCACACACACACACACACAGCCTCGCTTCTCACTCTCTCAAATGCACACAAGCACATGCACACACACATACACACACACACGCACACACTCACACACACACACTCTCTCACTCTCTCACACACACTCTCTCCCTCCCCTTTGATTTTCATCACAACATACTCTCTCTGTCTTTCTCTTAAACAGACACACACTTTTTTGTCTCACAAATCGGTCACTCAAACCACCTATTTTCATACAACATCAGCAATCACTCACTTATAATATGCGAGTGCACTAAGATTGGATTAATCCTACTCTACCACACCTAACCAACTGTCCATCACTTCAGATCTCGTTAATATCTCAGTTCTCCAAGAGAGCAATGAGATTAAATGGAGAATATACTCAAGTCTCCTGCTTCTTAGATGTTTGCCTGAGAAAAAGACCCCAATAAGCATCTCAATCTAGAGTTTCAAAAGAGATCTCAACAAGTGCATTTACATGCACTTTTAAAAGTTTAAAGCTATAATCATTCCCTATTTTTTTAACTATAAGCACTGTAGTCAAAGGAAATCATACCAGTTTTTGTGAAATCGGAGTGTGATTGTAGCTCGGCATTGTTCAACATGTATGTGCTTTAAAGAGATAGTTCAACTAAAAATGTAAATTCTGTCAAAATTTCATGTCACCCACTGGGCAAAGTTATGTCCAGTGGAGTTCTTTCTATGTCTTTGCAGACGTTAAAAAGACGTCCACCGAGGAGCCAGAATGAAAGTTTTTATGACGTCTTTTTTTGACGTGTTCTGCGCATCTGATATAGATGTTTTCAACATCATTTAAGGTTAATTTAGACATAATTTATACTGTTTCTGGACCAAATAAACACTCTCAGGATGCATTAGATTTAAACTCATGTTATTTCAATGTAATTTCCATTTGTAATTGCAAAGCAACTCACAGACACTGTGTTTGTCCAAAAATCAAGAAAATAAAAGAATCTTCACTGAAACAGCGTTGACGTTTATGAGATAATTAAATGATCAAATAACTGAGGATTGAGTATTTGGTAAAATCAACTGCAAATCAAAGACATTCAATCTCTAAAGATCTCAGCAGAGGAGGATCAAATAACTCCAAACAGCATTACCAACTTCACTTATTACTAACCAGACTCACTTTAAATGACACTCACACACACCTGATTCCAGTCACAACAGAGAAATAACCTTATTTATAAAGAACAACTTAACTTCATAACTGAATAAAACATTTCTTTAGCTTTGATTGCAAAATTGTTTACCTACAACTATTTAAAAAACATTAGTGAATACATAATTTTGTGGTAACAGAAAAGTGCTATTATTTCTGTCAGACGTTTCTGAGCGTTAAAATCAGCGTCATGTCTGGAAATGTTACTTTTTTCAGGTGTGCGTTCAGTCCCTCACCGGTTTGCTGCTCTCTCCATTGCTGTCCAGCGGCGGTGGCAGCTCCCGGTAATCATCAAAGAGTGAGCGGACGGTCTCCGCCATTCCCACCTCTCTCTCTCGCGCTGTGCTCGCTCTCTCCCTCTATATGTACAGCTTCTGACGGACGATACCATTCACTCAGACGCTAGGGGAGGACGAGGGGGGGGGAGAGCAAATTTATTGCCGTTACTGTGGTAGCCAACAACAGCACAGCTTAACCCCTGCACATTTTTATATTTAGTTATATTGAAAAAGTTTCAATTCAGCGATCTTTTTTTTTACTCCATTTTAACATGGATTTCTATGGAAACCAGAACACGATAACACCCAAATGGAAGTTAGAACTTTGTGACTCCGTTTTGAGTAAAGTTCAGATTACATTAAGAGAAAATTGTTAGAGGAAGTGTGACGGGTCTCCTGTTCTTCCTGCTACGGCCGGCCAGTGGGTGTGGCTGGGAGACTCATCAAGGGAACCGTGTACACCTGTTCTTCCCTCTATAAAGCTTAGGCTTTGTTGGTATGGGTGCTCTGGCTACGGCTTACGTTTGGTCTTTGTTTATTTTGTGTTTTGGTTGTTGCTTTAAACTTGGTTCTGTCTGATGCTTTGATTAATGATGTGTCTGACAGAAATTGTGTTTGATTGGGTTGATTTTTAGTTTTATTTAATTTTCTATTTATGTTAATAAACATTTTCGTTGCAACCAAACCAAACTGACTATGTCCTCCTATCTTTTGTCACGGCTTTGAGCCGGTCGTGACAAATGTGGGGGCTCGTCCTTTAAATTTAGATATTTGTTTTTGTAAACTTCTGGAGGATATGGTTGGTTTGGCATTTTCTGGTTGCTTTGCGGGAGTTCGGCTTTGGTGAGTACAGGCTACTATTTGTATATTTGAGGGGAGGTTTATTGTTGGATATGCCTTTCCCTGTTTAGGTTTAGCGGGGTATCCGTAATAGGATACTCCGATCTTTTTTTATTTTAGTTTGTTTTGTTTGTACGGTGAAAGCAGTTAGAGCAGTTGTCTCGGGAACACGTCCGTGTTTTGTAATGGTGACTCGTTAATCGGTCACTATTTCAAACGCTGGTTTACAGTGTATAAAAACCCGCTGCAAGTAACTGTACGAAGATTAGGGATGAGTTTAGATAGTTTTGAAATTTAGTTAGAGGGAATTGCTTATCTAATTTTTACCCCTCAAATATTTTTGGGAAAGTTAAGTAGCTGTACTTTTGTCTTTCACAATGGCCTCAAAGGTTGAGGAATTTGTTAGTGCTCCGTGTGTAGATTTGTTAAACGATTTGACTAAGGATCAACTAGTGGAACTTGCAGGTCATTATAAAATAAATTTGGCAAGCCAAGATAAACGTTTAAAAGACAATATTATATCCCTGGTAAAAACGGAGTTAATCGAGCGTGGTGTTTTAGAGTCTCAATCTTCGGAAGGTGCGTTAGAGTTTGTTGCGACGTCTACAATGTCTCAGCTAACATTTGAACAACAGAAACAATTATTATTAATTCAAACTGAGATGAAAGAGAAACTGTTAGAAGCGCAAAATCGTGTTGAGATGTCTAAAGTTCAGTTACAACAACTTGATCTTGAACGTTATCGTTTAGATCTAATAAGAGATGGTAAACTTCCTTTAACTGGAGGTGTAGAGCGTGATTTGGCTTCGTGTAAATCTGATGTAGTGACTAATATGAAATTGATCCCTAGATTTGACGAAAAAGATGTTGAACGCTTCTTTTTGTTATTTGAACGTGTGGCAGAGGCACGTAATTGGCCAGATGAGGAGCGTACGCTTATGTTGCAGTCTGTTTTTACAAACAAAGCTCAAGAAGCGTATTCGTCTCTTAGTGTGGAAGATGCTAAGGATTATTTGACTGTTAAGAATGCAGTGTTGAGGGCATACGAATTGGTCCCAGAGGCCTATAGACAAAAATTTAGGTCCTGGAAGAAAACTGATAGTCAAACGCATGTTGAGTTTGTACATGATATTTCAGTGTATTTCAATCGTTGGTGTACAGCTTCTGACGTGAAAACATTAGACGATTTGAAGGAGTTGATGTTGCTTGAACGGTTTAAAAATGCTGTTTCACAACGTGTAGCAACATATATTAGTGAGCGTAAACCCGACACGGCATATGAGGCGGCCGTTATGGCTGATGAATTTTCTCTGATTCATAAAACCTCTTTTGGTTATAAAAATATTGGAGAAAATTTTCAGAAAGGATCAGGGTATGATCCTAGCAGATCTTCCAAATTTTTGCATACTTCACCTGACAGACAGCGTTTTGTTTTTGGAGAAAAAGAGAAGGTAAACATGTGTAATTATTGTCATGGGTTTGGTCACTGGAAGAATGAGTGTCCGTTGCTGAAAGCAAGAGACATTGCTAAAACGAAATCTAAGTCCTCAGTGAAACCTGTTGTACTGGCTGTGACTGCTTCAGAAGTGAATAGTGTGCAGAAGAGTTGTTTGCAATGTGTTTCAACATTCTCTCCATTTGTTACAGATGGTTTTGTGAGATTGGTTAATTCTACGGAAGATATATCAGTCAAAATTCTCCGTGACACCGGATCGTCAGAAACCTTTGTCCTAGAGTCTATTTTACCTTTTTCGAATGACTCTTACACTGGAAACGATGTATTGATTAGGGGCATTGGTCTGAATGTGATTTCTGTTCCCCTACATAAAATTGTTTTGAATTCTGATTTGATCCAGGGAGAAGTGGAGGTTGCTGTGCGTTCCTGTTTGCCTGTGGAAGGAGTACAGGTAATCTTGGGAAATAATTTGGCTGGTGAACGAGTTTGGCAGAACGTTTTACCAAATTTGGTGGTTACACCATCTGTGTCGCTTTCTGAGATGACTGATGAAAGTTTTACCTGTTCTTCGAATGTGTTTCCGTCATGCGTGATAACACGGTCTATGAGTAAGATACAATCTGATGTTAAATCTAAAACGAAAAGGATGGGGAATGAAACTCTGGAGATCCCTTCCATTTTATTGGTTTCACGCGATGATTTAATTAAAGAACAAAAAGTTGATGTTACTCTTATTGAGTTGTTTGACCGAGTTGTCCCTTATGATAAAATCGTTAATCTTCCCTCTGGATATTATCTAGAGGAAGATGTGTTGGTTCGAAAGTGGGTGCCGCATGGAGAATTTGTAATTGGGGATCCTGTGCTACAAATTGTAGTACCTCAGTCTCTCCGTCAACTTGTTTTACAAACGGCACATGATGCATCTGGACATTTGGGAGTGAAAAAGACTTATAAGTTGCTTTTGAAACGTTTCTTTTGGCCAAAATTGAAGCGTGATATATCCAAGTATATTAAGTCTTGTCAAACATGTCAGCTTACTGGAAAGCCAAACCAGTCTATAAAACCGGCTCCTCTCTATCCAATTCCTGCTGTTAGTCAACCGTTTGAGCATCTTATTGTGGACTGTGTGGGGCCATTGCCCCGGTCAAAAGCGGGAAATGAATATTTGCTCACGGTTATGTGCCAAGTGACTAGATATCCAGCTGTGTACCCGTTACGTTCTCTAACTGCAAAGTTGGTTGTAAAAGCACTGACTCAGTTTATCTCAGTGTTTGGAATACCACGAATTATTCAGTCTGATCAGGGGAGTAATTTTACTTCCAACTTGTTTGGTCAAGTTTTGAAACAGCTTCATATTCAACATAATCTTTCCAGTGCGTATCATGCCCAAAGTCAGGGAGCACTGGAAAGATTTCACCAAACATTAAAGTCTTTACTGAGATCATACTGTGTTCAGATGGGTAGGGATTGGGAAGCTGGGTTACCTTGGTTAATGATGTCAGCTAGGGAAGCCGCTCAGGAGAGTACCGGATTTAGTCCGAACGACCTTGTTTTTGGTCATGATGTGCGTGGTCCCCTAGCTGTTTTGTCTGCAGATTGGAAAAAATTTGATCCACCCAAAAATATTTTATCATACGTGAGTGATTTTCGCAGACGAATTTTTGAAGCATGTCAATTGGCAAAAGCATCTTTGAGTAAAGCACAAGATCGAATGAAACGACTCTTTGATCGTCGTACAGAGTTGCGTTTATTTCAATCGGGTGATCAGGTCCTTGCTTTGTTGCCTATTGTTGGGTCACCATTTCAGGCCAAATTTGCAGGTCCATATACTGTTGCTCGTAAAATTTCTGACCTGAACTATTTAATTAATACGCCAGATCGGAGAAAGAAGACTAGAGTGTGTCATGTAAATTTGTTAAAGCCTTTTTATGGTTCTGAAGATGTTGGGGATCCTAAAATAAATATGGAAGACAAAGTTGAAACACCTGATTCTTGTATTAAATCTGTTCTGCTTACAGGTTCTTTTGCTTGTGATGACTATGTTGGATCATCAACCGCTTCAATTTTGATAAGTGGGGACCAGGATGAGATTGATCCTGGAGACTCTATTCTTCAGGGTCGTTTACACAATTCGGAAGTATTGAGCTCTTTACACGATCGATTTAGTCACTTAACAGAGGTACAGCGTACCGATTTGATTAATTTGATTTTTGAATATGTTACACTGTTTCCCGATACTCCGTCTCGTACAAGTCTGATTGAACACGACATTGATGTGGGAGATTCGGCTCCAATTCGTCAGCGATATTATCGAGTATCTGTGAATAAAAGAAACAACTAGAGAACGAAATTGACTATATGTTGAAAAACGATATCGCTGAACCTTCTTTTTCTAGTTGGGCATCTCCGTCATTGTTGGTGAGTAAATCTGATGGATCATTCAGATTTTGTACTGATTATCGAAAAGTAAACGCTATAACAAAACCTGATTCGTTTCCATTGCCTCGAATTGAGGACTGTATTGACCAGGTGGGAAACGCTAAATTCGTTAGTAAGTTTGATCTACTCAAAGGTTACTGGCAAGTGCCTTTAACGGAAAGAGCTCAAGAAATTTCTGCTTTCATTGTACCGTCGGGATTATTTTCGTATAAGGTTATGAGTTTTGGGTTGCGAAACGCTCCCGCAACGTTCCAGCGTTTAATGAATCAAGTTATTTCTGGTTTGAGGGGATGTGCTGTGTATTTAGACGATGTCGTCGTATCCAGTCAAACTTGGGATGAACATATAGTTCAAATTAGAGCACTGTTTGATCGATTTGTGAAGGCAAATTTGACTGTTAATTTGTTAAAATGCGAGTTCGCCAAGGCCACAGTAGTTTATTTGGGAAAAGTGGTAGGGCAAGGTCAAGTGCTCCCGGTCCGTGCAAAGGTGGAAACGATAGATAACTATCCTACACCTACCACCAAGAAAGAACTTATGCGATTTCTTGGGATGGTAGGATTTTATCGTTGTTTTTGTAGAAATTTTTCTACAGTGGTGGCCCCCCTGACAAATTTATTGAGGGGAGGAATAGACTTTAGCTGGACTTTGGGTTGTCAGCAACTTATATAATAATAATATTTTTTTTATATAAAAAAACCTCTATAAAGCTTAGGCTTTGTTGGTATGGGTGCTCTGGCTACGGCTTACGTTTGGTCTTTGTTTATTTTGTATTTTGGTTGTTGCTTTAAACTTGGTTCTGTCTGATGCTTTGATTAATGATGTGTCTGACAGAAATTGTGTTTGATTGGGTTGATTTTTAGTTTTATTTAATTTTCTATTTATGTTAATAAACATTTTCGTTGCAACCAAACCAAACTGACTATGTCCTCCTATCTTTTGTCACGGCTTTGAGCCGGTCGTGACACTAACTGAACTAACACTGAGTACACATTGCCGTGCAGTGTGAACATGTGGAGTTACAAATGTCTGCAATGAATATCAGTCAGCCAGAGAAGAAAAGAAACAGTACATCGTGTTGTGAGAAAAACAGGAAAGTATCAAAAGACAATCCCAAAACAAGCAGGAGAAAAAAAGAGAGACCGTGTTACAGATGCTGACGACTGGATCATTTTGCCAAAGACCCGACATGTCCAGCAAAGGGCCAAGAATGCAGAAAATGCAGAGGTGCTAACCACTTTTCCAACATGTATAAAACCAAAACTGTGACAAAACAGATGACTAAATATATCAGCGGAGAAATGAGTAGAACTGATGATGATCAATATGCATTCATGGTGAAAGACTGTGACCCAAACAGATACACATTTGCTGTTAGTGGAGTTGACTTAGACATGTTGATTGATTCGGGGGACACAAGCAATATCATTGACAAAGTTACATGGGAGACACTAAAAAGCATAAGAATTGTGTGCCACTCATACAAATCTGATAAAAAGCTATATGCATATGCCTCTAAAGAACCCTTGCCCATAAAAGGAGCTTTCACATGTGAGATAAAATGTGGAAAATGAAACACCCAGGCAGAATTCATGGAAATCAAGGGAAAAGGAAAGTCACAATTGGGTAAAGAGACAGCCACTAAACTGGGAGCACTGAAAATTGAGGTCAACATAGCTACAATCAGTGATGTGGCAAGCCAAATTCAGGAACAGTACCCAGTTCTGTTTAGAGGAGTTGGAAAGCTCAACACCAAACAGATTGGCTTATACATGGATGATGCTGTGACTCCAGAAGCTCAACCAAATTTAATTCTATTTGAGAGAAGCAGTAGAGCAGAAAATTCAGCAGCTTCTAGAGCTGGACCTCATTGAGCCAGTCACTGCTGCCACCCCATGGGTAAACCCAGCAGTGATCGTTCCCAAGCATGACGACGATATTAGACTGTGTTTGGACATGAGGCAGGCAAATAAAGCTATAATCCGGGGCTGATATCTAATTCCAACGGTTGACGAGCTCCTTCAAAGCATGCATGGCTCCTCTGTTTTCAGTAAGCTTGACCTTAAGTGGGGTTACCACCAACTAGAGCTTACTCCACAGTCCAGGGGTATCACCACATTTGCTGTACACAATGGTGCTTATAGATATAAGAGACTGATGTCTGATTCGGAGTGTCGTCGGCCAGCGAGTCTTAAAGCAGAAGCTAGTTGAAGCAGGAACCCTTGCTTATTTTGACAAGAAGGCACTAAACAAGTAAAGCATAAAAGATTTTTAGGAATGTGGATGGATGATATAAATTTATATTTAGCATTCATATTCAAAAGTTAATAGACTATTTCATCCATGCCTCCTTGGTTATTCACAAAGCCAGAAATAGAGTAAAGTTGAGTAAAGCAGAAGTTAAGGGGACAAATGAAGCTGAAGTGAAAAAGCAGTGGCAGATGAAATGGGAAAATGAATCAAAGAGAAGGCATTTGCAAAATATACAAGGAGAAAGGTAAGAATAATTAATAAAAAATATGTGATATTGACAAGATTGTGAATCGGACATTCAGCATTAAATCATAATCTGTATTAAATATAGGGAAACATGAAACCGGTAATTGTGAAATGTGTGGACATTTGGAAACAGTGAATTATGTATTATTAGAGTACACAACATATAACAGAGAGAGAATGGAATGAATCCAGTCATTAAAAGATGCTGGTATACTCACCTAAATAATTAGTTAGGTGATGGAATAACTTATATAATTCAAAGTGAAGTATTTCTTTTTTTACTGACACAGGACTAGTGAACAGAATTTATAGATTTTTTTGTTTTTATTAAGAAAAAGAAGGGGGGGGTTGTTTTATTTTGTTTGTGAATGCGCTTTCTCCAAGTTTTGCTCCACACTCCAATCCAGTAGGTGGCGGTGAAGCAGCTTACAGTTGTTTTTTCAACCACCATAAAGAGAAGAATTCTGCAATTCAAGTTCAGCTCTAATAAGTTTGAATGAACGGAAGTCAAAAACAAGACAAGATATGATAATAGAGATTATTCAAGAATTACATTCACTTAAGGAAATTAGTATAAAAATTCAGTTTCTGTGGGTGCCGGCTCACATTGGGTTGAAAGGTAATGAAGAGGCAGATAATTTAGCTAAAAAGGCCATAGAACAAGAAACAGTTGATATTCAGATTCCTTTTAGTAGATCAGAAATTAAATCAATTATCAAAAAGAATATATGGAAATTATGGCAGCAGTTATGGGACAAAGATACCAAAGGTAGGCATTTGTATCAAATTCAGTCAACAGTGGGTAAGGGAAGAGTATCAGGATGGAGCAGAGCTGAGGAGAACATGATTACAAGGTTGCGATTGGGACATACAAGGTTGAACAATACAATGCATTTAATAAATAAACATCACATCCAACAGGGCTATGTGAGGTATGTGACAGTCGAACATGTTATAATGTACTGCAGGAAGTATAATGCTGAAAGAAATGAGTTGAAAGACGAGCTAGAGAATAAGGGCGAACAGTTTACAATTAAGAATTTATTAAATCCGGAAAGAAGTACGAAATCATTATTGTTACAATATCTAGGAAGATCTGGTTTGAACAAGCGAGTATAAGTGTTTATATATATATTTATTTATTTTTATTTTTATTTATTTTTGTTTCTTTTCTTTTCTCTTTTCTCCTTCAAATCCCGCTTGAGAGGATGAGGGTGGACGGAGGAGCTGAACACGCAGCGCCGAATGAAACTCTATGAAGACTCTGGGCGGGTGGAGGAGAGAAGGGAAAGATAAAGGTGTTTGAAGATGGGTTGGGAGGTTAATTATGAGATTGTAGGTAGAGTGTCAATGGTCCATTTTAGAGATAGGTGGCGGTAATGCACTTGTTAGTCTGCGATCCGCCGTAAAACTAAAGAAGAAGAAGAATTCTGCACAGGTGACTCCCTTGTGTTGATAACGAAAGCAAACTCGACAGAAAAATGGATTAAAAACTGTCATAAACATCACATTAAGGTAAGTTTATTATCAGCTTCTGATATAAGTTTGTATTATTCTAGATTTATTTCTCTCATTCATTATATTTTATCTATAAACATAAACACCATTAATGGAGTTGTGATGCATGTAAAAGTGAATGAAGTTCATCTTCAGGATTATAATGATATCGAGCTCTAGAAATTCTGTTTTTAGTTGAGATTAATTTCCTGACTCTTTACAGTCGGAAATACAGGCTAGCAGAGGAGGAAATAAAGGTTTACACGGAAAACACGAGCTTCTGTAGATCAGCTAACATGAGTCCGGCAGTGGATCACCAGCGTTATTCCCAACACTGATCACCATAATGGATCAAAAACTATTCATGTACAAATTTACAGTGAATCAGTAGTAAATACTAAATCAACAATGCTTTAACTATGATTGTTGTAGTAAATCCACAGTAACTACATAACCCTGCTCTTACTACAGCACAGTAGTAAACCATAGTAACTACAAACATTACCATGTTTGTGTTAACTACACTGTGAACATGCACCCGGAGCAGTGGGCAGCCATTGCTCCAGCGCCCGGGGAGCAATTGGGGGTTCGGTGCCTTGCTCAAGGACACCTCAGTCATGGTATTGAAGGTGGAGAGAGTGCTGTTCATTCACAATCCCCACCTTCAATCCCTGCCGGACCTGAGATTCAAACCCACAACCTTTGGATGACAAGTCTGACTCTCTAACCATTAGGCCACGACTTCCCTTTACACAATACATAGCATTTCAAAGCAGCTTTACAGAAAATTAACATTTCAAGGTTACAGGCAAAAACATCCTTAAATCAGCCGGAGGTGACTGAGACTCACTGGAGAGCAAGAAAGTGATGCTCATGTGTCAATAACTCGATGATAAAATAACACAAGTCATGTTCAGTTAAACAGACAAACATAATTAAAGGATATGTTTGCAGATTTTCAACCCACTCTGTATTGTCACAATGTGTGTAAGGTAAATGAAGAATATTTGGATGAGTTTGGTTGACAGATAAATGGGGATTTCTCTCGTAACTAAGAGAAAGAGTAAACACTGTTTGTTCACATACAGTATATTACCATCACAGTAACAATACAAAGTGGCTTGAAAATCACCAAACTTGCGCTTCAAGGCAATGAAGTGATGTGATGTGATGTGATGTGACATACGGCCAAGTATGGTGACCCATACTCAGAATTTGTGTTCTGCATTTATCCCATCCAAAGTGCACACACACAGCAGTGAACACACACACACCGTGAACACACACCCGGAGCAGTGGGCAGCCATTTATGCTGCGGCGCCCGGGGAGCAGTTGGGGGTTCGGTGCCTTGCTCAAGAGCACCTCAGTCGTGGTATAGAAGGAGGAGAGAGTGCTGTACATTCACTCCCACCTACAATTCCTGCCGGCCCGAGACTCGAACTCGCAACCTTTGGATTACGAGTCCAACTCTCCAACCATTAGGCCACGACTTCCCCGTGGTTACAATGATTACAATGCATAATATCTGTCAGTTTTGTATAGTTGGCATCATCTGAAGTCTCCACTAGTGAGGCTGGATCCAAACCGCTGTAATCTCCAGTCACATTGGGATGGACATCCAGAGACAGAAACAGCAAAACAAAAAGAGAAACATTAACACAGCTGCTGTTCATATAATTCCAGACAAAAGATGATCATATGCACCTATTTCATCACTGGAGTACAAGATTATGAGATATTAAGTGAATGCTTGGCTAAAAAGGTTTGTTTTAATCTAGAACATTATCAGGAAGACTATTCCAGAGTTTAGGAGTAAAATGTGAAAAGCTTTGATATCCCGTGTGCAATCAATAGTCTGGAGTTTTGTCACATTATTTAGCTTATTTTGCTATTATCTGGTTTAATCACAATACATTTTTATTCCAGATCCCTTAGCAAGCGTATTATTTGTCCTCATGATTCGGGGAACAGACACAGTAGGGGCTTTCGCACAGCATAGTTCTAGGAACTAAGTTCTTGAACTAGCCAGCAGGGTAGTTCCTAGAGAACCAATTTTCTCCCTCGGGCCGTTTTCCTGGTTGCGTTCACGTTCACAGGAACTGTGGCCGACAGCGTTCTTTTTGCGTGGCATTAACAAATGTCAAAAACCGGTGCAGAAGACGCTGTGAAAAGAGCTGTTTTTGTTGTGTGTCGTGGATTTCATGATAACGGAGATGGAATGTCAACGCACAATTTACGCGATTGCAAGAGCAAAAAGTTGGGCTAAGAGACTAAATTCTTTATGACAACTTGTTGCAGTGTTACATATCATCGAAGCTGAGAAAAAAACACAACACTGCAGACTACAGGTAAATGCCGTTATCGCTGTTTTCCATGTTCGTGGAGTAAATATGTTTACATGGCTTTTTAAAAATGCCGGCTAGCCGGTGTTTCACGTGCGTTTGGCCAATCAGTGTACACTTATATCACTGAAGTAGGAGCTAATTTAGTTCCTCCAAACGGAGTTCCTGGAACTAAAACCATTCCTAGTTCCTGTGGTGCGAACATGCCAAAAAGTGGGTAGTTCCACAATTAGTTCAGGTACTATGAAAATGTTCCCGTGGTGTGAAAGGCCCTAGTCTCTATGGAATGGACTACAAATGCCACAGTATCATTTAACTCAGCGGCTCTCAGTTCCAGTCTTCGCGACCCCCGCTCTGCACATTTTGTGTGTCTCTTATCTCTTCAGAGGTTTGTTCTATTTGACCGCAAGTGCCCTGCGAAGTGGACATCACAGGATATTCGGCCATGATTCCAGTTCAAAGCGAGCGTGTGTGTTCCATTCAGAGTGTGCGAGACGTGAATTGATTTACAGAGGTATATGATGTCTCTCTTCTCTAGTAAGTGTCGTCTGTGTGTGAAGACGCTGCAGCCATGGTGATGGCAGACAACACTGTTCATTTTTAACTTTCTATTCGTCAAAGAATTCTGAAAAACCCATAAAATACAAAACAGCGCAACTGTTGATAATCAGAAATGTTTCTTGAGCAACAAATCAGCAGCTCCCTGAACCTTCAGAACAGTTTTTATCGATATTTGTTTACCATGAAAGATCCAAACGCATTTGAAGTGAAGCCACTTTAAATACATAATAGGTTAAATAAATTAGCCTACTTCCAATAACACATTGCCAAATTGCCAGTAAAACATTTGCAAAACTGTCAAAACCGCTCACATAAAGGTGTGATTAAAAGCCATAGCTTTCATAAACAAGAGCTGGATCTGTAGAGTTAGCCTACCTCTTCTGAAAACTGCTGAGATGCTAGCAGACTTTTTCAAAGACTCTAAACCATTTTTTATGAAGTAAATATTCAACAGAAGTGTGTCAGTTATATGTAAGGGAAGTATCAACAAAAGTTTTGTGCATTATTTTGTTAAAAACTATTAATCCAGCGTCACTATTTTTTTTATTTATTTAGTACTTCAGATTCTTTAGAACTTAAAAAAATACATAAATAAAAATTTATAAAACAAAGATATCGTGTAAGAGCTCAGTATAAACACTGGACTGTGGGTGGTCCGGCCGGGTAAAACTGCTGAATTTGTGCCACCCAAAAAACGCTAAAAATCACCAGGTCATTGTTGGCTGGGTCAGGTTTAGTGAGAGTTTGATTCTGACATAAAAATCTGTTTTCTGCTCTAATAGTTGCCTCTGTTAGTTCAGTTTCACCAATACATGACAATCATTAAATGACAAGAGATGAAATGAAACACAATCAGCAGCACTGATTCAGAATGAATGTGTGACTCAGGTTTTCAAAAAATCTTCCTTATTAGTTGCTGGTGACATAAATCTAAAGGTCTGTGAAATATTTTAGCATTTTCATGTTTTTTATCCCCCTGAAGTATATTTATTATTTCCAGGCCAATTTTTTTTTAATGTTTATGGTGTGATATCTCAAGCATTATAGAAATTACTTGATAATATAATATAGAAATAAGAGGCACCAGCACATTTTTTCACTTCAAAAAAATAATATATATTAATATGATTACAGTGAAATTTGGGTGAAGATGATTTGTATTATTAATTGTTTTACTGATCTTGTTTGTTTGGTGAAAACATTGAAACTCATTGTGGAGGAAGAGCAGCTATCACACATTTGACAAATATAATGGGCTGCATGTGATTTGAGGAGTTTTCAGCAGCGCTTCAACAATGAAACATCAGCTCTGAAAATAATCCTCATCAGATGTCATGATCAGTTAGTTGATATGTGTTACAGCAGCAGAAACACATCAATCTCTGAACAGATTGATGCTTTTCTCCTGCTGCTGAAGTCAAATATGTTCAGTAAGACACAAGAGCATCAGTGAGCTCAGATACTGACAATGCTCATGAGGATCACTCTTCAGATCTTCTTCACTACAGTCAGTAAAGCATCACTTTATGCACATGGATTCAGAAGAAAAGGATCCTCCACAAACTGCTGCAGCTTCTGAGTCTGAAGCTGCACATTCTCTTCAATCTCATTGTGTGTGTAGCATTAAGATGTGTTTTCACTGCAATACTGGAACAATAAGCACAATATTATGTGTCATTTGTTCTCTTATGTTTCCATATGCAGGTTTGAAGTCAGTTTGTCATTATGGAGAACAGAGAGAGCAGAGAGAGATCTTCAGATCCTGATCACAGCTGTGTGTCTCTGAAGAGTGATGCATCCATGGGTCCTCCTCCTGACATCAGTAATGATCCAGTGAGCTCTGACCCCAGGTGAGATATTATCCAGGAAAGTGAAAGAAATTGAGTGACTTGTGGCCAAGTATGGCAAGCCATACTCGAAATTTGTGCTCTGCATTTCACCCATCCAAGTGAACACACACCGTAAATATTGGGTTAGATCTCTGTCACAATTCTGCATACGAAAAATCATATTTTAAACACTCAAAGGTGCATTTTGCACACGTGCGTGTGGGTGAGCGGTTTGCTGATGTCAACGTTGTGGATCAAGTGGCCCATGGTGGCGGTGGGGTTATGGTATGGGCAGGCGTATGTTATGGATAATGAACACAGGTGCATTTTATTGATGGCATTTTGAATGCACAGAGATGCCGTGATGAGATACTGAGGCCCATTGTTGTGCCATTCATCCACAACCATCACCTCATGTTGCAGCATGATAATGCACGGCCCCATGTTGCAAGGATCTGTACACAATTCCTGGAAGCTGAAAACATCCCAGTTCTTGCATGGCCAGCATAGTCACCGGACATGTAACCCATTGAGCATGTTTGGGATGCTCTGGATCGGCGTATATGACAGCGTGTTCCAGTTCCTGCCAATATCCAGCAACTTCGCACAGCCATTGAAGAGGAGTGAACCAACATTCCACAGGCCACAATCAACAACCTGCGAAGGAGATGTGTTGCACTGTGTTAGGCAAATGGTGGTCACACCAGATACTGACTGGTTTTCGGACCCCCCCGGACTCCCCCAATACAGTAAAACTGCACATTTTAGAGTGGCCTTTTATTGTGACCAGCCTAAGGCACACCTGTGCAATAATCATGCTGTCTAATCAGCATCTTGATATGCCACACCTGTGAGGTGGATGGATTATCTCGGCAAAGGAGAAGTGCTCACTAACACAGATTTAGACAGATTTGTGAACAATATTTGAGAGAAATAGGCCTTTTGTGTACATAGAAAAAGTCTTAGATCTTTGAGTTCAGCTCATGAAAAATGGGGGCAAAAACATAAGTGTTGCGTTTATAATTTTGTTCAGTGTATATACAGTACACATACATACATACATACACATATATATACATACATACACATATACATACATATACATATATATATATTTAAATATACATGTGCATACATACACACACATATATATATATATATATATATATACTAGGGGTGGCACGGTACACAGATATCACGGTTCGGTACGTACCTCGGTTCGGGGGTCACGGTTCGATACGATTTCGGTACAACAGAAAAAAAAATTCTACTATGCTCAGTTTCTTTTCATTTATTTTGAACAGTTAAGTACAGTAGTAATACTAAATATTATATTACATTATATATATAATCTGCAGTACCTATATACATACAAGGAATACATTCTTGAAATGTATTTGATTTAGTTTACAGATAAACAAGGTGAAAAAACAGTGTGACACGTAACATAGCCTATATATGATGAGTTTCAGTTCATTTTTGTGACAGGCTTAATTTGTTCACAGAAAGGAAACTCAAATGGCAGAAAGCAACTTCCTATTTGTTTTCTTTATTTTATAAAAGTTTTCATTGTGAGTGTACACAAATAAAAGCAGACCTTTATACAGTGATGCATTATTAAGACGATAAGTGTCTAAAGTTGATTCTGTTGGTATAAGGAAACAGTTGAAGGGATCGCGTCACAGACACACAGACACAGACACACACACACACACACAAAAACACATCAGTTCCAGTATTGCTAAAGTTGGTATTTCATCAAAATAAAATACAAACATCAGCGCACCCGCCTCTGTGTCACCGTTGGAACGCGACTGAAGTACAAAACCTATAATTAACATAATAAATAATAGTTTAGCATTCAGATACGTTACATCGCAAATATGGAAATATTATGGAATATTTGGATTTGTGCCGAATGAGCGAGGTAGGATACATGAGCACAAAGCTCCATTTCACAAACAGTTGAGTGCACAAGCCTTTAAAGTATACTCCTTTGTCAGTCTATGTGAGAGACGCATTCAGAATCGGCACATGGTCACTGTCTGGGGGCTTTGTCTTCAAGTGCGCAACTCGGCATTCGCTGTTCTTCTACTGGCAGTTATCAAACAGCGTTGCATTGCTGCGGACGCCCCCTTCTGGATTGGGCGTGAATTGCCTGTATTCGTTGTAAGGCCTCATGCACCGAACCGAGAAGCCTGTACCGTAATGGTTCAGTATGAATACATGTATCGTGCCACCCCTTATATATACATATACATGTACATAAATACATATATATTTATTAGGGGTGTAACGGTACGTGTGTCGTGTACCGAACGGTTCACGGGCAAATTCCAAATGGAAGTGATCATCCCTATCCCCTTGGAGTGGGGACTTTGGAGTGAGCAGGGCACGTGCGTGCCATTATGTAGTCATTTGGAATGCACTTGGCAAAGGGAGCGTAATTTCCTCATTATCTTCAGCTGTTCCCGTGACAATGCAGCATGGTGTCCGTCAGCAGATTCGTTGATAGACACCAGCATATAAAAAACATTTTAAAGTTTTATATATAATTTTTTTTATATATTATATAGCATATTTTAAAAACTTTTTAAAATATAAAATGTATGTTTATTTGCAACAGTTATGCTAACAACAATAAAAATACATTTATGACATTAAAACAGCGACATCTGTTGATGGACAATGTGCTGCGTTGTCACGGGAACATCCCAGCTGAAGATAATGAGGAAATTACATCGCTCCCTTCACCAAGTGCATTCCAAAGACAACATAATGGCACGCACGTGCCCTGCTCACTACAAAGTCCCCACTCCAAGGGGATAGGGATGATCACTTCCATTTGCAATTTGCCCGTGAACCGTTCAGTACACGATATTCGTACCGTTGCACCCCTAATACATATACACACATATATATATACACACACACATTTTTTTTATGTTTAGTCCACTTTAAATACTGATTAAAAGCCATCTCACTCTTTCATTGCCTCTCTCTGTGCTACAGGTTCTGTAACATCAGATCTTCTGGGCTCAGTATTCATCCTCTACTGAAGTGTCAGACTTGTGTGCATATAGCAGATCCAGATCAGTGGGTTCAGATTGAGCCATCGGTCTGTATGGATGAAGGATTGTCAAAGTTCAGGGTCAGCACTCGACAAGGCCGTTACGAGTGTGTCAGGACCAGGATGAGATGGGTCTGTGATTGTGACATCACTCTTCAGTATCAAACTGTAGACGGTCAGTTCCTCAACGCAGAGCTGGTGAGACTGCAGTGCAACCGAATCGCTCCAGTGATGGACGTGACGGTGATATCAGGGAAAGTGAAGGAAGTTCATCTGCCACATTACATCTGTTTAGTAGAGTCTGGAGCATCCCTCAGAGATGCTGTGAAAGTCCTCAGTGTAAAAGATGAGGGAATAACCTTAGAATCTGTTCAGCTGACACGATTCCATGCCAAGATTGTCAAACCATCCTTCTCTATTAAAACATTAATTATAAGAAGCATAATGCGATGGGATGAACACTGCGATCTTCTTCTGTACATGCGCTCTAAAGCTCCTCTCATTCTACATGTCTACTTTTTTCCATTTGATGACTGTGCAAAAGAAAAAGTTGAGAAGATTGAAAAATCAAGTTATTCGATCTTGCATCCCAGACCTGACAGACCGTTTCGGATGAAAACGCCACACATTCTTGATGTTCCTGGTGCCTCTTCTATCCATCCCAAAGAAGGGATCACACTCCGAAGAGAAACTGACCCAAACTTCTTCAAGATCATTAAACGTCTGGAGAATGATCTTCAAATGACTCTTATCAGAGAGGAGGACAAGAAGATTGTCTGGACTGCAACGCTTGAGAAAGATGAACTTTATCAGATTCATCCACAGAGAGAGTAGCCACGTCTGAAGAGTGAGGCAGAAAAGGCAAGACATTTTGGTAACAACTGGTCAGATCTCATTCAGAGAGTTAAAAATGTCCAGATCATTGCAGATAAACTTCTTCAGCAGCAGCTAATTCATGGGGAACAATATTCAGAAATCAAAGAGAGTTTAACCAGTCAGGAGGGCATGAGAAAGATCTGTGACATTGTGCGTAAACACAACGAAAGCTAAACTCATCTCAATTCTTCAGGAAGAGAAGCTTTTCCACTTTTAAACATCGGTCTGATTCTACATTTGGAGCTCAGGGAGCATCTTTTTAAACGTCTTCAAAACAGCCGCCTCAGACTGAAGGTTCATCCTCAAGATAAAACAAGAAAAGGAATGCTTTATCAAAATATACTTCAGCAATTACAAAATATAAGTCTTTCAAAATATTAAGTGATGGAAACTTTACAAATAAATATTTTTTTTGTATGTCTAAGCACATGTTCTTCATGGCAGGTAAATCAGTTCACTATTAAAGCAAATTTAGAGCAAGATTTATATTTATCATTGTCTAACTGTGTACTTCATGCTTGCACATGCTTTTATACATCAGCAATTCACCAACATTTTGGGATATTTCAGGTTTTTAGTATCAGTTTTAGTTTAGTTGTTTTACAACATCAAGTTAAACTAAATAATGAAATGAAAATGAGGAATGTTGCCTTGGAAACTAGCTGAATTTAATATATTTTAATATTTTAACATTGTGTTTTTTTTCCAAGTAACAAAAGGTTTAATGGTTTCAGTTTTAGTCTTAGTTAACTATAACAACCCTGAATAATTAATGTCTTATTCCTATCAGTCTAATATATGGTCTTTTTTTTGTTAACTTTACATTGTTGTTTGAGAATTTTATATTTGGGGGGAAAAACTAATTTTGGGGTTTTCCGTGATATTTGTCACTGTCAAACAGACTGGAAAACTTGGTAGGACTTTCTTGGACAGTCCTCAAATGGTATAGGTCATACTAAGAAGGGATTCTAAGTCTAAGTGTGCATCAATGATATACAGAGTCCCTCAAGGCTCACCTCTTGTTCAATCTGTATATGTTCCCATTGAGCCAAAAAATGAGAAAGAACCAAATTGCCTATGCAGATGACACCCAAATTTACCTGGCCTTATCTCTGAATGACTCTATTGACTCATTGCATTTGGAAACAAAGATGAAGAATGCATACTTTGACTTCAAGGGGTCAAACAACTAAAATCAGGCCATACCTTAGTTTCAGTAATCATGTCAAAATAACTAAATCAGTATATTATCATCTCAAAAACACTGCAAGAATTAGATATTTTGTTTCCAATCAAGACTTGGAGAAACTTGTTCATGCCTTTATCACCACAGGACGGACTATTGTAATGGTCTCCTTCCCAAAAACACAATTAGACAGCTGCAGCTCATACAGAACACTGAGCACAACCAGAAACCATTACTAGTTCCCTTGTTCATTACATGTTCATTAAACACTCATTGTGCTATGATCTCTTTACATTGCAGTTATGCTCACGGAGTATAACTCTAACAGACCACTCAGATAATTAGGATTAAGTCAGTTAAAAATGCCATGGGTTCACTTGGCTAACAGCAGGAGAGTCGGCTGTTAGCTATTATGCCACTGGCTGTATGGTGACAGAGGAAGGCTGTGGTTATTTGTCTTCAGCTCTGAGTTCAAACCCCTCACACCTGAGAGAGCTGGAACTGAATAACAATGGCCCACAAGATTCAGGAGTGAATCTGCTCTCTGGTGGACTGAAGAGTCCAAACTGTCAGCTGCAGATACTGCGGTATTAAGAACACATACACTGTCCTCCAAAAGTTTGGAAACACCCCTGGCAAAGTGTGGTTTTGGACGATATCAGCATAAATCTTTATCATTTTTTGGTGCAAATACAGGTACATTAAAGTAACTTGACATTATCATTGAAGACCAGCAATAATAATTTTAATTTTGATTACATAATAATGGCAATATATACATGTCAAAGTCAGACATGCACCTTTGCCAGATGAGATGCCTGGTTACTGGTTTAAACTCGGCCCAGGTTTTTAAAGATTTTTGGGTCAGCACACCTTAATAGCTTCAACAATTGATTGCCAATTAAGTTTAGAATACAATGAACCAATTAGAACACAATTTACTGTAGGTCAGATAGTTTACAAATATTAAATTTAAAATTTAAGTTTTTTTCTATGTATAAACTGTTTATGTAATAAAATATGTTTTCGTAGTTTGTGTTGTCACTTATCAGTGCAAAATTATCACAAATTAAAAAAGATTTATGCCAATATTGTCCAAAACCCCACTTTTCTAGGGCGTTTCTAAACTTTTGGAGGGCATTGTAAGAGAAAAAGTACAGTCAGCTGCTCATAATGTTGTTGTGTGTTTGTACATGATCTGTGTGTTTGTATTTAATGAGACTGTTTTGATCCATCTGTAGCTTGTCTGGCTGTATGGTGACAGAGGAAGGCTGTGGTTATTTGTCTTCAGCTCTGAGTTCAAACCCCTCACACCTGAGAGAGCTTGAACTGAATAACAATGGCCCACAAGATTAAGGAGTGAAGCTGCTCTCTTGTGGACTGAAGAGTCCAAACTGTCAGCTGCAGATACTGAGGTATTAAGAACATATAAGAGACAAAGTGCAGTCAGCTGGCCATAATGTTGTTGTGTGTTTGTAGATAATCTGTGTGTTTGTATTTAATGAGACTGTTTTGATCCATCTGTAGGTTGTCTGGCTGTATGGTGAGAGAGGAAGGCTGTGGTTATTTGTCTTCAGCTTTGAGTTCAAACCCCTCACACCTGAGAGAGCTGGAACTGAATAACAATGACCCACAAGATTCAGGAGTGAAGCTGCTCTCTGTTGGACTGAAGAGTCCAAACTGTCAGCTGCAGATACTGAGGTATTAAGAACATATTAGAGAAAAAGTGCAGTCAGCTGCTCATAATGTTGATGTGTTTTTGTAGATGATGTGTGTGTTTGTAGATATTGAGACTGTTTTGATCCATCTGTAGCTTGTCTGGCTGTATGGTGACAGAGGAAGGCTGTGGTTATTTGTGTTCAGCTCTGAGTTCAAACCCCTCACACCTGAGAGAGCTGGAACTGAATAACAATGACCCACAAGATTAAGGAGTGAAGCTGCTCTCTGGTGGACTGAAGAGTCCAAACTGTCAGCTGCAGATACTGTGGTATTAAGAACATATACACTGTCCTCCAAAAGTTTGGAAACACCCCTGACAAAGTGTGGTTTTGGACGATATCAGCATAAATCTTTATCATTTTTTTGGTGCAAATACAGGTACATTAAAGTAACTTGACATTATCATTGAAGACCAGCAATAATAATTTTAATTTTGATTACATAATAATGGCAATATATACATGTCAAAGTCAGACATGCACCTTTGCCAGATGAGATGCCTGGTTACTGGTTTAAACTCGGCCCAGGTTTTTAAAGATTTTTGGGTCAGCACACCTTAATAGCTTCAACAATTGATTGCCAATTAAGTTTAGAATACAATGAACCAATTAGAACACAATTTACTGTAGGTCAGATAGTTTACAAATATTAAATTTAAAATTTAAGTTTTTTTCTATGTATAAACTGTTTATGTAATAAAATATGTTTTCGTAGTTTGTGTTGTCACTTATCAGTGCAAAATTATCACAAATTAAAAAAGATTTATGCCAATATTGTCCAAAACCCCACTTTTCTAGGGCATTTCTAAACTTTTGGAGGGCATTGTAAGAGAAAAAGTACAGTCAGCTGTCATAATGTTGTTGTATGTTTGTAGATAATCTGTGTGTTTGTATTTAATGAGACTGTTTTGATCCATCTGTAGGTTGTCTGGCTGTACGGTGATAGAGGAAGGCTGTGGTTATTTGTCTTCAGCTCTGAGTTCAAACCCCTCACACCTGAGAGAGCTGGAACTGAATAACAATGACCCACAAGATTCAGGAGTGAATCTGCTCTCTGGTGGACTGAAGAGTCCAAACTGTCAGCTGCAGATACTGAGGTATTAAGAACATATAAGAGAAGAAGTAAAGTCAGCTGGCCATAATGTTGATGTGTGTTTGTAGATGATCTGTGTGTTTGTAATTAATGAGACTGTTTTGATCCATCTGTAGGTTGTCTGGCTGTACGGTGATAGAGGAAGGCTGTGGTTATTTGTCTTCAGCTCTGAGTTCAAACCCCTCACACCTGAGAGAGCTGGAACTGAATAACAATGACCCACAAGATTCAGGAGTGAAGCTGCTCTCTGTTGGACTGAAGAGTCCAAACTGTCAGCTGCAGATACTGAGGTATTAAGAACATATTAGAGAAAAAGTGCAGTCAGCTGCTCATAATGTTGATGTGTTTTTGTAGATGATGTGTGTGTTTGTAGATATTGAGACTGTTTTGATCCATCTGTAGGTTGTCTGGCTGTACGGTGATAGAGGAAGGCTGTGGTTATTTGTCTTCAGCTCTGAGTTCAAACCCCTCACACCTGAGAGAGCTGGAACTGAATAACAATGACCCACAAGATTCAGGAGTGAATCTGCTCTCTGGTGGACTGAAGAGTCCAAACTGTCAGCTGCAGATACTGCGGTATTAAGAACATATACACTGTCCTCCAAAAGTTTGGAAAACCCCTGGCAAAGTGTGGTTTTGGACGATATCAGCATAAATCTTTATCATTTTTTGGTGCAAATACAGGTACATTAAAGTAACTTGACATTATCATTGAAGACCAGCAATAATAATTTTAATTTTGATTACATAATAATGGCAATATATACATGTCAAAGTCAGACATGCACCTTTGCCAGATGAGATGCCTGGTTACTGGTTTAAACTCGGCCCAGGTTTTTAAAGATTTTTGGGTCAGCACACCTTAATAGCTTCAACAATTGATTGCCAATTAAGTTTAGAATACAATGAACCAATTAGAACACAATTTACTCTAGGTCAGATAGTTTACAAATATTAAATTTAAAATTTAAGTTTTTTTCTATGTATAAACTGTTTATGTAATAAAATATGTTTTCGTAGTTTGTGTTGTCACTTATCAGTGCAAAATTATCACAAATTAAAAAAGATTTATGCCAATATTGTCCAAAACCCCACTTTTCTAGGGCATTTCTAAACTTTTGGAGGGCATTGTAAGAGAAAAAGTACAGTCAGCTGTCATAATGTTGTTGTATGTTTGTAGATAATCTGTGTGTTTGTATTTAATGAGACTGTTTTGATCCATCTGTAGGTTGTCTGGCTGTATGGTGATAGAAGAAGGCTGTGGTTATTTGTCTTCAGCTCTGAGTTCAAACCCCTCACACCTGAGAGAGCTGGAACTGAATAACAATGGCCCACAAGATTCAGGAGTGAATCTGCTCTCTGGTGGACTGAAGAGTCCAAACTGTCAGCTGCAGATACTGTGGTATTAAGAACATATAAGAGAAGAAGTAAAGTCAGCTGGCCATAATGTTGATGTGTGTTTGTAGATGATCTGTGTGTTTGTAATTAATGAGACTGTTTTGATCCATCTGTAGCTTGTCTGGCTGTATGGTGACAGAGGAAGGCTGTGGTTATTTGTGTTCAGCTCTGAGTTCAAACCCCTCAATCCTGAGAGAGCTGGAACTGAATAACAATGACCCACAAGATTCAGGAGTGAATCTGCTCTCTGATGGACTGAAGAGTCCAAACTGTCAGCTGCAGATACTGAGGTATTAAGAACATATAAGAGAAGAAGTAAAGTCAGCTGGCCATAATGTTGATGTGTGTTTGTAGATGATCTGTGTGTTTGTAATTAATGAGACTGTTTTGATCCATCTGTAGCTTGTCTGGCTGTATGGTGACAGAGGAAGGCTGTGGTTATTTGTGTTCAGCTCTGAGTTCAAACCCCTCACACCTGAGAGAGCTGGAATTGAATAACAATGACCCACAAGATTCAGGAGTGAAGCTGCTCTCTGGTGGACTGAAGAGTCCAAACTGTCAGCTGCAGATACTGTGGTATTAAGAACATATAAGAGAAGTAAAGTCAGCTGCTCATAATGTTGAAGTGTTTTTGTAGATGATGTGTGTGTTTGTAGATATTGAGACTGTTTTGATCCATCTGTAGCTTGTCTGGCTGTATGGTGACAGAGGAAGGCTGTGGTTATTTGTCTTCAGCTCTGAGTTCAAACCCCTCACACCTGAGAGAGCTGGAACTGAATAACAATGACCCACAAGATTAAGGAGTGAAGCTGCTCTCTGGTGGACTGAAGAGTCCAAACTGTCAGCTGCAGATACTGAGGTATTAAGAACATATAAGAGAAAAAGTGCAGTCAGCTGGCCATAATGTTGATGTGTGTTTGAAGATGATCTGTGTGTTTGTAATTAATGAGACTGTTTTGATCCATCTGTAGGTTGTCTGGCTGTATGGAGACAGAGGAAGGCTGTGGTTATTTGTCTTCAGCTCTGAGTTCAAACCCCTCAATCCTGAGAGAGCTGGAACTGAATAACAATGAGCCACAAGATTCAGGAGTGAATCTGCTCTCTGGTGGACTGAAGAGTCCAAACTGTCAGCTGCAGATACTGTGGTATTAAGAACATATACACTGCCCTCCAAAAGTTTGGAAACACCCCTGGCAAAGTGTGGTTTTGGACGATATCATCATAAATCTTTATAATTTTTTGGTGCAAATACAGGTACATTAAAGTAACTTGACATTATCATTGAAGACCAGCAATAATAATTTTCATTTTGATTACATAATAATGGAAATATATACATGTCAAAGTCAGACATGCACCGTTGCCAGCTGAGATGCCTGGTTGCTGGTTTAAACTCGGCCCAGGTTTTTAAAGATTTTTGGGTCAGCACACCTTAATAGCTTCAACAATTGATTGCCAATTAAGTTTAGAATACAATGAACCAATTAGAACACAATTTACTGTAGGTCAGATAGTTTACAAATATTACATTTAAAATGTAAGTTTTTTTCTATGTATAAACTGTTTATGTAATAAAATATGTTTTAGTAGTTTGTGTTGTCACTTATCAGTGCAAAATTATCACAAATTAAAAACGATTAATGCCAATATTTTCCAAAACCCCACTTTTCTAGGGCATTTCTAAACTTTTGGAGGGCAGTGTAAGAGAAAAAGTACAGTCAGCTGCTCATAATGTTGATGTGTTTTTGTAGATGATGTGTGTGTTTGTAGATATTGAGACTGTTTTGATCCATCTGTAGGTTGTCTGGCTGTACGGTGATAGAGGAAGGCTGTGGTTATTTGTCTTCAGCTCTGAGTTCAAACCCCTCACACCTGAGAGAGCTGTAACTGAATAACAATGACCCACAAGATTAAGGAGTGAAGCTGCTCTCTGGTGGACTGAAGAGTCCAAACTGTCAGCTGCAGATACTGAGGTATTAAGAACATATAAGAGAAAAAGTGCAGTCAGCTGGCCATAATGTTGATGTGTGTTTGTAGATGATCTGTGTGTTTGTAGATATTGAGACTGTTTTGATCCATCTGTAGCTTGTCTGGCTGTATGGTGACAGAGGAAGGCTGTGGTTATTTGTCTTCAGCTCTGAGTTCAAACCCCTCACACCTGAGAGAGCTGGAACTGAATAACAATGGCCCACAAGATTCAGGAGTGAATCTGCTCTCTGGTGGACTGAAGAGTCCAAACTGTCAGCTGCAGATACTGTGGTATTAAGAACATATAAGAGACGAAGTAAAGTCAGCTGGTCATAATGTTGATGTGTGTTTGTAGATGATCTGTGTGTTTGTAGTTAATGAGACTGTTTTGATCCATCTGTAGGTTGTCTGGCTGTATGGTGACAGAGGAAGGCTGTGGTTATTTGTGTTCAGCTCTGAGTTCAAACCCCTCACACCTGAGAGAGCTGGAACTGAATAACAATGACCCACAAGATTCAGGAGTGAATCTGCTCTCTGGTGGACTGAAGAGTCCAAACTGTCAGCTGCAGATACTGAGGTATTAAGAACATATAAGAGAAAAAGTGCAGTCAGCTGGCCATAATGTTGATGTGTTTTTGTAGATGATGTGTGTGTTTGTAGATATTGAGACTGTTTTGATCCATCTGTAGGTTGTCTGGCTGTATGGTGACAGAGGAAGGCTGTGGTTATTTGTGTTCAGCTCTGAGTTCAAACCCCTCACACCTGAGAGAGCTGGAACTGAATAACAATGACCCACAAGATTCAGGAGTGAATCTGCTCTCTGGTGGACTGAAGAGTCCAAACTGTCAGCTGCAGATACTGTGGTATTAAGAACATATACACTGTCCTCCAAAAGTTTGGAAACACCCCTGACAAAGTGTGGTTTTGGACGATATCAGCATAAATCTTTATAATTTTTTGGTGCAAATACAGGTACATTAAAGTAACTTGACATTATCATTGAAGACCAGCAATAATAATTTTCATTTTGATTACATAATAATGGAAATATATACATGTCAAAGTCAGACATGCACCGTTGCCAGCTGAGATGCCTGGTTACTGGTTTAAACTCGGCCCAGGTTTTTAAAGATTTTTGGGTCAGCACACCTTAATAGCTTCAACAATTGATTGCCAATTAAGTTTAGAATACAATGAACCAATTAGAACACAATTTACTGTAGGTCAGATAGTTTACAAATATTACATTTAAAATGTAAGTTTTTTTCTATGTATAAACTGTTTATATAATAAAATATGTTTTAGTAGTTTGTGTTGTCACTTATCAGTGCAAAATTATCACAAATTAAAAACGATTCATGCCAATATTTTCCAAAACCCCACTTTTCTAGGGCATTTCTAAACTTTTGGAGGGCAGTGTAAGAGAAAAAGTACAGTCAGCTGCTCATAATGTTGATGTGTTTTTGTAGATGATGTGTGTGTTTGTAGATATTGAGACTGTTTTGATCCATCTGTAGGTTGTCTGGCTGTACGGTGACAGAGGAAGGCTGTGGTTATTTGTCTTCAGCTCTGAGTTCAAACCCCTCACACCTGAGAGAGCTGGAACTGAATAAATATGACCCACAAGATTCAGGAGTGAATCTGCTCTCTGGTGGACTGAAGAGTCCAAACTGTCAGCTGCAGATACTGTGGTATTAAGAACATATAAGAGAAAAAGTGCAGTCAGCTGGCCATAATGTTGATGTGTGTTTGTAGATGATCTGTGTGTTTGTAGATATTGAGACTGTTTTGATCCATCTGTAGCTTGTCTGGCTGTACGGTGATAGAGGAAGGCTGTGGTTATTTGTCTTCAGCTCTGAGTTCAAACCCATCATACCTGAGAGAGCTGGAACTGAATAACAATGGCCCACAAGATTCAGGAGTGAATCTGCTCTCTGGTGGACTGAAGAGTCCAAACTGTCAGCTGCAGATACTGTGGTATTAAGAACATATAAGAGAAGAAGTAAAGTCAGCTGGTCATAATGTTGATGTGTGTTTGTAGATGATCTGTGTGTTTGTAGTTAATGAGACTGTTTTGATCCATCTGTAGGTTGTCTGGCTGTATGGTGACAGAGGAAGGCTGTGGTTATTTGTCTTCAGCTCTGAGTTCAAACCCCTCACACCTGAGAGAGCTGGAACTGAATAACAATGGCCCACAAGATTAAGGAGTGAAGCTGCTCTCTGGTGGACTGAAGAGTCCAAACTGTCAGCTGCAGATACTGAGGTATTAAGAACATATAAGAGAAAAAGTGCAGTCAGCTGCTCATAATGTTGATGTGTGTTTGTAGATGATCTGTGTGTTTGTAGATAATGAGACTGTTTTGATCCATCTGTAGGTTGTCTGGCTGTACGGTGATAGAGGAAGGCTGTGGTTATTTGTCTTCAGCTCTGAGTTCAAACTCCTCACACCTGAGAGAGCTGGAACTGAATAACAATGGCCCACAAGATTCAGGAGTGAATCTGCTCTCTGGTGGACTGAAGAGTCCAAACTGTCAGCTGCAGATACTGTGGTATTAAGAACATATACACTGCCCTCCAAAAGTTTGGAAACACCCCTGACAAAGTGTGGTTTTGGACGATATCAGCATAAATCTTTAAAATTTTTTGGTGCAAATACAGGTACATTAAAGTAACTTGACATTATCATTGAAGACCAGCAATAATAATTTTCATTTTGATTACATAATAATGGAAATATATACATGTCAAAGTCAGACATGCACCATTGCCAGCTGAGATGCCTGGTTACTGGTTTAAACTCGGCCCAGGTTTTTAAAGATTTTTGGGTCAGCACACCTTAATAGCTTCAACAATTGATTGCCAATTAAGTTTAGAATACAATGAACCAATTAGAACACAATTTACTGTTGGTCAGATAGTTTACAAATATTACATTTAAAATGCAAGTTTTTTTCTATGTATAAACTGTTTATGTAATAAAATATGTTTTAGTAGTTTGTGTTGTCACTTATCAGTGCAAAATTATCACAAATTAAAAACGATTCATGCCAATATTTTCCAAAACCCCACTTTTCTAGGGCATTTCTAAACTTTTGGAGGGCAGTGTAAGAGAAAAAGTACAGTCAGCTGCTCATAATGTTGATGTGTTTTTGTAGATGATGTGTGTGTTTGTAGATATTGAGACTGTTTTGATCTATCTGTAGGTTGTCTGGCTGTACGGTGATAGAGGAAGGCTGTGGTTATTTGTCTTCAGCTCTGAGTTCAAACCCCTCACACCTGAGAGAGCTGTAACTGAATAACAATGACCCACAAGATTAAGGAGTGAAGCTGCTCTCTGGTGGACTGAAGAGTCCAAACTGTCAGCTGCAGATACTGTGGTATTAAGAACATATAAGAGAAAAAGTGCAGTCAGCTGGCCATAATGTTGATGTGTGTTTGTAGATGATCTGTGTGTTTGTAGATATTGAGACTGTTTTGATCCATCTGTAGCTTGTCTGGCTGTACGGTGATAGAGGAAGGCTGTGGTTATTTGTCTTCAGCTCTGAGTTCAAACCCCTCACACCTGAGAGAGCTGGAACTGAATAACAATGACCCACAAGATTCAGGAGTGAATCTGCTCTCTGGTGGACTGAAGAGTCCAAACTGTCAGCTGCAGATACTGAGGTATTAAGAACATATAAGAGAAGAAGTAAAGTCAGCTGGCCATAATGTTGATGTGTTTTTGTAGATGATGTGTGTGTTTGTAGATATTGAGACTGTTTTGATCCATCTGTAGGTTGTCTGGCTGTACGGTGATAGAGGAAGGCTGTGGTTATTTGTCTTCAGCTCTGAGTTCAAACCCCTCACACCTGAGAGAGCTGGAACTGAATAACAATGAGCCACAAGATTCAGGAGTGAATCTGCTCTCTGGCGGACTGAAGAGTCCAAACTGTCAGCTGCAGATACTGAGGTATTAAGAACATATAAGAGAAAAAGTGCAGTCAGCTGGCCATAATGTTGATGTGTGTTTGTAGATGATCTGTGTGTTTGTAGATAATGAGACTGTTTTGATCCATCTGTAGGTTGTCTGGCTGTACGGTGATAGAGGAAGGCTGTGGTTATTTGTCTTCAGCTCTGAGTTCAAACTCCTCACACCTGAGAGAGCTGGAACTGAATAACAATGGCCCACAAGATTCAGGAGTGAAGTTGCTCTCTGGTGGACTGAAGAGTCCAAACTGTCAGCTGCAGATACTGTGGTATTAAGAACATATACACTGCCCTCCAAAAGTTTGGAAACACCCCTGACAAAGTGTGGTTTTGGACGATATCAGCATAAATCTTTATAATTTTTTGGTGCAAATACAGGTACATTAAAGTAACTTGACATTATCATTGAAGACCAGCAATAATAATTTTCATTTTGATTACATAATAATGGAAATATATACATGTCAAAGTCAGACATGCACCTTTGCCAGCTGAGATGCCTGGTTACTGGTTTAAACTCGGCCCAGGTTTTTAAAGATTTTTGGGTCAGCACACCTTAATAGCTTCAACAATTGATTGCCAATTAAGTTTAGAATACAATGAACCAATTAGAACACAATTTACTGTAGGTCAGATAGTTTACAAATATTACATTTAAAATGTAAGTTTTTTTCTATGTATAAACTGTTTATGTAATAAAATATGTTTTAGTAGTTTCTGTTGTCACTTATCAGTGCAAAATTATCATAAATTAAAAACGATTCATGCCAATATTTTCCAAAACCCCACTTTTCTAGGGCATTTCTAAACTTGGAGGGCAGTGTAAGAGAAAAAGTACAGTCAGCTGCTCATAATGTTGATGTGTTTTTGTAGATGATGTGTGTGTTTGTAGATATTGAGACTGTTTTGATCCATCTGTAGGTTGTCTGGCTGTATGGTGACAGAGGAAGGCTGTGCTTATTTGTCTTCAGCTCTGAGTTCAAACCCCTCACACCTGAGAGAGCTGGAACTGAATAACAATGGCCCACAAGATTAAGGAGTGAAGCTGCTCTCTGGTGGACTGAAGAGTCCAAACTGTCAGCTGCAGATACTGAGGTATTAAGAACATATAAGAGAAGAAGTAAAGTCAGCTGGCCATAATGTTGATGTGTGTTTGTATTTAATGAGACTGTTTTGATCCATCTGTAGCTTGTCTGGCTGTATGGTGACAGAGGAAGGCTGTGGTTATTTGTCTTCAGCTCTGAGTTCAAACCCCTCACACCTGAGAGAGCTGGAACTGAATAACAATGGCCCACAAGATTAAGGAGTGAAGCTGCTCTCTGGTGGACTGAAGAGTCCAAACTGTCAGCTGCAGATACTGAGGTATTAAGAACATATAAGAGAAGAAGTAAAGTCAGCTGGCCATAATGTTGATGTGTGTTTGTATTTAATGAGACTGTTTTGATCCATCTGTAGGTTGTCTGGCTGTATGGTGACAGAGGAAGGCTGTGGTTATTTGTCTTCAGCTCTGAGTTCAAACCCCTCACACCTGAGAGAGCTGGAACTGAATAACAATGACCCACAAGATTAAGGAGTGAAGCTGCTCTCTGGTGGACTGAAGAGTCCAAACTGTCAGCTGCAGATACTGAGGTATTAAGAACATATAAGAGAAAAAGTGCAGTCAGCTGCTCATAATGTTGATGTGTGTTTGTAGATGATCTGTGTGTTTGTAGATAATGAGACTGTTTTGATCCATCTGTAGGTTGTCTGGCTGTACGGTGATAGAGGAAGGCTGTGGTTATTTGTCTTCAGCTCTGAGTTCAAACTCCTCACACCTGAGAGAGCTGGAACTGAATAACAATGGCCCACAAGATTCAGGAGTGAATCTGCTCTCTGGTGGACTGAAGAGTCCAAACTGTCAGCTGCAGATACTGTGGTATTAAGAACATATACACTGCCCTCCAAAAGTTTGGAAACACCCCTGACAAAGTGTGGTTTTGGACGATATCAGCATAAATCTTTATAATTTTTTGGTGCAAATACAGGTACATTAAAGTAACTTGACATTATCATTGAAGACCAGCAATAATAATTTTCATTTTGATTACATAATAATGGAAATATATACATGTCAAAGTCAGACATGCACCATTGCCAGCTGAGATGCCTGGTTACTGGTTTAAACTCGGCCCAGGTTTTTAAAGATTTTTGGGTCAGCACACCTTAATAGCTTCAACAATTGATTGCCAATTAAGTTTAGAATACAATGAACCAATTAGAACACAATTTACTGTTGGTCAGATAGTTTACAAATATTACATTTAAAATGCAAGTTTTTTTCTATGTATAAACTGTTTATGTAATAAAATATGTTTTAGTAGTTTGTGTTGTCACTTATCAGTGCAAAATTATCACAAATTAAAAACGATTCATGCCAATATTTTCCAAAACCCCACTTTTCTAGGGCATTTCTAAACTTTTGGAGGGCAGTGTAAGAGAAAAAGTACAGTCAGCTGCTCATAATGTTGATGTGTTTTTGTAGATGATGTGTGTGTTTGTAGATATTGAGACTGTTTTGATCTATCTGTAGGTTGTCTGGCTGTACGGTGATAGAGGAAGGCTGTGGTTATTTGTCTTCAGCTCTGAGTTCAAACCCCTCACACCTGAGAGAGCTGTAACTGAATAACAATGACCCACAAGATTAAGGAGTGAAGCTGCTCTCTGGTGGACTGAAGAGTCCAAACTGTCAGCTGCAGATACTGTGGTATTAAGAACATATAAGAGAAAAAGTGCAGTCAGCTGGCCATAATGTTGATGTGTGTTTGTAGATGATCTGTGTGTTTGTAGATATTGAGACTGTTTTGATCCATCTGTAGCTTGTCTGGCTGTACGGTGATAGAGGAAGGCTGTGGTTATTTGTCTTCAGCTCTGAGTTCAAACCCCTCACACCTGAGAGAGCTGGAACTGAATAACAATGACCCACAAGATTCAGGAGTGAATCTGCTCTCTGGTGGACTGAAGAGTCCAAACTGTCAGCTGCAGATACTGAGGTATTAAGAACATATAAGAGAAGAAGTAAAGTCAGCTGGCCATAATGTTGATGTGTTTTTGTAGATGATGTGTGTGTTTGTAGATATTGAGACTGTTTTGATCCATCTGTAGGTTGTCTGGCTGTACGGTGATAGAGGAAGGCTGTGGTTATTTGTCTTCAGCTCTGAGTTGAAACCCCTCACACCTGAGAGAGCTGGAACTGAATAACAATGACCCACACGATTAAGGAGTGAAGCTGCTCTCTGGTGGACTGAAGAGTCCAAACTGTCAGCTGCAGATACTGAGGTATTAAGAACATATAAGAGAAAAAGTGCAGTCAGCTGCTCATAATGTTGATGTGTGTTTGTAGATGATCTGTGTGTTTGTAGATATTGAGACTGTTTTGATCCATCTGTAGGTTGTCTGGCTGTACGGTGATAGAGGAAGGCTGTGGTTATTTGTCTTCAGCTCTGAGTTCAAACCCCTCACACCTGAGAGAGCTGGAACTGAATAACAATGAGCCACAAGATTCAGGAGTGAATCTGCTCTCTGGCGGACTGAAGAGTCCAAACTGTCAGCTGCAGATACTGAGGTATTAAGAACATATAAGAGAAAAAGTGCAGTCAGCTGGCCATAATGTTGATGTGTGTTTGTAGATGATCTGTGTGTTTGTAGATAATGAGACTGTTTTGATCCATCTGTAGGTTGTCTGGCTGTACGGTGATAGAGGAAGGCTGTGGTTATTTGTCTTCAGCTCTGAGTTCAAACCCCTCACACCTGAGAGAGCTGGAACTGAATAACAATGAGCCACAAGATTCAGGAGTGAATCTGCTCTCTGGCGGACTGAAGAGTCCAAACTGTCAGCTGCAGATACTGAGGTATTAAGAACATATAAGAGAAAAAGTGCAGTCAGCTGGCCATAATGTTGATGTGTGTTTGTAGATGATCTGTGTGTTTGTAGATAATGAGACTGTTTTGATCCATCTGTAGGTTGTCTGGCTGTACGGTGATAGAGGAAGGCTGTGGTTATTTGTCTTCAGCTCTGAGTTCAAACCCCTCACACCTGAGAGAGCTGGAACTGAATAACAATGACCCACAAGATTCAGGAGTGAATCTGCTCTCTGGTGGACTGAAGAGTCCAAACTGTCAGCTGCAGATACTGTGGTATTAAGAACATATACACTGTCCTCCAAAAGTTTGGAAACACCCCTGACAAAGTGTGGTTTTGGACGATATCAGCATAAATCTTTATAATTTTTTGGTGCAAATACAGGTACATTAAAGTAACTTGACATTATCATTGAAGACCAGCAATAATAATTTTCATTTTGATTACATAATAATGGAAATATATACATGTCAAAGTCAGACATGCACCGTTGCCAGCTGAGATGCCTGGTTACTGGTTTAAACTCGGCCCAGGTTTTTAAAGATTTTTGGGTCTGCACACCTTAATAGCTTCAACAATTGATTGCCAATTAAGTTTAGAATACAATGAACCAATTAGAACACAATTTACTGTAGGTCAGATAGTTTACAAATATTACATTTAAAATGTAAGTTTTTTTCTATGTATAAACTGTTTATGTAATAAAATATGTTTTAGTAGTTTGTGTTGTCACTTATCAGTGCAAAATTATCACAAATTAAAAACGATTCATGCCAATATTTTCCAAAACCCCACTTTTCTAGGGCATTTCTAAACTTTTGGAGGGCAGTGTAAGAGAAAAAGTACAGTCAGCTGCTCATAATGTTGATGTGTTTTTGTAGATGATGTGTGTGTTTGTAGATATTGAGACTGTTTTGATCCATCTGTAGGTTGTCTGGCTGTACGGTGATAGAGGAAGGCTGTGGTTATTTGTCTTCAGCTCTGAGTTCAAACCCCTCACACCTGAGAGAGCTGGAACTGAATAACAATGACCCACAAGATTCAGGAGTGAATCTGCTCTCTGGTGGACTGAAGAGTCCAAACTGTCAGCTGCAGATACTGAGGTATTAAGAACATATAAGAGAAAAAGTGCAGTCAGCTGGCCATAATGTTGATGTGTGTTTGTAGATGATCTGTGTGTTTGTAGATATTGAGACTGTTTTGATCCATCTGTAGCTTGTCTGGCTGTATGGTGACAGAGGAAGGCTGTGGTTATTTGTCTTCAGCTCTGAGTTCAAACCCCTCACACCTGAGAGAGCTGGAACTGAATAACAATGGCCCACAAGATTCAGGAGTGAATCTGCTCTCTGGTGGACTGAAGAGTCCAAACTGTCAGCTGCAGATACTGTGGTATTAAGAACATATACACTGTCCTCCAAAAGTTTGGAAACACCCCTGACAAAGTGTGGTTTTGGACGATATCAGCATAAATCTTTATAATTTTTTGGTGCAAATACAGGTACATTAAAGTAACTTGACATTATCATTGAAGACCAGCAATAATAATTTTCATTTTGATTACATAATAATGGAAATATATACATGTCAAAGTCAGACATGCACCGTTGCCAGCTGAGATGCCTGGTTACTGGTTTAAACTCGGCCCAGGTTTTTAAAGATTTTTGGGTCTGCACACCTTAATAGCTTCAACAATTGATTGCCAATTAAGTTTAGAATACAATGAACCAATTAGAACACAATTTACTGTAGGTCAGATAGTTTACAAATAAAACATTTAAAATGTAAGTTTTTTTCTATGTATAAACTGTTTATGTAATAAAATATGTTTTAGTAGTTTGTGTTGTCACTTATCAGTGCAAAATTATCACAAATTAAAAACGATTCATGCCAATATTTTCCAAAACCCCACTTTTCTAGGGCATTTCTAAACTTTTGGAGGGCAGTGTAAGAGAAAAAGTACAGTCAGCTGCTCATAATGTTGATGTGTTTTTGTAGATGATGTGTGTGTTTGTAGATATTGAGACTGTTTTGATCCATCTGTAGGTTGTCTGGCTGTACGGTGACAGAGGAAGGCTGTGGTTATTTGTCTTCAGCTCTGAGTTCAAACCCCTCACACCTGAGAGAGCTGTAACTGAATAACAATGACCCACAAGATTCAGGAGTGAATCTGCTCTCTGGTGGACTGAAGAGTCCAAACTGTCAGCTGCAGATACTGTGGTATTAAGAACATATAAGAGAAAAAGTGCAGTCAGCTGGCCCTAATGTTGATGTGTGTTTGTAGATGATGTGTGTGTTTGTAGATATTGAGACTGTTTTGATCCATCTGTAGGTTGTCTGGCTGTACGGTGACAGAGGAAGGCTGTGGTTATTTGTCTTCAGCTCTGAGTTCAAACCCCTCACACCTGAGAGAGCTGGAACTGAATAACAATGGCCCACAAGATTAAGGAGTGAATATGTTCTCTGGTGGACTGAACAGTCCAAACTGTCAGCTGCAGATACTGAGGTATTAAGAACATATAAGAGAAAAAGTGCAGTCAGCTGGCCATAATGTTGATGTGTGTTTGTAGATGATCTGTGTGTTTGTAATTAATGAGACTGTTTTGATCCATCTGTAGCTTGTCTGGCTGTATGGTGACAGAGGAAGGCTGTGGTTATTTGTGTTCAGCTCTGAGTTCAAACCCCTCAATCCTGAGAGACCTGGAACTGAAGAACAATGACCCACAAGATTCAGGAGTGAATCTGCTCTCTGGTGGACTGAAGAGTCCAAACTGTCAGCTGCAGATACTGTGGTATTAAGAACATATAAGAGAAGTAAAGTCAGCTGGCCATAATGTTGATGTGTTTTTGTAGATGATGTGTGTGTTTGTAGATATTGAGACTGTTTTGATCCATCTGTAGGTTGTCTGGCTGTACGTGATAGAGGAAGGCTGTGGTTATTTGTCTTCAGCTCTGAGTTCAAACCCCTCACACCTGAGAGAGCTGGAACTGAATAACAATGACCCACAAGATTAAGGAGTGAAGCTGCTCTCTGGTGGACTGAAGAGTCCAAACTGTCAGCTGCAGATACTGAGGTATTAAGAACATATAAGAGAAAAAGTGCAGTCAGCTGGCCATAATATTGATGTGTGTTTGTAGATGATCTGTGTGTTTGTAATTAATGAGACTGTTTTGATCCATCTGTAGGTTGTCTGGCTGTACGGTGATAGAGGAAGGCTTTGGTTATTTGTCTTCAGCTCTGAGTTCAAACCCCTCACACCTGAGAGAGCTGGAACTGAATAACAATGGCCCACAAGATTAAGAAGTGAAGCTGCTCTCTGGTGGACTGAAGAGTCCAAACTGTCAGCTGCAGATACTGAGGTATTAAGAACATATAAGAGAAAAAGTGCAGTCAGCTGGCCATAATGTTGATGTGTGTTTGTAGATGATCTGTGTGTTTGTAGATATTGAGACTGTTTTGATCCATCTGTAGGTTGTCTGGCTGTACGGTGATAGAGGAAGGCTGTGGTTATTTGTCTTCAGCTCTGAGTTCAAACCCCTCACACCTGAGAGAGCTGGAACTGAATAACAATGACCCACAAGATTCAGGAGTGAATCTGCTCTCTGGTGGACTGAAGAGTCCAAACTGTCAGCTGCAGATACTGTGGTATTAAGAACATATACACTGTCCTCCAAAAGTTTGGAAACACCCCTGACAAAGTGTGGTTTTGGACGATATCAGCATAAATCTTTATAATTTTTTGGTGCAAATACAGGTACATTAAAGTAACTTGACATTATCATTGAAGACCAGCAATAATAATTTTCATTTTGATTACATAATAATGGAAATATATACATGTCAAAGTCAGACATGCACCGTTGCCAGCTGAGATGCCTGGTTACTGGTTTAAACTCGGCCCAGGTTTTTAAAGATTTTTGGGTCTGCACACCTTAATAGCTTCAACAATTGATTGCCAATTAAGTTTAGAATACAATGAACCAATTAGAACACAATTTACTGTAGGTCAGATAGTTTACAAATATTACATTTAAAATGTAAGTTTTTTTCTATGTATAAACTGTTTATGTAATAAAATATGTTTTAGTAGTTTGTGTTGTCACTTATCAGTGCAAAATTATCACAAATTAAAAACGATTCATGCCAATATTTTCCAAAACCCCACTTTTCTAGGGCATTTCTAAACTTTTGGAGGGCAGTGTAAGAGAAAAAGTACAGTCAGCTGCTCATAATGTTGATGTGTTTTTGTAGATGATGTGTGTGTTTGTAGATATTGAGACTGTTTTGATCCATCTGTAGGTTGTCTGGCTGTACGGTGATAGAGGAAGGCTGTGGTTATTTGTCTTCAGCTCTGAGTTCAAACCCCTCACACCTGAGAGAGCTGGAACTGAATAACAATGACCCACAAGATTCAGGAGTGAATCTGCTCTCTGGTGGACTGAAGAGTCCAAACTGTCAGCTGCAGATACTGAGGTATTAAGAACATATAAGAGAAAAAGTGCAGTCAGCTGGCCATAATGTTGATGTGTGTTTGTAGATGATCTGTGTGTTTGTAGATATTGAGACTGTTTTGATCCATCTGTAGCTTGTCTGGCTGTATGGTGACAGAGGAAGGCTGTGGTTATTTGTCTTCAGCTCTGAGTTCAAACCCCTCACACCTGAGAGAGCTGGAACTGAATAACAATGGCCCACAAGATTCAGGAGTGAATCTGCTCTCTGGTGGACTGAAGAGTCCAAACTGTCAGCTGCAGATACTGTGGTATTAAGAACATATAAGAGAAGAAGTAAAGTCAGCTGGTCATAATGTTGATGTGTGTTTGTAGATGATCTGTGTGTTTGTAGTTAATGAGACTGTTTTGATCCATCTGTAGGTTGTCTGGCTGTATGGTGACAGAGGAAGGCTGTGGTTATTTGTCTTCAGCTCTGAGTTCAAACCCCTCACACCTGAGAGAGCTGGAACTGAATAACAATGACCCACAAGATTAAGGAGTGAAGCTGCTCTCTTGTGGACTGAAGAGTCCAAACTGTCAGCTGCAGATACTGAGGTATTAAGAACATATAAGAGAAAAAGTGCAGTCAGCTGGCCATAATGTTGATGTGTTTTTGTAGATGATGTGTGTGTTTGTAGATATTGAGACTGTTTTGATCCATCTGTAGGTTGTCTGGCTGTATGGTGACAGAGGAAGGCTGTGGTTATTTGTGTTCAGCTCTGAGTTCAAACCCCTCACACCTGAGAGAGCTGGAACTGAATAACAATGACCCACAAGATTCAGGAGTGAATCTGCTCTCTGGTGGACTGAAGAGTCCAAACTGTCAGCTGCAGATACTGTGGTATTAAGAACATATACACTGTCCTCCAAAGTTTGGAAACACCCCTGACAAAGTGTGGTTTTGGACGATATCAGCATAAATCTTTATAATTTTTTGGTGCAAATACAGGTACATTAAAGTAACTTGACATTATCATTGAAGACCAGCAATAATAATTTTCATTTTGATTACATAATAATGGAAATATATACATGTCAAAGTCAGACATGCACCGTTGCCAGCTGAGATGCCTGGTTACTGGTTTAAACTCGGCCCAGGTTTTTAACCTGTTAACTAGCACCAGGACGCCAGCGTCCTCAGAGCTCTTTGTTTGCACACGTCATTGTTTTCAAACAGATAAAGTAAAACAGGACAAAATGAATCTTGACAAACTATATATCATTTTGAAGGTCTAAGCCTCTAGCATCGACGACAGATCGCTGTTTTTCGATAGAAAGCTTATACGGAATGTATTTGCTAAATTTGTGTAAGCAGTACACATCAAAACATGTTTAGGAAACTCGCAGCACATACCGTATTCATCCTGATAACGACTCTCAAATGTATCCACTGCTGTAAATCCTGGTTTCGTTTGAAAGATAAGGGTCCAGTGAACAACATTCCATCGAGCACTTTTAGTCCAAAGAAACAACAACGCTGTAATTTAGATCGTAATCCTTTGTTTACGTCTGATCTCTTGAGGGAGAGCTATTGTTTGTGTCCGTTATGGAACAAACTACGCTCAAAAACAGCGTCTTGGTGGTAAAAAAACAGCACGATTTTGTAGCAGACAATGTCCCAAACAGAATGAAACCATCCAAAAAAAAAAAAGTCAAAGATACACGGAAGATTGTTTATTTGAATTCTGGCGCTCCCTCGCGACGCGCATGACGCACGCTGTGACGCACCTGTCATCTGATGGGGCGTATCTTAGCGATCTTTTAGCACTATAAAAAAAAAGAAAAAACATTTTTTTTTTCTTCAGCAGCAGTTTTCATATATGTTTGCGTGTTTTGTGGAGAATGGGCCTGTATCTGTGTGATTAACATCCGTATAGCTGATAATCAGCATCTGATTACTGACTGTTCACAGATATCAGTGTGAATGCAGTCTATATAAAAGTCCATTATAATGTGAATATTGACTATATTGGGCAGCCATCAGTATGATTAGCATATGTATGAATGATCATCAGCAAGTGATTACTAATGTATGAGCAGGGGAGCATCTGTTTGTCAGGAAATCAGTATGTACTTAAGTTATTTTTTTATTATTATTATTGTTTTTTTTTTCATCACTCAAAAATTATTATTATTGTATTTTTCTAGTGCTCAAATAAATCACTTATACGATGTCTAAGATTCTGTCTACTGTTTTATAATTGAAAAACTGCAGTGGCATGTATAAAGACTAATAGTTTGTAGTAGAACCCTTCAATAATTTGGTAAATATTTTTCCTCAAACGGGGGGGGGGGGGAGGACTAGAAAAATGTCTGCAGGAATCTCATTTTTCATGGTATCTTCTTCAGATTTGAAATATAAACTCATGAGACATGTGACTTTCAGCCCATTACTTTTCTGGATTTCTCCAGGATTTATTTCATGTATTTTTATATGAATATTTAAAAAAATTCAGTGTGGTACAATTTTTATCAAGGCACTTCAGTGTCTATAACTTTTTATATTTTTGAGCATCATCAACTCTGGATGATGGATAGTAAAGGTCAAAGGGTCTTCTTTCCAAAAACACCACAATTGTGTGTGTGGCACACTGAAGTCAGGAACTGTTACCATTTTAAGTTAGTTAGTCATTTTCAGCTGTGATTCCCAATATGGGGGGTGCTAGTTAACAGGTTAAAGATTTTTGGGTCTGCACACCTTAATAGCTTCAACAATTGATTGCCAATTAAGTTTAGAATACAATGAACCAATTAGAACACAATTTACCGTAGGTCAGATAGTTTACAAATATTACATTTAAAATGCAAGTTTTTTTCTATGTATAAACTGTTTATGTAATAAAATATGTTTTAGTAGTTTGTGTTGTCACTTATCAGTGCAAAATTATCACAAATTAAAAACGATTAATGCCAATAATTTCCAAAACCCCACTTTTCTAGGGCATTTCTAAACTTTTGGAGGGCAGTGTAAGAGAAAAAGTACAGTCAGCTGCTCATAATGTTGATGTGTTTTTGTAGATGATGTGTGTGTTTGTAGATATTGAGACTGTTTTGATCCATCTGTAGGTTGTCTGGCTGTACGGTGATAGAGGAAGGCTGTGGTTATTTGTCTTCAGCTCTGAGTTCAAACCCCTCACACCTGAGAGAGCTGTAACTGAATAACAATGACCCACAAGATTAAGGAGTGAAGCTGCTCTCTGGTGGACTGAAGAGTCCAAACTGTCAGCTGCAGATACTGTGGTATTAAGAACATATAAGAGAAAAAGTGCAGTCAGCTGGCCATAATGTTGATGTGTGTTTGTAGATGATCTGTGTGTTTGTAGATATTGAGACTGTTTTGATCCATCTGTAGGTTGTCTGGCTGTACGGTGATAGAGGAAGGCTGTGGTTATTTGTCTTCAGCTCTGAGTTCAAACCCCTCACACCTGAGAGAGCTGGAACTGAATAACAATGGCCCACAAGATTCAGGAGTGAATCTGCTCTCTGGTGGACTGAAGAGTCCAAACTGTCAGCTGCAGATACTGTGGTATTAAGAACATATAAGAGAAGAAGTAAAGTCAGCTGGTCATAATGTTGATGTGTGTTTGTAGATGATCTGTGTGTTTGTAGTTAATGAGACTGTTTTGATCCATCTGTAGGTTATCTGGCTGTATGGTGACAGAGGAAGGCTGTGGTTATTTGTCTTCAGCTCTGAGTTCAAACCCCTCACACCTGAGAGAGCTGGAACTGAATAACAATGGCCCACAAGATTAAGGAGTGAAGCTGCTCTCTGGTGGACTGAAGAGTCTAAACTGTCAGCTGCAGATACTGAGGTATTAAGAACATATAAGAGAAGAAGTAAAGTCAGCTGGCCATAATGTTGATGTGTGTTTGTAGATGATCTGTGTGTTTGTAGATAATGAGACTGTTTTGATCCATCTGTAGGTTGTCTGGCTGTACGGTGATAGAGGAAGGCTGTGGTTATTTGTCTTCAGCTCTGAGTTCAAACTCCTCACACCTGAGAGAGCTGGAGCTGAATAACAATGGCCCACAAGATTCAGGAGTGAATCTGCTCTCTGGTGGAATGAAGAGTCCAAACTGTCAGCTGCAGATACTGTGGTATTAAGAACATATACACTGCCCTCCAAAAGTTTGGAAACACCCCTGACAAAGTGTGGTTTTGGACGATATCAGCATAAATCTTTATAATTTTTTGGTGCAAATACAGGTACATTAAAGTAACTTGACATTATCATTGAAGACCAGCAATAATAATTTTCATTTTGATTACATAATAATGGAAATATATACATGTCAAAGTCAGACATGCACCGTTGCCAGCTGAGATGCCTGGTTACTGGTTTAAACTCGGCCCAGGTTTTTAAAGATTTTTGGGTCAGCACACCTTAATAGCTTCAACAATTGATTGCCAATTAAGTTTAGAATACAATGAACCAATTAGAACACAATTTACTGTAGGTCAGATAGTTTACAAATATTACATTTAAAATGCAAGTTTTTTTCTATGTATAAACTGTTTATGTAATAAAATATGTTTTAGTAGTTTGTGTTGTCACTTATCAGTGCAAAATTATCACAAATTAAAAACGATTCATGCCAATATTTTCCAAAACCCCACTTTTCTAGGGCATTTCTAAACTTTTGGAGGGCAGTGTAAGAGAAAAAGTACAGTCAGCTGCTCATAATGTTGATGTGTTTTTGTAGATGATGTGTGTGTTTGTAGATATTGAGACTGTTTTGATCCATCTGTAGGTTGTCTGGCTGTACGGTGATAGAGGAAGGCTGTGGTTATTTGTCTTCAGCTCTGAGTTCAAACCCCTCACACCTGAGAGAGCTGGAACTGAATAACAATGACCCACAAGATTCAGGAGTGAAGCTGCTCTCTGGTGGACTGAAGAGTCCAAACTGTCAGCTGCAGATACTGTGGTATTAAGAACATATAAGAGAAAAAGTGCAGTCAGCTGGCCATAATGTTGATGTGTGTTTGTAGATGATCTGTGTGTTTGTAGATATTGAGACTGTTTTGATCCATCTGTAGCTTGTCTGGCTGTACGGTGATAGAGGAAGGCTGTGGTTATTTGTCTTCAGCTCTGAGTTCAAACCCCTCACACCTGAGAGAGCTGGAACTGAATAACAATGACCCACAAGATTCAGGAGTGAATCTGCTCTCTGGTGGACTGAAGAGTCCAAACTGTCAGCTGCAGATACTGTGGTATTAAGAACATATAAGAGAAGAAGTAAAGTCAGCTGGTCATAATGTTGATGTGTGTTTGTAGATGATCTGTGTGTTTGTAGTTAATGAGACTGTTTTGATCCATCTGTAGGTTGTCTGGCTGTATGGTGACAGAGGAAGGCTGTGGTTATTTGTCTTCAGCTCTGAGTTCAAACCCCTCACACCTGAGAGAGCTGGAACTGAATAACAATGGCCCACAAGATTAAGGAGTGAAGCTGCTCTCTGGTGGACTGAAGAGTCCAAACTGTCAGCTGCAGATACTGAGGTATTAAGAACATATAAGAGAAGAAGTAAAGTCAGCTGGCCATAATGTTGATGTGTTTTTGTAGATGATGTGTGTGTTTGTAGATATTGAGACTGTTTTGATCCATCTGTAGGTTGTCTGGCTGTACGGTGACAGAGGAAGGCTGTGGTTATTTGTCTTCAGCTCTGAGTTGAAACCCCTCACACCTGAGAGAGCTGGAACTGAATAACAATGGCCCACAAGATTAAGGAGTGAAGCTGCTCTCTGTTGGACTGAAGAGTCCAAACTGTCAGCTGCAGATACTGAGGTATTAAGAACATATAAGAGAAAAAGTGCAGTCAGCTGCTCATAATGTTGATGTGTGTTTGTAGATGATCTGTGTGTTTGTAGATATTGAGACTGTTTTGATCCATCTGTAGGTTGTCTGGCTGTATGGTGACAGAGGAAGGCTGTGGTTATTTGTCTTCAGCTCTGAGTTCAAACCCCTCACACCTGCGAGAGCTGGAACTGAATAACAATGGCCCGCAAGATTAAGGAGTGAAGCTGCTCTCTGGTGGACTGAAGAGTCCAAACTGTCAGCTGCAGATACTGAGGTATTAAGAACATATAAGAGAAGAAGTAAAGTCAGCTGGCCATAATGTTGATGTGTGTTTGTATTTAATGAGACTGTTTTGATCCATCTGTAGCTTGTCTGGCTGTATGGTGACAGAGGAAGGCTGTGGTTATTTGTCTTCAGCTCTGAGTTCAAACCCCTCACACCTGAGCGAGCTGGAACTGAATAACAATGACCCACAAGATTAAGGAGTGAAGCTGCTCTCTGGTGGACTGAAGAGTCCAAACTGTCAGCTGCAGATACTGAGGTATTAAGAACATATAAGAGAAGAAGTAAAGTCAGCTGGCCATAATGTTGATGTGTTTTTGTAGATGATGTGTGTGTTTGTATTTAATGAGACTGTTTTGACCCATCTGTATGTTGTCTGGCTGTACGGTGACAGAGGAAGGCTGTGGTTATTTGTCTTCAGCTCTGAGTTCAAACCCCTCACACCTGAGAGAGCTGGAACTGAATAACAATGACCCACAAGATTAAGGAGTGAATCTGCTCTCTGGTGGACTGAAGAGTCCAAACTGTCAGCTGCAGATACTGTGGTATTAAGAACATATAAGAGAAAAAGTGCAGTCAGCTGGCCATAATGTTGTTGTGTGTTTGTAGATGATCTGTGTGTTTGTATTTAATGAGACTGTTTTGACCCATCTGTAGCTTGTCTGGCTGTATGGTGACAGAGGAAGGCTGTGGTTATTTGTGTTCAGCTCTGAGTTCAAACCCCTCACACCTGAGAGAGCTGGAACTGAATAACAATGAGCCACAAGATTCAGGAGTGAAGTTGCTCTCTGGTGGACTGAAGAGTCCAAACTGTCAACTGCAGATACTGTGGTATTAAGAACATATACACTGTCCTCCAAAAGTTTGGAAACACCCCTGACAAAGTGTGGTTTTGGACGATATCAGCATAAATCTTTATATTTTTTTGGTGCAAATACAGGTACATTAAAGTAACTTGACATTATCATTGAAGACCAGCAATAATCATTTTTATTTTGATTACATAATAATGGCAATATATACATGTCAACGTCAGACATGCACCTTTGCCAGATGAGATGCCTGGTTACTGGTTTAAACTCGGCCCAGGTTTTTAAAGATTTTTGGGTCAGCACACCTTAATAGCTTCAACAATTGATTGCCAATTAAGTTTAGAATACAATGAACCAATTACAACACAATTTACTGTAGGTAAGATAGTTTACAAATATTAAATTTAAAATTAAATTTTTTTTCTATGTATAAACTGTTTATGTAATAAAATATGTTTTCGTAGTTTGTTGTCACTTATCAGTGCAAAATTATCACAAATTAAAAAAGATTCATGCCAATATTTTGCCAAAACCCCACTTTTCTAGGGCGTTTCTAATCTTTTGGAGGGCAGTGTAAGAGAAAAAGTACAGTCAGCTGGTCATAATGTTGTTGTGTGTTTGTAGATAATCTGTGTGTTTGTATTTAATGAGACTGTTTTGATCCATCTGTAGGTTGTCTGGCTGTATGGTGACAGAGGAAGGCTGTGGTTATTTGTCTTCAGCTCTGAGTTCAAACACCTCACACCTGAGAGAGCTGGAGCCTCATTTATAAAATGTTGCGCAGAAACCATCCTAAATTTGATCTTATGATCATCTCTCAAATATGCGTACGTGTGATTCATAGAATGAACGTACGTACAGAAAACGCACGTATGCGTCTCTTTCAGATGTGAAATCTATGAACCGCAAATGATCTTGAACTTGCATGCAACTGAATGGTTTCAGCTCTCTGCCTTGTAAACCACTCCTAATTAATATCATTAACATATAAAATATCACCAATCATCATAATTTAGAACAGCGAGCTTCAAGAACAGCTTACATTTTCAAAAACCTGCAGTACTCCGACTAGAAAAAGTGCATTCTCAATCTTTTACAAACACTACTAAAGAAAATATTTAGAACATCTCAATTACATTTACATTTATGCATTTTATCCAAAGCGACTTACATTGCATTCAAGTTACAGTTTTACATTTTATCAGCTCTTGCTTTCCCTGGGAATCGAACCCATGATCTTGGCGTTGCTAGCGCCATGCTCTACCATTTGAGCTACAGGAAAGCCACAATTAGTTTTTAAAACTAAAAACTTTTTTTAACGGGTTTTCTTTTTCCTGGAATAACCACTCCGGTAAATCCTGTGAAAGTGTAACAACCCAAAGAAGCCAAATTCTGTTTATGACTTATGCTTATGAACAAAAATGTTTTAAATTATGATTACTTTTTTATCACACCTGGGTTTTGTGATGGAATCCTTGGTAATCTGTTTCCATTTAAATTGTTAAACTGCTTAATTTATAGTGATCACATTTTAGCCTTGCTTACATTACTGAAGTCCAGGGGCCTTATTTAAAAAATGCTGCATAGAAACCATCCTACATTTGATCTAAAATGATTTATTTAAATGTTCAAAAACCATGTGTACACCTCTCTTCCAGATGTGAAATCTATAAATAGTGTGCAGCTGAATGCTTTCAAATCTCCGCCTTGTAAATCTTCACTAATTCATATTATTAACATAAAATAGACCACCAGTCCATGTCCAAATCCTTTACTTGAGAATGACGAGCAGCAAGAACTGTTTTGATTGTCAAATATTTGCAGTGCTCTGATTCTCCCACAAGGAGAAGTGCGTATGTCTGTTTAGAGACTGATGTGCTGCTAAGCACTTTTACACATCAAAGGTGTTTTTATAAATCTGAACGTTGGCATGGATTTTAGCGTACGTTCAAATCTGTGCTTACGTATATGTTTTATAAATGAGGATCAAAGTCATTAAATTGGCAACACTATAACACTGCTCCCCAGCATCGCTAATTACAAATAGAGAAGATAATGTGGAATTAATGTCACACCAGTATTTTATATTGCACACACCATACTGAACTCTACTGTGTGAAGAAAGAATAGGAAAGAATATGCCGAAAAGGAAATAAAACTCATCTAGTAATAAAAAGAGATAATTCAAATATTTTTAATATACAATTAAATGTGTGAAACTGACAACCAGGATAACAAGCATGCATTTATCTTACTCTTTAATCAATACAGAGTTTTACATTACATTCGTTACAGTTTGAGTTCTCCTGGAGTAACCTGAGCTTCAGTGTGTTGATCTTCATGGGTCACGCTTTGCAGGGTTCAGTCTGTCTCTCTCACATATGCAAACAAAAGCCCCTGTAATTATAACTATTACTTATTGAGATGCTTTTGAGATTTAGCATTTCGTTGTTGAATCTTTAACATCATATGATCAAGTCAGAATAGTTCATGTCAGTTCATGAAAAGTGAAAGTGCGTTACGAGTGAAAGTGCAGAAACTCTTTAAATACACGACAGACCGAGACAGAAGTACAGAGATGATGTCATCAGTGCAGCAGCTGCAGTGTCGTCATGGTAACGGCCAATAGGAGCAGCTGCAGACAGACAGGTGACCAGACTCTGGATCCAGCAGCTGCAGAGAGACACACAGATGTTGAGATGTGAGCTCTGTATCAGCAGATAAACACTTACAGAAGATGAATGGACTCTACAGCTAAACTCGACCTATGAGGATTTGTCTCAGTCTCTTCACTGTTTTCTCTAGCAGTGGTTTTATAGGTTCAAAACTATTGTATAATAAATACTTTTTTCATTTCTGTCCTCTGAAAATTCAGTATCATCATATTATGCAACATCTGTTGTATAACAAGTGAACAAAATAAAACTAAATATGTAAAGGTATAACACAAAGCATAATAACATGGTTATTTCACTTCATTAAAACTAAACATTTTCATTACTTGAATTAAAATAAAAGGTAACTTAAATGAAAATGAAAACTTAAAGGTGACATATCATGAAAATCTGATTTTTCCATGTTTAAGTGCTATAACCAGGTCCCTAGTGCATCTACCAACACAGTTACTGGGTTAATCTTTTTCACATTTTGTGTTTTGGTAAGCCTTTCTCTGCAAGCTTGTGAAAAAACCAACGAGTCAGATTTCGCTCCCTCTGTGAATAGTAAAGGGATCTCATTATAATATTACCACCCCTTATTCTGCACATTTTGAGGTGTACCAGACAATGGTGTACCAGTTCTAAGGCCATGGCGAAAGTTCAAGCAAAGCATCGGTCTTTGTCTACACAAACAAGCACAGAACACTGTTTAGAGTCCCAGCCTCAGAGGAGACAAGAGAGCAGTGGATTTATTATACCATTTACTGTGTATTACGCTGCTGCCACACAGATCTAATAAACATGCAATTTATTTCCCTTCACTGACCCTAACCCTACCTTCACAGACATAACTGACTTGTGTTTTAAACATAAATGTGTGTATTTGACAGTTTAAGTGCAATAAGACATGAGAGCGAGCTTAGTTTAGTGCTCACATGCTGTGTGACAGACGCTTTCTGTGTGTTCGCTTCGGATGTGTGCCCTGAGAAAACTGTATAACAGAAGTTTAAACTAATATGGCTTCATTATAATCAAAACCAAACATGTTTTTGGCAGAGTATCTGAGACACAAGCTGTAAAGGCACAGCTCTATTCTGGAAAAGGGGACGGGGAGCAGCAGCTCATATGCATTTAAAGAGACGTGCACTAAAACAGCATGTTTCTGTTTCCACTCAAAATAAGCATTTTCAAACTGGTATAATAAATTATATGTGGGGTATTTTGAGCTGAAACTTCACAGACATATTCTGGGGACACCTGGGACTTACACTACACATTGTAAAAAGGGGCATGATAGGTCTTCTTCAAACGTTTTATTTCAGGTGGTTGCTAAAGCATAATTTCTCATTTTCATTTAGTTTAACAATGTACAAAAATAAACTAAATGTCAGTAGTTTTCTTTTTATTTCAGTTTGTTTTAAAAACAACAAAATCAACAAATTGACTAAAACTTTAACTAAATTTAAATTAAAGCAGAAAATATTAAAAAAATCTAATTCAAAATATTAACAAAAACTATAATAGTTTCTCAGTGATAGCAAAATAAAACTGGTTTATAATTAACACTGATTTAAACTGCATTTTTTGAAAATGTCTGAAGCTAGTCATATATGTTTTAATGTTATAAATGTATTATGCAATTTATTGTTCTTAATATTTGTTGTCAAAACAATGGTTCTATATTTTTGCTGTTTTGTGAAATTGTGTTACTATTTATGTTTTGGTGAAACTCACTGTTTAACGGTTGCTGTAGCTAGTGTGTGTTGATGAACAGGATCAAGTATGAGGAATAGATTTTAGTGTATAAATAGTGGTTTGTTCATGTTCTATAGAGAGGTTGATTTGACTGTGACAACTAGCCCCGGTGTCTCCCTCATGATCTCTCAGAAGCTCAGTGTGTGGCTGGTACCTGTGGTGCTGGTCTGGGCTGACGGTGCTTTAGTGCTGCTGCTGCTGCTTGTAGTGGTGGTGCTGACAGTGGTTTCTGTGACGGTGGAGTTCCTGCCACCCGTCAGACCGATCTGCAACGTGTCCAGATCCGACTGCAGCTGAAGCCTGATCCACTCCTGTATCTGTGCTGCACTTTCATACGTCTTCAGATCAGGCACATTCACACCCAACAGACTCTTCACCTCAGGCACGATCAGCACCTGCAAAAACACACACAGCAGCGGAATCACCATTCATGAACATAACACACCTACAGATGAGGACGAGCAGGTCGTTAGCTGGAGAGAAAAACCCACGAACACCACTGAAATGGACTGAGTTCAGAGTCTGTTCTCACATGTGTAAATGTGTAATTGAAATTAATAATTGTCAGGAGACTCACGTTGATGACGCTCTGCTTCAGACTCATGAATGTGAGCACATCCATGTTCACATTGGAGTTCACAAGAGTACGAATGAACGTCACATCAGCTCCACCTGCAAACCAACACACACACACAGAGAAGATCAGCCTGACAGCAGCATGCATATGTGTGTCTTTGAGTGTGTGTGTTGTTACCGAGGTAGTTCTGCAGCAGCTGGTATGTCGTGATGCTGACAGTGTTTGTACTGCGTGTGTTTGTAGCGTTGAATGCGTTCTGAGCGATACTGAACAGAACTGACTTCTTCTCTGAGCTACAGCTGGTCAAAGAGAGAGCAGAAGCTCGCCTGCAAACACACACACACACACGTTTAGTTTCTAAATCTTAAAAACACACAGACACAAACTTGTCTATATGGAGATGTACTTCTATTATTTCCATATAGAGCTAGTTATAAATATTACAATCTAAACCTGACAGAAAACCTCCAGCAATTTTTTTAATAAAACTTTTTAAAAATGAGGACGTCCCCAAAATGAGGTATTGAGAGATTTTGTTCAGTTTAGCTCAATTGTGAGTACAAATTTGTCCCCAAGGCATGGTTAAATTGCTGTGTGTGTGTACTCACTCCACGCTGGCAGCCGTGATGCTGTTCAGCACACTCATGTTCAGCGCACACAGGTTCGTTCCTCCCAGAGTGTTCAGCTCGTTAGTGCCGAGAGTGTTTCCATTCACACTCGGATACTTACTGACCAGCAGCTGGACCTGAGAGAGACACACACATCAGCACACTGAAGTACTGTACACTCACTCACTCACACACACACACACACACACTCTCTCTTTCTCTCACACACACACACAGTACCATCTCCGCATCCCAGTCTCCGTTGCGTCGGTTCATCAGAGACGAGAGCGTGTCGATCTTTGTCACGTTCCACTTTCTGACATCATCGGGTGTGGCCGCACGGGAGGCAGAGCCTAAAACCTGCAGCACCCCATCAGACAGTCCGCCCGGATACACCTGAGGGGCGGGACACACACACGTCTCTATGGCAACACTGTGATTGACAGCAGGTACAGCAGTGTTCAAGAGTGTATTTTACCTGGTTGAGTTTGTCCAGGACAATCCGCTGGTAGCTCCTTTCGTAAACTCTATCGGTCACGGCCTCCAGGTTGTCCTTCAGTGTTTGGACGCTCAAACAGGCGTTAAACTGCGGCACGTCGTACGCAAACGGAAACATGTCACTGTACACCTGAGCCTGCAGGATCGGTCCCACAGTGCATGCTGTTTCTACAGGAGATGAGAGAGACACACGAATACAGCTTCAAATATATCATACATGCTCATTTAATGAAATAAAAAACAAAATGTATCACGGTTTCCACAAAAATATTGGGCAGTTTTCAACATTGCTTATAATCAGCAATGTTTCTTGAGCAGCAAATCAGCATATTAAAATGATTTCTGAAGAATCATGTGACACTGAAGACTAGGGGTGTCCCGATTAATCAATCTCTGGAATTGATTCTGAGCTTAGTTTTTAATTCTAGGCTAGTTTTTAACCGAACACTCAAATGCTCACAAAGAAGAGCGCTTGTGTGTTTGGCCGAGTAATGGAAGTGGTTAAATGTACTTGCACCTTAACTCTTATGCTTTTATGACGCAGAATTAATGGAAACACAGCCCACTGTGAACTCTCTTGTAATTCACTCCAACCTTTTCAAACTTTATGAATGATTATTTTAGGTTGAATTGGTGTGTGTGTCAGGAGCTGGAAGCAAGCAGAATACAGCTGTTTCTAAAGCACGCAGTGCCATCTGCTGTTAAAAACTAAGCTCAGAATCGATGCAAGAGAGAATCACGATGCACTCTGAAAAATCACAGAATCGATCCACGAATAGATTTATCGTGACCCTACTGAAGACTGGAGTAATGATGCTAAAAATTCAGATTTGATCAAAGCAATAAATTACATTTTGACAGATATTCACATAAAAAACAGCAGTTTTAAATTGTAATATTTCACTGTTTTTACTGTATTCTTGATCAGTTAAATGCAGCCTTAGTGAGCAGAAGAGACTCTTTCAGAAACATTAAAACATCTCACCGACCCCGAACATTAGTGTAATAGCGGTTCTGTGGTGTTTCTGCAGTGATTCTCACCAGCGGATCTCTTGATTTTGACTCGTGAGATTTTGTTGACCTCGTTCATCATGTTGAGGATCTTCATCTCTGAAGCTTTATCATTCTTCCTCAGGTCACGAATGAAGGTCTTCAGAAACCTCTGCTTGTTGGCCTGACGAACACATACAGGCAGAGATTTATGGCTGGCACACACACACACACACACAGACAAACACACAAACACACACACATGCACACTCTCTCACACTCACACACACTCACACAGACAAACACACACACATGCACACTCTCTCACACACACACACTCTCTCACACAGACACACACACACACTCACACACACACTCTCACACAGACACTCACAAACACACACACTCTTACACAGTCACACACACACACACACACACACACACACACACAGATGCACACTCTCTCTCTCTCTCTCTCACACACACACACACACACTCTCACACAGACACTCACAAACACACACACACAGCCCCGCGTTCCAGTCACTGGAGCGTTCCTGCGGTCGCACCTGTGTGAATTTGCTCCAGATGTTGGCGGTGAGGTACAGCGGCAGGAGGCCCAGGTTCTCCAGCGTGGTTCTGTCCCAGCTGTCTGAGGGTCTAAGAGGAAGGTCTGGTGTCAGTCTGAGTTCATATAACGCACAGGAGATCAGTGTGACATACGTGTGTGAGTGAGTTTGTACCCGTAGCTGGTGTTTCCTCCCAGCAGGACGCTCTCCAGCGCAGAGATCTGCTGAGCTGATAGATTCACACACTGCTTGAGTTTCTCCAGCACATACGAGTCCGAGCTCTGGATGTAATCACTGCTCAGAAAACAACACATGCTGCCCAAAACATCGAGCTGATCCCGAATGATCCTGAATCCTGAGATTCCCTGAAACAGACCAAACACCACAGCAGATGATTTATAAACATCAGCATCTGTCAAACATGACCAGACAAACACTTCCTTTGTCCTGAAAACCTTTTTCATCTAATTGGAGTTGTTTTATTTCGTTGACAAATACACTCAAAAATATATAGGCACAAATTTAATATTCATACATTTGAATTGCATATAAATTTTCTGTCCATTTAGATTACATAATTTCAACAAAAACAAACTAATAAACTTTGTGATGCATATTTGTCAGTTATAACATTGTTTTGATATACTTTGTATATTTTCTGTTTATGTTTTTAAGTAAAATTTGAATAGGCTTAGTTTAAATTTTTGTACTAGCTAATGATAAACCATACATAAATATCGAACATAAATAAATTTGTTGGTCTGATTGCTTCTAGTGTCCTCATTTGTAAGTCGCTTTGGATAAATGCGTCTGCTAAATGACTAAATGTAAAACAGGTCGGCTATCTGTACTAGTACAACCCAAATTCCGCAAATGTTATTAAATTATTAAATTTGAATAAAAAGAAAACTAAAATACTTTCAAATCACATGAGCCAATATTTTATTCACAATAGAACATAGAGAACATAACAAATGTTTAAACGGAGAAATTTTATACTTTTATGCACAAAATGAGCTCATTTCAAATTTGATGCCTGCTACAGGTCTATTTGAAAGTCTTTTAGTTTTCATTTTATTCAAATTTAAAAAATGTCCCAACATTGCCGGAATTCGGGTTGTGCCAATAAACTGTGAATTTTTTTTTAAATTTATATATTTATCAATAGATTCGATTTATTTTTAATCTCATACATTTTAACACTTAACAATAAAGTCCCATAAGTTAACATTTGTTAATGCATTAACTAACCATGAGCAGTGCATTTGTAACTGTTCATAGTTAGCTCAGCTGAGGTCCATTAAATAATATTAAAAGATACAATTTTTGATTTTAATAAAAGTTTTAATATTACTAAATGTTAAAATTAACTTGAACTAAGATTAATAAATGCTTTGGAAGTATTTTTCATAGTAGTTAATGTTAACTACTGCAGTACGCTAAAGTCAGTCTAATCGCAGCTAGTCATATTTTACATTTACATTTATGCATTTAGCAGACGCTTTTATCCAAAGCGACTTACAGTGCATTCAGGCTATACATGTTTTATCAGTATGTGTGTTCCCTGGGAATCGAACCCACAACCTTTTGCGCTGCTAACGCAATGCTCTACCACTGAGCCACAGGATACAACTCAAAACATATTTTAACCATGTTTGTACTTTTTTTTAACAAAAAGGTTTAAATGAAAATGATTATTTAAATAAAATCAAACAGTCAATAATAAACTACAGCAAATGTTTTGAGTGCAGAAATCTGACCTGTTTCATTAAAATGTGGCTGACCAACATGCATCGTATTAAGCTCAATTAGTTTGTTAAAAAATGCACATACAAATGCACAGGAATTGTATATGCATTTCAAATACAGAAATGTTCAATTTAAGCTCAAATCTTTTTCTCAGTGCATAAATGAATATAAAAACTTTGTTGTGATTACCAGACAGTCCCTGGCGTTGTTGAACAGCGTCTGCTCCTTGAAGGACAGTGTGCTGGACAGAACAGAGAAGTTGGCCGTTCCCAGAGAGGAGAAATACGAGCGGCACAAAGATCTGTCAATCAATGAGTAGCTGAAACACAGACAAACAAACACATGACGATCTTCATGAACTCTGTGTCCCTGAGACTGACAGCATGAGTGTGTGTTTGTGCTTTCAGACACACTTGTAATAGATGAGCACTTCAGCAGGATACTGGGAGAAGGCAGCGAGATCGGCGCTCTTGATGTAGTGATACATGCAGGTCAGCTGAAGGAGAAACACACACACACACACACGAACACGCTCATCATCACATTGATTCTCCTGCACATCTCAGCTCATCATCAAATCTGTGTCAATTACTAAATAAGATATTAAACTTACTATATTCAAAGATGCAAACCATCCTATTAATTCTACTGTATTATATTTGATGCATTAAATTCAAGATGATCATGCACAAAATTTGCTGTTAAACATGTTTAACACAATCTACTCCATGTCTTCTGTCATCTGATTGATAGTTTAAAGGATTTTTTATCCAGTAAAAGCTCTTTTAGTGTAATTGTACAAATGCTTCACGTATCTTTCTGCTGTCAAATCTTGACTGATTTGTATCTAGTAAACAACAGAATAACTTTAATTTTGTTAGTAATATTCCAAGATCAACACATGCTTTATTTACTGCTCTCAGTGTCACTTTCTATCCTGTCCTTGTGCTAAAGAACTTTAAACTAATTAAAGCCACTTCCTGAATGACATCATCCTCCAGGAAATGACATGATTTTGGAGGGAAACAGACATCAGCGGATCAATGGATCTGATGGATTCGGTGATGTTTTGTGGATGTTGAATTTTAAAATACCAGCATTGGAAAATGATACTGGTCAATATTTTTCTTGTGTAAATGAAGAAGCTGAAGGGTTCGATGCGGACCAGAGCAGATTTATCAAAGTCTATTCTTTTATAAAGGTTTCATGAGGTTCTGCAGAACATGAAGGAGCATCTTAATTTGAATGACAGTGGTTTGTAAAACATGCATCATAAGCCTGTGAATGATAGTGTGCTTGTTCACCTGTGACTCCTGCAGGACGAGCGTCTGATTGGCTCGTCGTTTGCAGCCGCGGATCAGATTCATGACTTTACTAGAGCTGAAGCTCTGGATTCGTGAACAGGTGAAGCCCTGCAGCACCTGGAAAGACATGCTACACACACACACACACACGTTAACATGGTCAAAACTACAACAACATCTAATCTGAATAATCAAACTCTTCACTCACTCATCCGGGTTGCTGAACTGCGCAGCGACGGTTTCAAAGATCAAAACGGCCTGAGAGGAAGAGAAGTTCAACCATGTCATTATTATTATTTAACATATAATTATGACATTTGGGCTTATTATTTAACATTAACGCCTGCCGCACCTGCTCGTGTTTCCATTTCTTCTGGTTGACCATCTGCGCAGCCGCAGATGATGACGACACACCCACCAGGAAGACACGTGGGATTTCTGTGGCCATGAGGTCAGGAACATTTGAGATGACGCTGTCGGATGAGTTGCTGACAGAGATGATCTAAAGAGAGACAGAGAGAGAGAGACGTCACGAGACGAAGCTGAGATGCACCGGAGACGTGACAATGTCAGCAAGAGTTACCTGGCTGACGATGGTCTGCTGGACGATAACAGGTGTGCCGATGACGTTGGTCACGAACAATTCAGATTTAATTGCCTCAAGGAAGATATTTCCTGAGATTAGGCTGAAGATTGATGTCTGAACACCGATGATCAGCGAACCCAAGTTCTGCAGACTATCCACACTATTAATCTGCCACAGACACACGTGCGTGTTAGTACATCTAAAACTATACAACAGACATAAGCGAGTCAAACTGTATAAATGAGTCAATGAATAACTGGTTTGTTCAAGAATACTGATTCATTCAAGAATGAAACGAGCAACTGTCTTTCTATTCAGTTAATCATTGATTCAATTAATGTGTTCAACATTACTGATTCAATCAGGACTGAAACAACTGACAGTCTTTATGAATAAATTACTGATTCAACAACATGTTCAACAACACGAATAAGAGTGAGTCAATGAATCTTTGATTCAAGCCATTCGTTCAACAACACTGATTCACTCAAGAATGAAGCAGCACTACTGTGTGTTCCTGAGAGGCACATGACGTGTGATTCGGTGGGCTTTGAGAGGTGTTGGTGGTGTGTACCTGGTAAACTCCAGATGACAGCAGGGTCTGGATGATCATCATGGCCTGATCGAGGTTCCAGCCCTCAACGAGGCTGAGCACAGAGAGCGCATCGAGCAGCACGTTCCCTCCGGCACCGCTGATCTGAGCCGTGCTCAAACCCATGGATGACTGACCCAGAGCCTCGATGGCGTTCACCGTCAGAACCTCTGCGTTACTGGCCAGAGCCGCCGACACCTGCACACACACACACGGGTTTAGCTCAGAGCTGATTTCTGCTGACATAAACACACTTGAGCACACCTGTACGTACTTCAGGTAGGACGTCGGTGCAGTTCTGATGGATGCTGGATGAGATGTTCTTCAGCTGCTCTGAACTCAGCTGAAGGAAGGAGCTCACAGGAGCCAAGCAGCGGAACTTCAGAGGAAGACTATGAATGAACACAAGCAAACGTTAACCAGCGTGGGTTGGTTTACTGGTCTAAACTGATCTAAGTTAGTTTAGATGGTCCAACAGACAAGTGGCCGAGACCATCAAACCAAACCAGACTTTTCAGCAGGGGAATTTTTCAAATGATAAGGATTTCCTGTAAAGGACTGCCAGCCTTCAGACAAAACAACAAAAGTGTGTTATGTGAGATTTAAACTAGCCTTGGTTTGATGAGAGCGGCTCATGATGGATTTAAATGACTTTTCATTTACATTCTGAAAAATTAAGGTTCTTTATTGACATTGTTGGTTCCATGAAGAACCTTTAATATCCAATGGAATCTTTCCATCGCACAAAAGATACTTTATAATGGAAAAGGGTTCTGAAACTACACTTCAGACTAAGAAAAAATGGCTCTACTAAGAGCTGGTGACAGAAAGATTCTTTGGGAAACCCAAATGGTTCTTCTTTATGGCATCACTGTGAGATCATTCTTTTGAAACCTTCAGTTTTAAGAGTGTAGTTTAGTAAGATGCGATTAAGGCTGATTATTGGGAGTGTTGTTGGCATCTCTCACTAGTAGGCACTGAAGGACGGATTAATCTCGAACAGCAGAGTCACATAGTACTCCAAGACGCCATCAGGAACGCTGATCTGACTGAAGAGCTGCAGGTTCTCCAGGTTCACCGTGAACGGCTGAAAAACAAACACGCTTTTGAGTTTGGAATGGGTGTGAGTAGAAGATGAACGGATACAAACAACAGAAAACAGATCTGAGTTCTTCAAGTTGACACACCTTAATCAAGCCAAACTGGAGGAGGTCGTCCAGTGTGATGAAGCTCAAGAAGACAGAGATGTAGTCTGCGAACCAGGCGGTGGAGTTGAGATCGGGGTTGGAGGTGTTATAGCATTTCGGAGTTGAATCTGAAGCTGAGAACACAAAGACAAACGTGGCTCATCATCAGACAAATGCTCGTTATCCCTGCACAGCAGAATCAATCATGCAGTCAGTCAAAGTGACTCACAGGAGTTGAGGTAGACCAGGATGGTGTTGTAGATGTCCCTCTGAGAAAACTCCGCTGTGGTGTAGTTGTATGTAGCCATCGCTGAAACACTAAACAGAGAAGCACACAGAATCTGCCATCAATAGATATCTTTAGAGGAAAACTAGTTACATTGAGCAGCTTGTGTTGAGGCTCAATATGATTCTAGCAAAATTTAAGAACAAACTGACATGACACCATTTTGAACAATATCAGGCCAAAACAAAGTTGATTTAGAGTTTGTTTCTGGAGTTTCAAGAACAAAGTCTTTACGCTACTGAAACACATAGTAGTAAAAGGTACAGTCACATTAACCATAGCTCTTAGAAATCGGGGCGTTTCATGTTGGTCATTCAAAATCACCTACGAAAAGCTGCTTGGTTTGAAAGGGACTTCTGTGTGAGCTGTGCGTCATACATTACTACACAACTGAGAATAGACAATGGACTTTCTTGTCTGCAAAATCTCTCCAGAATTTCTGTAATGTGACTGTTCTTTCGGCTTGTATTTGTTGATTCACAATGTAATGTGGAAAACGTGCTACTCACAACTTCTTGAAGGGGAGACAGGAGGCGTTTCGCATGACGTCTGGAGCGATGAACTGTGAGGTGAGGAGAGGCAGGTACTGAACGAGTCGAAGATCAAACCACTGATTCACCTCAGACTGGCTTTCCACCTTCAGAACTTGAGGCCAGACGCAGGACAACACCTGCCGGGCCAAACCGTTGGGCAACAGGGGCTCCTGCGGGACACAGAGATGCTTCTTCATTTACTGCTAGTTAGGACTGTGAACCTGGGCTGCTTTGGCCACTTCACAGTAAATGAGAGTAATTCAGGAGCTGCTAAACAAGCCGAGCAGCTAATATATGATTATTATATTATCGGATTTAAATCTAGAGGGTCATTGCATTAGTTTATGAGCAAAAGATGTCCGTACCGTCTGTAAGTATTGGGACGTCTTTGGGTAAATTCTGAAAAGTGGACAGATTTGGGTCACATCATCCACAGCATTGGGCCGGTTCAGGAGAATGCTGACCTCCGCTGGAGACACCGACTCCATCAGCTGTGAGACAACACACACGTCAAACAACAGCAGAACTTTCAATACGAAGAGTTAAAGGTGCGCTTAGTGATCTGGTTGTTCTCCAAAGCTACAGTTCAACCTATTGACTCCCATTGCCCACAAGAGCATTCAGAGGCTCCCCTTTAATCATCTTCCAGATCCATGGTTGAGAACCACTGATTTAAAGAAATGACTATAATCTTCAACAACTGACTCGTTCACGGACTCTATATGAGATCAGTAATCAGCAGATGAGGGGGTGTGATGTCTCTGACCTCTGGCACGCGAGCCGGCGGCATCAGCGACAGGAAGGTGGTCAGATTGGGGAACTGGAAACTCATGAAGGAGGAGGTCAGGAAAGCATAGTAGCTCTGGTTAGCATAGCAGCGCAGCGGGGCAGGGCCTGTGGAGATAGAGGGATGATGGGTGAGTGGATGGAGGGATGACACATGAATAGATGGATGGATGGATGGACACCTGAGAGAGAGCCGAGGATCAGCTGGTAGATCTGATCTTGTGTCACGGGCTGGAAGGTGGAGCTGGACGAGTTCAACAGCTGGACCCTGGAAGAGCAAACAGCAGTGAGCATGCAGACAGGTTGTGTGTGTGTGTGTGTGTGTGTGTGAGTCTCCCGTGAGGGCTAAGTTTAGGTGTAGGGTAGATGTAGGGCAATAGCACATACAGTTTGTACAGTATAAAAACCATTATGCCTATGGGATGTCCCCACTTTTCACAAAAAAAACATGTGAGTGTGTGTGTGTGTGTTAGTGAGTCTTACGCCTGCTGGCTGATGGGACAGGGTCGCTGCTGGACGATGCTGAAGTAGGACGTCACGTGTTGGACGGTGATGTTGGCTACGAAGGAAGGCAGTATGTTCAGGACCCAGATCTGCAGAGCAGCATCTGGTAAGGTGGTCAGATTGGCTCTGTCAAACACCTGCTGCAGAAACGCCTCCTGCACGGGGGACGGGAGAACCACGCCCTGCGTCTAACAGACACAGACCACAGCCAGTCAGAACACAGACACACCTCAGACGGCCAATCAAAACACAGACACACCTCAGACAGCCAATCACAACACAGATACTCCACAAATGGCCAATCAGAACTCAGATGCTCCACAAATGGCCAATCAGAACATAGATACACCTCCGATGACCAATCAGAACTAGGGCTGAAACTAAAGATTATTTTGATAATCAATTAATTGGACTATTGTTTCTTTGAATAATCAATTAATTGGTTATTCCACATCCATGCAGCGCAAAGGAGCCATCAGAACTAGGACTTCAAATGAATGATTCTTTTTGAAACGATTAATCAGACAGTTGTTTCTGTGAATAATCAATTTAGTGAGAAAAAGGCCAAATTTTACCTTGATTTGATGGAGAAAAAACATCTTATTCCACATTTATGCACCACAAACTAACAATTATTTTGAGAATTGATTAATCGACTAGTTGCGTCTGTAAATAATCTATTAATTGGATAAAAAAGCCAGATTTTCTTTTCTTTATTTTATTGTGGGAAACATGTAATTCCACATTCATACAGCACAAATGGCGATTATGACGTTTCTTTTTGATAATTGATTAATCGGCCAATTGGATCCCAGATACACCACATGCAGTCAATTAGAGAGAAGAGCAGAGCATCTGAGCTGTGACTGGCTGAGAGTATGTTGATGAATAGAATGTGTTAGGGGTGTGTGTGTGTGTGTGTGTGTGTGTGTGTGTCACCTGTAGCGTAGCGGAGAGTGATGAGAAGAACACAGTGAACTGAGCGTCCGGCACATAGAGCAGCAGATTGTTGACCGCAGCGGTGCTGGACAGGAATCCAGGAGAGCTGGACACCTCCACTAACTGCCTCAAGCTCAGCAGACTCAGAGTGTCAAACTGCACAAACACACAGAGGAACACATCAACACATGCATCTGTACACACTACGTGTGTGTGTGTGTGTGTGTGTGTGTGTGTGTGTGTGTGTGTGTGTGTGTGTGTGTGTGTGTGTGCATGTTCGTACCACACTGAAGCTGGGGTTGAGTGTCTGTAGGTCAGTGATTGTGGTGAGAGCAGAGAAACGTCCAAAGCTGCTGATCAGCCAATCACCGCTGCTCTGAGAGACGTCCACACACCCTAAACACAGAGCAACACAACTGAGCATTTGCTACAGAACCTGTGTGTTTGTGTTCATTTCTGTGTGTGTGTGTGTGTGTGTGTGTGTGTGTGTGTGTGTGTGTGTGTTTCCAACCTGCAGTGCTGTTCTGAGCGAGGAAGACTTTGATGAAGTCAACGTAGACATTAGCTTGTGTGTCGGTGGACATGGTGTCAAAACTCTGACTGAAGCTCTCGACACTGTGAAAGAGACCAAAGCTCAGAGCTGCTTCAGCATATGTGTTTGCGCGCATGTGTGTGTGTGTGAAACTCACACGCTCCTGTAGGTGTCACAGCTGAAGTCTCTGGTGGACAGACAGGACAGGAACGTCTCGGAGGCGTGGGGTAAAAATGGGCGGAGCCTGGAGTTAAACCAGAGCTGGATGAACAAATCATCTCTCAGATTGGTGGAGCTGAAGGAGCTCAGAGTGACCTCTCCAATCACATTCAAGAATGACACTGCGGGGTGGGACTTATTCAGCCTCTGATGGAGAAACACAGTTCAATGTTACGTTCTTGTATCCTGCACTGCGTATAAGCGGACAGTGGTGAGTGTGTTTCGTGTACCGTGTTGGAGAGCAGGTCGAGCGCTGGACCCAGCACAGGGTTGACCTTCTGCGTGAAGAGCTTCCACGTCTCCTCGGACACGTTCTCATTCCTGCTGAGACCGCATGACAACACCGTCGCCAGGTCCTGTGAGCTCAGATCTGTCAACTGAACACACACACACACTAGACACATGTTTCCAGAGACTGGGTGTGTGTGTTCACACGTCTGTGTGCGGTGTGTTTCACGTACCTCTGCACAAGCGTACTGTGTGATGCTGAATTCACAGAGCCGACTGCCATCATGAGACGAGCCGAGATACACTGACAGAGCAGAACTGAAACACACACACACACTTATGAGTATGACAGAAACACCTCAACCGGCCAGTCAGAACACTGATACTTGTATGCCTCAACCAGTCAATCAGAGCACAGATACTCTACACGTGGCCAATCAGACTTAGCGCTGAACTTGTGATTATTTTGATAATCAATTAATCAGCTTATCATTTCTTTAAATAATCAATTGCAAGTTTGTCTGTTTGAGATCTAAAATCATATTGAAGGTGTTTTCACCTGTTGGTGCTCCCACACACTGTCGTTTCTGAGAGAGAGAGAGAGAGAGAGAGAGAGAGAGAGAGAGAGAGAGAGAGAGTCAGCTCACATAGCACACGATTACAGACAGAAATAACCAAACTAACCAATCAGAGACGATCACTAACCATTCACTGGTGTGACGCCACACTGGAGGAGACAGAAGAGACACACGTGAGCATCACATGAGCTTAAATCATCAGCATACTTTTTTATTATGCAAATAATACAATTCAAATAATATAGTCAAGTGCAAAGGGAATGTAATATTTTCAGACACTTACCTGCAGGTTATTTCCAATTAAATGAAAATGCATTACAGTTTAAAATTCTATCAAATGCACTATTTTGACCCACTTAAGTACATCTTTATACAGTATGTAGTTTCATTATTACTTTCACTGTCTTTGAAATATGGGTAAAGTACTGCTGAATTTATGATCAACTAAAACGCTTTAATGTCATTTTGTATATCATGTATTTAAATATAGTTGTAATGATGAAGTAGTTATTAAATAACACAAAAATTAGAATCAAGTACTTTACATGTGCTCTAGTATGTTAGTCAACACATCAAAATAAGCGTACTTCTTTAAAGCATCACTAAAGCTTATTAAACCATGTTTTGAAATGCACTTTTAAATGTACTGAAAGTTTGTTTACAAATTAAAAGTTTAAAAGTGTACTTTAGTGTGTCGAGAAACATAGTCATGAAAGTGTCTCTCTTTATGTACAGTTTTTTTGTTTTTTAAATAGACTTTTAAGATCTGAAGTACACTAAAACTGCACAATCAATACACTTAAGCGCATGTCTTTTTCCCAGGGCACCTTCAAGACTCACCTGTCCACTGGAGCTCACACAACCTGAGACACAGAGAGAGAGACACTCATGAGTGTGTGTGTGTGTGTGTGTGTGTGTGTGTGTGTGTGTGTGTGCATCTTAAAACAAACGTCTCATGATAGTGAAAGTGCTCTGGTCTCACCCTGCGGCACGTTCTGAAGAAGAGCTGATTTACTCCTCAGAATCACTGACTCCAGATCCACCGGCACGCTGACCATCAGATGATCCAGACGGTGGAAACTAGCAAGCAGACAGAAGCACAGACGTGTGAGCATGAGACTGTGAGATTCAGCGCATGAAACACATTCAGAGCATGACGAGACTCACATGAGCTGATATGATGCACAGGAGACGTTCCTCTGTCAGAAAGAAACACATCCGGGGGTCAATGGTGGGACAGCAATGAGAAACAGATGCAAAAGTGCACTGAAAAACTCCTTTACCGTCTTTGATGACTCCACCATGATGGGAAGCGTGGAGACGATCCTCTCTTTCTGTGGAGACGCGGTCAGGTGATCGAACACGGCATTGATGACCACACTTTTCTCTGGAAGACCAGGAACATCATCAAACATCAGGCCGACCAGCTGCTCTGGAGAGAGATAGAGCAGGCCGCTCATCTGGAAACAGAGAAGAAAGCAAGTTAAAACTCTTCCACACTTCAAGAACACTTCCAGCAAAATACCTTGAGAAGCAAAAGTGTGGAAGATTATTGTTCCCTGTTCTGAGAGAATCTAGAATTACATTTCTTGTGTTAAAGTCTGCATTCAAGCTAAATTCACCTCATTTTCTAAATGCAGATCTTATTGTGAATAATTTTTCTGTAATTGTTTATTTTCTTAAAAATACAGTATTGTTTAATCAGAATGTCATAACTGGATCTTCCAGTGAAACGTCAGATTTCTCCAATCATTTAAACTCCACTTAAGCTCCGCCCCTTTCTTACAATCTACTGCATGCTTGTGTTCAGATCCGCCTACATTTTGGAGAGCCACGCCCACATCTAAACTGATGCACAGAATCAAGCCCCGCCTTAATCAAGCCCCGACCCGCAAGCTCATCTAAGTTTGAGAGCCACGCCCACTTCTCAACATGCAATCAGCAACTGATGCACTGAATCAAGCCCCACTTTAAACTCCGCCCCTGCAAACTCATGCTCATATAATTTTAAAAGCCACGCCCACATCAATGTATCAGTTTATGCTTATAAAAAGAAAATCGGCTCAGTTTTGCTTCTCAGGTAACTGTCCCATGTTTTAAAGGAAAACACAAATCCTGATGACTGTTTGTGCTGTAAATGTGTTTTAGTGACTGTACCGGGTTGAACTGTGGGTTGAGCGAGATCAGCTGATTCAGAGGAACGAGAGCAGAGAACTGGCCGAAGTTACTTATGAGCCACTGAGAGCTGTCGTTGGACACACACGCTGCACCTGAACACACACACATCACAGCAATACAGTGTTATTAATGAGCTGATCTGACCCGGACAGAGGAACGACACACAGAGGAGCGTCTGATCAGTACCTGCTCTCGAGAGGAACGGGACGATGAATTCTGACACGGTTGTTCGGCGCTGAAAGTCAGTCATATGGACAAATCCTGCATCGAATGCTCCAACCCTTCATCACACACACACACACACATACATATGTCAATATCATATCACTCAGACTCCAAAACTAACCTGATTCATACACTGCTCACTCAGTATTTTTGACTTGTTTTAAATAGTTAAACAGAAAGTGAGTAAGTTTTGGGCCGTTTACACTGTCTGGAAGCTCTGGCAGCTGAAGTTCTGGCTGCGCAGACACTGCAGGAAGGTTCCGGATGCCCTCGGCAGAAACGGCCGCAGGTGTTCATCGAGCCACTGAGCGACGGCGCTCTCATCCGTGAGTCTGTCCAGCCGAAGCTCCCTCAGGACGTCCAGAACCACTGACGCAGAGCTGCTGCTCCACCACACCGACTATACACAGAAGATCATCAGCACCAGCAGTAGAATCAAACACCGTTATACAGAAGGGTTCAACATACAATCTCTGTTCATGATTCAGAATGAATAAATGCAGGATTTCTGTGCACAGTTTTATTTACAGTCACTTTTGAAGCAGTGATAACAACATGTTCTATAGACTGAGTGATTCTGAATCTGTCATTTTAATGTCATGGATATACTATTAAAGTTTTTAGTAATAATTCATTTTTATTTTTAGAGTTTCGGTTTTCCTTTTAATTTCAATTTAGTAAAGTTTAGTATTTGTTGTGTGTTTATGTATTTTTTTTAAAAAAAATTATTGTTATTGTTATTGTTATTCATTTTCATTTTTATTTATTTTACTACTTCAAGTAAAACTAAAATAAAATGTCACCATATCAACTACAGTAGGTAAAATAAAATAATATTTTATTTTATTTCAATTTAAGTTTTTAGTTCGATTTTAAAGTTTTCATATTTTATTTTATTTATGTTTATTTCAGATCATTTTAGTTATTTTACTATCTCAAGTTAAACTAAAAATGTTTTGCTTTGGCAACTACATGAAATATATATGCATTTTATAATATTTTCAGTTAACATTTATTTTATTTCAAGCAACAAACGTGTGCTTGGTGACACTTTACAAGATTCCATGAACAATCAAAGAGAAGCATTTATTAATCTTAGTTATTGTTAATCTCAGCATTCACTAATACATTTTTAAAAACAAATGTTGGATCTTTTAATATTATTACCTGAACTAACAATGAACAGCTGCAAAGAAAATCAATAAATATTGTAACAAATATATTGCTCGTTGTTAGTTAATGTTATGAAATGAACTAACTACAGTTAACTAATGGCACCTTATTGTAAAATGCTACCATGTTTCTTATGGTTTTAGATTTAGGTGTAGTTAACTATAATAACCGTGTTCTGAATGAGAAGCGGACACAGACAGGAATGAGTCTGTCTTGTACCTGGTTGGAGAGCTGAATGAGGGCGACGTCCAGCAGGTGTGAGACTCTGGTCAGGAAGAGTTTCCAGCTCTCAGTGGAGCTCATGTCATCCACAGACAGATGGAAGTCCAGTAGTGTGACCAGATACTCCACACTCACATTCAGCACCTGAACACACACGTGAACACACCTGTTTACACCACCGTTTCACGCCTGATCATAGAGCTGCATTCTGGGAAATAGACTCATGTGTGATTACCGGGGCACATGCGTGTGCTGCGATACTGAAGCCACACAACAGTCCATCGTTCAAGCACTGCTGTGATGCAGAACTGGACAGAGAGGACATAGTTAGACAGAGCTGAGAAAAACAAAACAGGAAAATGAAGCAGAAATCAAAGCTTTACGCTACCTGTCCACTCCACTGCACACCCGAGTCTCTGAAACACACACAAACAGATGCATTACTGCACACTCACACATGATCATGAAATGATTGCAGCACTTTTGCTTTGGATAAAAGCGTCTGCTAAAAGTGTAAATGTAAATGTTGAACAGGAATCACTGAATACCGTTGAATGGAGTCACGGGACACTGCAGAAGAAAAGACAAATGCAGCGTGAAATGTACAGAACAGACATAAAAAAGTGTTGATTAGGATTTGAAATAACAAACATACCTCAGTCACGACTGGGAGAAGAGGACAGTCTGTGAGAAAGTCAAAAACAGCATTAATAAGGAACACGGGAAAAAAAGATAACGGCTGACAGAACACAGGTGATACGCCGCTGACCTGCAGGAGCTGTGCGGCTGAACTTATAAACGCTCGTCCAGATGACGGGCTCCAGATCACCCGCTCCTGACCTCAAGATCTGCTCCAGCCTCGTGATGCTGATTCACAGCAGAACAGAAGTAGTCAAGAAGATGTGCTCATTAATGCAACTGAATCTGATGGTTATTAATAAACAAACACTTACATTATCTGGTTGGTTTGACAGCTGAGTGGGCTCTAGAAAAGAAAACCAGTAGAAATCATATTTATTTCAGAAGAATATAACTGTAAGCAGCAATAACAGGACTGAGCGCAGGAGAACAAACATTATAACAAGCATGAATGAAAGCTTAATAGCACACTATGATACTGCAATAGGGTCAATGAATGATGTTTGTTTGCAATATTGAAAAAAAAAAACATCTAAAAACAATTCAAAATAGTGAAATCTGGTGTAATTTAATGGATCATTCAATACGTCGTTGGATCAAATGATAAAATCGGTAAATTTGAGCTGTTGTTTCCACTATAGAATTTAAGATACAGACCCCACATTTGGCTTAATAGATGTTAAGACTCTCTTAATTGAAGGTGCCAAATTTCAACTTCTTAATATATACATAGTGCTAGAGACTGCCAAAGACTTCCAGCCTTATCTCTGAAATAATTCTCACCGTTGTGGAGAAAATATACAGGAGCTCAAGAACATCAGGAAGTCCTCGTTCCACAGGAGACACGAGCAGATGATCAAAGACTCTATTGATGACGACATTCTGTGGCACACCAGGCTGAGTGTTAACAATCAGTCCAACCACCTGCTCTGGAGAGAGATTGTCCAGATTCTCCAACTAAAAACACACAGAAGAACAAGAGAATATCAGTGAAGGGTAGACTGTTGTTTGTGTTATTTTGGCAATCTCCTTTGATGAAATCACATGTGAAGATGTGAAGACATACGGGATTAAAAAAATCCATTGATGGAGACCAGATCTGTGAGAGACACAAACTGCGAGAACGGACCAAAGTTCTTCTGTAGCCACTCAGCGCTGTTGTTAGCAGTCGACACACAGCCCGCATCTGACAAACAACACACACAGTAAAATCATTCTTTCATGAACTCCAGAACCTCCACATGAAGCCTGAAACATCAGGGAACCTCCACCTCACCTGTTGTGTTTCTTCTGAGGAAGGGCAGAATGAAGAAGTCCACCATGTTTCTTCCTTGGGTCTCATTGACAAGTGGGACCTCTGACAGACTGAGAAATGGTTGAGGATAAAGTTAAACAAGCATCTTAACAGCTCCTGACAGCCCTGAGCTATTGTTGAGGAAATGCTTCTCTTACATGTGCTGGTAAGTTTGGCAGCTGAGGTCTTTGCTGCTAGTGCACTGCAGGAGGGAGGGTGACGCAAAGGGTAAAAACGGCTTCAGATATTGACCCAACAACATGCCGATGAAAGTGAGGTCTCTCCATTGGTTAGGACTGATGCGGTCCAGTCTCAGCTCTCCAATCACATCCAGAACTTGGGACACGACATCACCTCTGATTGGCTGAGACTGATGATGTAATGAGGAGGAATTACTGTCATATTCCCAGTCAATCTTCCAGTGAACACTAGAGGAGAGATGTGCAAGACTTATTTACCATATTTGCTGCTGTGCTGGAGAAGATGATGAGGGCTCTGTCCAGAACATCATTTGCTTTGGTGAAAAGCAGTTTCCAGATCTCCTTGGAGTAACTGCTGCTGCTGGATAGTTGACACTTCAAGAGTGCAGCCAGGTTTTCAGCAGTGAGGCCTGTGATCTACAAACACAGAAGATTTCATCAGTGGACATCGACGTTCAGGAAACATTATGGTGATTCCAGAAACTGCTGCACATTTGGAGGGATGTAGATTCTTAGATGATCATCAACATCAGCTCATTTGAACTGAGTTTTCTGGTCATGGTCTTCTTACCGAAGAGCAAGCGTACTGCTGCAGGTCCACACTACAGGGGGCACTCACGAGTCCAGCGGACAGGAGACTCTCGTTACTGTTGAAGACATCAGAATTTAATGAGCACTTTCTGTCTGACAGATGATGTCACAGTGTCAAAGTGGAGAAAAGAGTGTTTGCTCATACCTGTTGACTCCTGAACAAACTCTGGTAGCTGTTAAATCCATCAGAAAACATTGATTAGTGCTACTGGATTTCATATATTACTATACAACACCAGTAAATAAAAATGTAACAATCAAAAACGTTAAGAGAAAATAATAGAAGTAGAAACTTGACAAATAAAACTTGCTCTGATTTGTTGACGGATTCAATTAATTTCTTGTTGGCTACATGGTAACAGTAAGTCATTACCGTTTTCCCAGGTCATATGATCTCCAAATTTGAATAACACATAATCACCACATGGCAAGTTTCCTATGTTCCCAGGGTTAGAGTTGAGGATCGATTAACAAAGGAACACTGGGTTAATCATGGGAACACTGAACCCTGGGAACATACAAAGGCTCCTGGTCACAGCAGTTGGCAGCGACCAGTGAATCTCTTTGAGTCATGAGTCTCTTTCAACACTCTTCAGTCATAAAGTCCCTTTGAATAATGTCTAATGCTGAGCAAATCTTGTTTTAATTCTCTCCGAATTCCTTTCCCAAAATCTACTAGTCTTGCAAACTACAGGAATTTGCCTTTTACTAATATAGAAAGGATAATTAATGGATTTGAGAACATGTTCAAGCTATTTATAGGCTTCAGTTTGCTTGTCCAACAAGCTACATGCGTTTAGCATTGTTTTGATGGAAGAACTGAAGGTGTGAGGACACCTGTTGTATTGGTTATTGTAGTTATTATTATTTGTCTGGATGGGCTGTAGGCCTGCCTGTAGATCTGTAGGAACAGCAGCTGTCAATACAGTACGCTCAATAGAGAGGAAATCTGAGCAACACTGGGCTCAGTGCTTATGGATGTTGGCTAATGCAAGGATTCAGATTCAGTTTACAACAGCATTCATTCAGACTCAGTTACACATGCTGATTGGTTCAACATCCCAAACAGATGTAATGTAGAAATGCACTTACCATTCACAGGTGTGATCAAACACTGCAACAGAAGATAAAAGATAGAACAAAATAAAGGACACAGTGTAAAACATTTTTTTAGTCTCTGTATGTTTTGAGTTTTGTAAAAAGGTATTGAAGAGTGAATGATAGTGAGGAATCCTGTAGGACTGAACAAGATTGAGAAGGAACTGATGTTAAAAACAAACTCTTACTGTTGGAGGTTCAGGAAGTGAGCAGTCTGAAAATAAGACAAACATTAATTCATTAATTCCAGAAGATGTAATGAGAAACATGTTGATCTTCTAGATGAGTCGACAGTGAGAGATGATGAAGATCAAGAATCACCTCTTGCTCCATTCTGCTTGAGTTCTCCAGTTATGTGGAAGACCAGAGTCTCCATCTCTGTCGGCAGGAAAGGTAAAGCCTGAAACAGCCTCTGAAATCTGAGAGAGAACCACAGAATTATAGCAGATCTCAGCACAAGAGACACCAAATACTCAATATCATGTTATCAAACACACTTACATCAGTATGTAGGAGCTGCATGGAATAATGGTCTGTAGAAACACAAACAAGCATCAGTGCCGTCATCACATACATGATTCATCAGACTCACTTATTTGACCACTGCACATTTACTTTACAATCTCATTTAAGACAATCCACATGCAAAAGCAAAACACTGGTGCATCTGACTAAGGTTTGATGGACAGCCATTGAGAACAACTGTGTAAATTTTACCTTCTGTGAGATGATGAGCAGGTTTTGAAGAACATCAGGAAGTCCTCGTTTCACAGGAGACTCCAGCAGATGATCAAACACCGTATTGATGATGACTTCCTTCTCTGGAAGACCAGGCAGATTATCAGCCATCAGTCCAGCCACCTGCTTTGGAGTGAGATTGTCCAGATTCTCCAACTAAAGACACACAGAAGAACAAGAGAATATCAGTGAAGGGTAGAGTGTTGTTGGTGTTATTTTGGCAATCTCCTTTGATGAAATCACATGTGAAGATGTGAAGACATACGGGATTAAAGAGTCCATTGATGGAGAGCAGATCTGTGAGAGACACAAACTGAGAGAACGGGCCAAAGTTCTTCTGTAGCCACTCAGCGCTGTTGTTAGCAGTCGACACACAGCCCACATCTGACAAACAACACACACAGTGAAATCACCTTCATGAACTCCAGAACCTCCATATGAAGCCTGAAACATCAGGGAACCTCCACCTCACCTGTTGTGTTTCTTCTGAGGAAGGGCAGGATGAAGAAGTCCACCATGTTTCTTCCTTGGGTCTCATTGACAAGTGGGACCTCTGACAGTCTGAGAAATGGTGGAGGATAAAGTTAAACAAGCATCTTAACAGCTCCTGACAGTCCTGAGCTATTGTTGAGGAAATGCTTCTCTTACATGTGCTGGTAGGTTTGGCAGCTGAGGTCTTTGCTGCTAGTGCACTGCAGTAGGGAGGGCGACGCAAAGGGTAAAAATGGCTTCAGATTTTGAGTGAACAACATGCTGATGAAAGTGACGTCACTCCATTGCTCAGGATTGATGCGGTCCAGTCTCAGCTCTCCAATCACATCCAGAACTTGGGACACGACATCACCTCTGATTGGCTGAGACTGATGATGTAATGAGGAGGAATTACTGTCATATTCCCAGTCAATCTTCCAGTGAACACTAGAGGAGAGATGTGCAAGACTTATTTACCATATTTGCTGCTGTGCTGGAGAAGATGTAGAGGGCTCTGTCCAGAACATAATTTGCTTTGGTGAAAAGCAGTTTCCAGATCTCCTTGGAGTAACTGCTGCTGCTGGATAGTTGACACTTCAAGAGTGCAGCCAGGTTTTCAGCAGTGAGGCCTGTGATCTACAAACACAGAAGATTTTGTCAGTGGACATCGACGTTCAGGAAACATTATGGTGATTCCAGAAAATGCTGCACATTTGGAGGGATGTAGATTCTTAGATGATCATCAACATCAGCTCATTTGAACTGAGTTTTCTCTTCATGGTCTTCTTACCGAAGAGCAAGCGTACTGCTGCAGGTCCACACTACAGGGGGCGCTCACGAGTCCAGCGGATAGGAGAGTCTCGTTACTGTGGAAGACATCAGAAGTTAATGAGCACTTCCTGTCTGACAGATGATATCACAATGTCAAAGTGGAGAAAAGAGTGTTTGCTCGTACCTGTTGACTCCTGAACAAACTCTGGTAGCTGTTAAATCCATCAGAAAACATTGATTAGTGCTAATGGATCTCATTTATTACAATACAACACCAGTAATTAAACATTTTACAATCAAAAATGTTAAGAGAAAATAATAGATGGATTAATTTGATGGATTAATTCAATTTATTGTTGGCTACATGATAACAGGAAGTCATTACCGTTTCCCCAAGTCATATGATCCCCAAATTTGTACAACACATAATCACCACATGGTAAGTTTCCTATGTTCCCAGGGTTAGAGTTGAGGATCGATTAACAAAGGAACATTGAGTTAATCATGGGAACACTGAACCCTGGGAACATACAAAGGCTCCTGGTTACAGCAATTGGCAGCAACCAGTGAATCTCTTTGAGTCATGAGTCTCTTTCAACACTCTTCAGTCGTAAAGTCCCTCTGAATAATGTATAATGCTGAACAAATCTTGTTTTAATTCTCTCAGAATTCCTTTCACAAAATCTACTAGTCTTGCAAACTACAGGAATTTGCCTTTTACTAATATAGAAAGGATAATTAATGGATTTGAGAACATGTTCAAGCTATTTATCGGCTTCAGTTTGCTTGTCCAACAAGCTACATGCGTTTAGCATTGTTTTGATGGAAGAACTGAAGGTGTGAGGACACCTGTTGTATTGGTTAGTGTTGTTATTATTATTTGTCTGGATGGGCTGTAGGCCTGCCTGTAGATCTGTAGGAACAGCAGCTGTCAGTACAGTACGCTCAATAGAGAGGAAATCTGAGCAACACTGGGCTCAGTGCTTATGGATGTTGGCTAATGCAAGGATTCAGATTCAGTTTACCACAGCATTCATTCAGACTCAGTTACACATGCTGATTGGTTCAACATCCCAAACAGATGTAATGTAGAAATGCACTTACCATTCACAGGTGTGATCAAACACTGCAACAGAAGATAAAAGATAGAACAAAATAAAGGACACAGTGTAAATATTTTTTTTAGTCTCTGTATGTTTTGAGTTTTGTAAAAAGGTATTGAAGAGTGAATGATAGTGAGGAATCATGTAGAACTGAACAAGATTGAGAAGGAACTGATGTTAAAAACAAACTCTTACTGTTGGAGGTTCAGGAAGTGAGCAGTCTGAAAATAAGACAAACATTAATTCATTAATTCCAGAAGCTGTAATTAGAAACATGTTGATCTTCTAGATGAGTCGACAGTGTGAGATGATGAAGATCAAGAATCACCTCTTGCTCCATTCTGCTTGAGTTCTCCAGTTATGTGGAAGACCAGAGTCTCCATCTCTGTCGGCAGGAAAGGTAAAGCCTGAAACAGCCTCTGAAATCTGAGAGAGAACCACAGAATTATAGCAGATCTCAGCACAAGAGACACCAAATACTCAATATCATGTTATCAAACACACTTACATCAGTATGTAGGAGCTGCATGGAATAATGGTCTGTAGAAACACAAACAAGCGTCAGTGCCGTCATCACATACATGATTCATCAGACTCACTTTTTTGCCCACTGCACATTTACTTTACAATCTCATTTAAGACAATCCACATGCAAAAGCAAAACACTGGTGCATCTGACTAAGGTTTGATGGACAGCCATTGAGAACAACTGTGTAAATTTTACCTTCTGTGAGATGATGAGCAGGTTTTGAAGAACATCAGGAAGTCCTCGTTTCACAGGAGTCTCCAGCAGATGATCAAACACCGTATTGATGATGACTTCCTTCTCTGGAAGACCAGGCAGATTATCAGCCATCAGTCCAGCCACCTGCTTTGGAGTGAGATTGTCCAGATTCTCCAACTAAAGACACACAGAAGAACAAGAGAATATCAGTGAAGGGTAGAGTGTTGTTGGTGTTATTTTGGCAATCTCCTTTGATGAAATCACATGTGAAGATGTGAAGACATACGGGATTAAAGAGTCCATTGATGGAGAGCAGATCTGTGAGAGACACAAACTGAGAGAACGGGCCAAAGTTCTTCTGTAGCCACTCAGCGCTGTTGTTAGCAGTCGACACACAGCCCACATCTGACAAACAACACACACAGTGAAATCACCTTCATGAACTCCAGAACCTCCATATGAAGCCTGAAACATCAGGGAACCTCCACCTCACCTGTTGTGTTTCTTCTGAGGAAGGGCAGGATGAAGAAGTCCACCATGTTTCTTCCTTGGGTCTCATTGACAAGTGGGACCTCTGACAGACTGAGAAATGGTTGAGGATAAAGTTAAACAAGCATCTTAACAGCTCCTGACAGTCCTGAGCTATTGTTGAGGAAATGCTTCTCTTACATGTGCTGGTAGGTTTGGCAGCTGAGGTCTTTGCTGCTAGTGCACTGCAGTAGGGAGGGCGACGCAAAGGGTAAAAACGGCTTCAGATTTTGAGTGAACAACATGCTGATGAAAGTGACGTCACTCCATTGCTCAGGACTGATGCGGTCCAGTCTCAGCTCTCCAATCACATCCAGAACTTGGGACACGACATCACCTCTGATTGGCTGAGACTGATGATGTAATGAGGAGGAATTACTGTCATATTCCCAGTCAATCTTCCAGTGAACACTAGAGGAGAGATGTGCAAGACTTATTTACCATATTTGCTGCTGTGCTGGAGAAGATGATGAGGGCTCTGTCCAGAACATCATTTGCTTTGGTGAAAAGCAGTTTCCAGATCTCCTTGGAGTAACTGCTACTGCTGGATAGTTGACACTTCAAGAGTGCAGCCAGGTTTTCAGCAGTGAGGCCTGTGATCTACAAACACAGAAGATTTTGTCAGTGGACATAGACGTTCAGGAAACATTATGGTGATTCCAGAAACTGCTGCACATTTGGAGGGATGTAGATTCTTAGATGATCATCAACATGAGCTCAGTTGATCTGAGTTTTCTGGTCATGGTCTTCTTACCGAAGAGCAAGCGTACTGCTGCAGGTCCACACTACAGGGGGCGCTCACGAGTCCAGCGGACAGGAGACTCTCGTTACTGTGCAAGACATCAGAAGTTAATAAGCACTTCCTGTCTGACAGATGATGTCACAGTGTCAAAGTGGAGAAAAGAGTATTTGCTCATACCTGTTGACTCCTGAACAAACTCTGGTAGCTGTTAAATCCATCAGAAAACATTGATTAGTGCTAATGGATCTCATTTATTACAATACAACACCAGTAAATAAAAATGTAACAATCAAAAACGTTAAGAGAAAATAATAGAAGTAGAAACATGACAAACAAAACTTGCTCTGATTTGTTGATGGATTAATTCAATTTCTTGTTGGCTACATGATAACAGGAAGTCATTACCGTTTTCCCAGGTCATATGATCCCCAAATTTGTACAACACATAATCACCACATGGCAAGTTTCCTATGTTCCCAGGGTTAGAGTTGAGGATCGATTAACAAAGGAACATTGGGTTAATCATGGGAACACTGAACCCAGGGAACATACAAAGGCTCCTGGTTACAGCAATTGGCAGCGACCAGTGAATCTCTTTGAGTCATGAGTCTCTTTCAACACTCTTCAGTCGTAAAGTCCCTCTGAATAATGTATAATGCTGAACAAATCTTGTTTTAATTCTCTCAGAATTCCTTTCCCAAAATCTACTAGTCTTGCAAACTACAGGAATTTGCCTTTTACTAATATAGAAAGGATAATTAATGGATTTGAGAACATGTTCAAGCTATTTATCGGCTTCAGTTTGCTTGTCCAACAAGCTACATGCGTTTAGCATTGTTTTGATGGAAGAACTGAAGGTGTGAGGACACCTGTTGTATTGGTTAGTGTTGTTATTATTATTTGTCTGGATGGGCTGTAGGCCTGCCTGTAGATCTGTAGGAACAGCAGCTGTCAGTACAGTACGCTCAATAGAGAGGAAATCTGAGCAACACTGGGCTCAGTGCTTATGGATGTTGGCTAATGCAAGGATTCAGATTCAGTTTACCACAGCATTCATTCAGACTCAGTTACACATGCTGATTGGTTCAACATCCCAAACAGATGTAATGTAGAAATACACTTACCATTCACAGGTGTGATCAAACACTGCAACAGAAGATAAAAGATAGAACAAAATAAAGGACACAGTGTAAATAATTTTTTTAGTCTCTGTATGTTTTGAGTTTTGTAAAAAGGTATTGAAGAGTGAATGATAGTGAGGAATCATGTAGAACTGAACAAGATTGAGAAGGAACTGATGTTAAAAACAAACTCTTACTGTTGGAGGTTCAGGAAGTGAGCAGTCTGAAAATAAGACAAACATTAATTCATTAATTCCAGAAGCTGTAATTAGAAACATGTTGATCTTCTAGATGAGTCGACAGTGTGAGATGATGAAGATCAAGAATCACCTCTTGCTCCATTCTGCTTGAGTTCTCCAGTTATGTGGAAGACCAGAGTCTCCATCTCTGTCGGCAGGAAAGGTAAAGCCTGAAACAGCCTCTGAAATCTGAGAGAGAACCACAGAATTATAGCAGATCTCAGCACAAGAGACACCAAATACTCAATATCATGTTATCAAACACACTTACATCAGTATGTAGGAGCTGCATGGAATAATGGTCTGTAGAAACACAAACAAGCGTCAGTGCCGTCATCACATACATGATTCATCAGACTCACTTTTTTGCCCACTGCACATTTACTTTACAATCTCATTTAAGACAATCCACATGCAAAAGCAAAACACTGGTGCATCTGACTAAGGTTTGATGGACAGCCATTGAGAACAACTGTGTAAATTTTACCTTCTGTGAGATGATGAGCAGGTTTTGAAGAACATCAGGAAGTCCTCGTTTCACAGGAGTCTCCAGCAGATGATCAAACACCGTATTGATGATGACTTCCTTCTCTGGAAGACCAGGCAGATTATCAGCCATCAGTCCAGCCACCTGCTTTGGAGTGAGATTGTCCAGATTCTCCAACTAAAGACACACAGAAGAACAAGAGAATATCAGTGAAGGGTAGAGTGTTGTTGGTGTTATTTTGGCAATCTCCTTTGATGAAATCACATGTGAAGATGTGAAGACATACGGGATTAAAGAGTCCATTGATGGAGAGCAGATCTGTGAGAGACACAAACTGAGAGAACGGGCCAAAGTTCTTCTGTAGCCACTCAGCGCTGTTGTTAGCAGTCAACACACAGCCCACATCTGACAAACAACACACACAGTGAAATCACCTTCATGAACTCCAGAACCTCCATATGAAGCCTGAAACATCAGGGAACCTCCACCTCACCTGTTGTGTTTGTTCTGAGGAAGGGCAGGATGAAGAAGTCCACCATGTTTCTTCCTTGGGTCTCATTGACAAGTGGGACCTCTGACAGACTGAGAAATGGTTGAGGATAAAGTTAAACAAGCATCTTAACAGCTCCTGACAGTCCTGAGCTATTGTTGAGGAAATGCTTCTCTTACATGTGCTGGTAGGTTTGGCAGCTGAGGTCTTTGCTGCTAGTGCACTGCAGTAGGGAGGGCGACGCAAAGGGTAAAAACGGCTTCAGATTTTGAGTGAAGAACATGTTGATGAAAGTGACGTCACTCCATTGCTCAGGACTGATGCGGTCCAGTCTCAGCTCTCCAATCACATCCAGAACTTGGGACACGACATCACCTCTGATTGGCTGAGACTGATGATGTAATGAGGAGGAATTACTGTCATATTCCCAGTCAATCTTCCAGTGAACACTAGAGGAGAGATGTGCAAGACTTATTTACCATATTTGCTGCTGTGCTGGAGAAGATGATGAGGGCTCTGTCCAGAACATCATTTGCTTTGGTGAAAAGCAGTTTCCAGATCTCCTTGGAGTAACTGCTACTGCTGGATAGTTGACACTTCAAGAGTGCAGCCAGGTTTTCAGCAGTGAGGCCTGTGATCTACAAACACAGAAGATTTTGTCAGTGGACATCGACGTTCAGGAAACATTATGGTGATTCCAGAAACTGCTGCACATTTGGAGGGATGTAGATTCTTAGATGATCATCAACATCAGCTCAGTTGAACTGAGTTTTCTGGTCATGGTCTTCTTACCAAAGAGCAAGCGTACTGCTGCAGGTCCACACTACAGGGGGCGCTCACGAGTCCAGCGGACAGGAGACTCTCGTTACTGTGCAAGACATCAGAAGTTAATAAGCACTTCCTGTCTGACAGATGATGTCACAGTGTCAAAGTGGAGAAAAGAGTATTTGCTCATACCTGTTGACTCCTGAACAAACTCTGGTAGCTGTTAAATCCATCAGAAAACATTGATTAGTCTTAATGGATCTCATTTATTACAATACAACACCAGTAAATAAAAATGTAACAATCAAAAACGTTAAGAGAAAATAATAGAAGTAGAAACATGACAAACAAAACTTGCTCTGATTTGTTGATGGATTAATTCAATTTCTTGTTGGCTACATGATAACAGGAAGTCATTACCGTTTTCCCAAGTCATATGATCCCCAGATTTATATAACACATAATCACCACATGGCAAGTTTCCTATGTTCCCAGGGTTAGAGTTGAGGATCGATTAACAAAGGAACATTGGGTTAATCATGGGAACACTGAACCCTGGGAACATACAAAGGCCCCTGGTCACAGCAGTTGGCAGCGACCAGTGAATCTCTTTGAGTCATGAGTCTCTTTCAACACTCTTCAGTCGTAAAGTCCCTTTGAATAATGTCTAATGCTGAGCAAATCTTGTTTTAATTCTCTCCGAATTCCTTTCCCAAAATCTACTAGTCTTGCAAACTACAGGAATTTGCCTTTTACTAATATAGAAAGGAGAATTAATGGATTTGAGAACATGTTCAAGCTATTTATCGGCTTCAGTTTGCTTGTCCAACAAGCTACATGCGTTTAGCATTGTTTTGATGGAAGAACTGAAGGTGTGAGGACACCTGTTGTATTGGTTAGTGTAGTTATTATTATTTGTCTGGATGGGCTGTAGGCCTGCCTGTAGATCTGTAGGAACAGCAGCTGTCAATACAGTACGCTCAATAGAGAGGAAATCTGAGCAACACTGGGCTCAGTGCTTATGGATGTTGGCTAATGCAAGGATTCAGATTCAGTTTATCACAGCATTCACTCAGACTCAGTTACACATGCTGATTGGTTCAACATCCCAAACAGATGTAATGTAGAAATGCACTTACCATTCACAGGTGTGATCAAACACTGCAACAGAAGATAAAAGATAGAACAAAATAAAGGACACAATGTAAAACATTTTTTTTTAGTCTCTGTATGTTTTGAGTTTTTTAAAAAGGTATTGAAGAGTGAATGATAGTGAGGAATCCTGTAGGACTGAACAAGATTGAGAATGAACTGATGTTAAAAACAAACTCTTACTGTTGGAGGTTCAGGAAGTGAGCAGTCTGAAAATAAGACAAACATTAATTAATTAATTAATTCCAGAAGCTGTAATGAGAAACATGTTGATCTTCTAGATGAGTCGACGGTGAGAGATGATGAAGATCAATAATCACCTCTTGCTCCATTCTGCTTGAATTCTCCAGTTATGTGGAAGACCAGAGTCTCCATCTCTGTCGGCAGGAAAGGTAAAGCCTGAAACAGCCTCTGAAATCTGAGAGAGAACCACAGAATTATAGCAGATCTCAGCACAAGAGACACCAAATACTCAATATCATGTTATCAAAAACACTTACATCAGTATGTAGGAGCTGCATGGAATAATGGTCTGTAGAAACACAAACAAGCATCAGTGCCGTCATCACATACATGATTCATCAGACTCACTTATTTGACCACTGCACATTTACTTTACAATCTCATTTAAGACAATCCACATGCAAAAGCAAAACACTGGTGCATCTGACTAAGGTTTGATGGACAGCCATTGAGAACAACTGTGTAAATTTTACCTTCTGTGAGATGATGAGCAGGTTTTGAAGAACATCAGGAAGTCCTCGTTTCACAGGAGACTCCAGCAGATGATCAAACACCGTATTGATGATGACTTCCTTCTCTGGAAGACCAGGTAGATTAACAGCCATCAGTCCAGCCACCTGCTTTGGAGTGAGATTGTCCAGATTCTCCAACTAAAGACACACAGAAGAACAAGAGAATATCAGTGAAGGGTAGAGTGTTGTTGGTGTTATTTTGGCAATCTATTTTGATGAAATGACATGTGAAGATGTGAAGACATACGGGATTAAAGAGTCCATTGATGGAGAGCAGATCTGTGAGAGACACAAACTGAGAGAACGGGCCAAAGTTCTTCTGTAGCCACTCAGCGCTATTGTTAGCAGTCGACACACAGCCCGCATCTGACAAACAACACACACAGTGAAATCACCTTCATGAACTCCAGAACCTCCATATGAAGCCTGAAACATCAGGGAACCTCCACCTCACCTGTTGTGTTTCTTCTGAGGAAGGGCAGGATGAAGAAGTCCACCATGTTTCTTCCTTGGGTCTCATTGACAAGTGGGACCTCTGACAGACTGAGAAATGGTTGAGGATAAAGTTAAACAAGCATCTTAACAGCTCCTGACAGTCCTGAGCTATTGTTGAGGAAATGCTTCTCTTACATGTGCTGGTAGGTTTGGCAGCTGAGGTCTTTGCTGCTAGTGCACTGCAGTAGGGAGGGCGACGCAAAGGGTAAAAACGGCTTCAGATTTTGAGTGAACAACATGCTGATGAAAGTGACGTCACTCCATTGCTCAGGACTGATGCGGTCCAGTCTCAGCTCTCCAATCACATCCAGAACTTGGGACACGATATCACCTCTGATTGGCTGAGACTGATGATGTAATGAGGAGGAATTACTGTCATATTCCCAGTCAATCTTCCAGTGAACACTAGAGGAGAGATGTGCAAGACTTATTTACCATATTTGCTGCTGTGCTGGAGAAGATGTAGAGGGCTCTGTCCAGAACATAATTTGCTTTGGTGAAAAGCAGTTTCCAGATCTCCTTGGAGTAACTGCTGCTGCTGGATAGTTGACACTTCAAGAGTGCAGCCAGGTTTTCAGCAGTGAGGCCTGTGATCTACAAACACAGAAGATTTCGTCAGTGGACATCGACGTTCAAGAAACATTATGGTGATTCCAGAAACTACTGCACATTTGGAGGGATGTAGATTCTTAGATGATCACCAACATCAGCTCATTTGAACTGAGTTTTCTGGTCATGGTCTTCTTACCGAAGAGCAAGCGTACTGCTGCAGGTCCACACTACAGGGGGCGCTCACGAGTCCAGCGGATAGGAGAGTCTCGTTACTGTGGAAGACATCAGAAGTTAATGAGCACTTCCTGTCTTACAGATGATGTCACGGTGTCAAAGTGGAGAAGAGAGTGTTTGCTCGTACCTGTTGACTCCTGAACAAACTCTGGTAGCTGTTAAATCCATCAGAAAACATTGATTAGTGCTACTGGATTTCATATATTACAATACAACACCAGTAAATAAAAATGTAACAATCAAAAATGTTAAGAGAAAATAATAGAAGTAGAAACTTGACAAACAAAACTTGCTCTGATTTGTTGACGGATTCAATTAATTTATTGTTGGCTACATGGTAACAGGAAGTCATTACCGTTTTCCCAGGTCATATGATCCCCAAATTTGTATAACACATAATCACCACATGGTAAGTTTCCTATGCTCTCAGGGTTAGAGTTGAGGATCGATTAACAAAGGAACATTGGGTTAATCATGTGAACACTGAACCCAGGGAACATACAAAGGCTCCTGGTCACAGCAGTTGGCAGCGACCAGTGAATCTCTTTGAGTCATGAGTCTCGTTCAACACTCTTCAGTCGTAAAGTCCCTCTGAATAATGTCTAATGCTGAGCAAATCTTGTTTTAATTCTCTCCGAATTCCTTTCACAAAATCTACTAGTCTTGTAAACTACTGGGATTTGCCTTTTACTAATATAGAAAGGATAATTAATGGTTTTGAGAACATGTTCAAGCTATTTATCGGCTTCTGTTTGCTTGTTCAACAAGCTACATGCGTTTAGCATTGTTTTGGTGGAAGAACTGAAGGTGTGAGGACACCTGTTGTATTGGTTAGTGTAGTTATTATTATTTGTCTGGATGGGCTGTAGGCCTGCCTGTAGATCTGTAGGAACAGCAGCTGTCAATACAGTACGCTCAATAGAGAGGAAATCTGAGCAACACTGGGCTCAGTGCTTATGGATGTTGGCTAATGCAAGGATTCAGATTCAGTTTACCACAGCATTCATTCAGACTCAGTTACACATGCTGATTGGTTCAACATCTCAAACAGATGTAATGTAGAAATGCACTTACCATTCACAGGTGTGATCAAACACTGCAACAGAAGATAAAAGATAGAACAAAATAAAGGACACAGTGTAAAACACTTTTTTAGTCTCTGTATGTTTTGAGTTTTGTAAAAAGGTTTTGAATAGTGAATGATAGTGAGGAATCCGGTAGAACTGAACAAGATTGAGAATGAACTGATGTTAAAAACAAACTCTTACTGTTGGAGGTTCAGGAAGTGAGCAGTCTGAAAATAAGACAAACATTAATTCATTAATTCCAGAAGATGTAATGAGAAACATGTTGATCTTCTAGATGAGTCGACAGTGAGAGATGATGAAGATCAAGAATCACCTCTTGCTCCATTCTGCTTGAATTCTCCAGTTATGTGGAAGACCAGAGTCTCCATCTCTGTCGGCAGGAAAGGTAAAGCCTGAAACAGCCTTTGAAATCTGAGAGAGAACCACAGAATTATAGCAGATCACAGCACAAGAGACACCAAATACTCAATATCATGTTATCAAACACACTTACATCAGTATGTAGGAGCTGCATGGAATAATGGTCTGTAGAAACACAAACAAGCATCAGTGCCGTCATCACATACATGATTCATCAGACTCACTTATTTGACCACTGCACATTTACTTTACAATCTCATTTAAGACAATCCACATGCAAAAGCAAAACACTGGTGCATCTGACTAAGGTTTGATGGACAGCCATTGAGAACAACTTTGTAAATTTTACCTTCTCTGAGATGATGAGCAGGTTTTGAAGAACATCAGGAAGTCCTCGTTTCACAGGAGACTCCAGCAGATGATCAAACACCGTATTGATGATGACTTCCTTCTCTGGAAGACCAGGCAGATTATCAGCCATCAGTCCAGCCACCTGCTTTGGAGTGAGATTGTCCAGATTCTCCAACTAAAGACACACAGAAGAACAAGAGAATATCAGTGAAGGGTAGAGTGTTGTTGGTGTTATTTTGGCAATCTCCTTTGATGAAATCACATGTAAAGACGTGAAGACATACGGGATTAAAGAGTCCGTTGATGGAGAGCAGATCTGTAAGAGACACAAACTGAGAGAACGGACCAAAGTTCTTCTGTAGCCACTCAGCGCTGTTGTTAGGAGTCGACACACAGCCCGCATCTGACAAACAACACACACAGTGAAATCACCTTCATGAACTCCAGAACCTCCACATGAAGCCTGAAACATCAGGGAACCTCCACCTCACCTGTTGTGTTTCTTCTGAGGAAGGGCAGGATGAAGAAGTCCACCATGTTTCTTCCTTGGGTCTCATTGACAAGTGGGACCTCTGACAGACTGAGAAATGGTTGAGGATAAAGTTAAACAAGCATCTTAACAGCTCCTGACAGTCCTGAGCTACTGTTGAGGAAATGCTTCTTACATGTGCTGGTAAGTTTGGCAGCTGAGGTCTTTGCTGCTAGTGCACTGCAGGAGGGAGGGCGACGCAAAGGGCAAAAACGGCTTCAGATATTGACCCAACAACATACCGATGAAAGTGAGGTCTCTCCATTGGTTAGGACTGATGCGGTCCAGTCTCAGCTCTCCAATCACATCCAGAACTTGGGACACGACATCACCTCTGATTGGCTGAGACTGATGATGTAATGAGGAGGAATTACTGTCATATTCACAGTCAATCTTCCAGTGAACACTAGAGGAGAGATGTGCAAGGCTTATTTACCATATTTGCTGCTGTGCTGGAGAAGATGATGAGGGCTCTGTCCAGAACATCATTTGCTTTGGTGAAAAGCAGTTTCCAGATCTCCTTGGAGTAACTGCTGCTGCTGGATAGTTGACACTTCAAGAGTGCAGCCAGGTTTTCAGCAGTGAGGCCTGTGATCTACAAACACAGAAGATTTCATCAGTGGACATCGACGTTCAGGAAACATTATGGTGATTCCAGAAACTGCTGCACATTTGGAGGGATGTAGATTCTTAGATGATCATCAACATCAGCTCATTTGAACTGAGTTTTCTGGTCATGGTCTTCTTACCAAAGAGCAAGCGTACTGCTGCAGGTCCACACTACAGGGGGCGCTCACGAGTCCAGCGGACAGGAGACTCTCGTTACTGTGGAAGAAATCAGAAGTTAAAGAGCACTTCCTGTCTGACAGATGATGTCACAGTGTCAAAGTGGAGAAAAGAGTGTTTGCTCGTACCTGTTGACTCCTGAACAAACTCTGGTAGCTGTTAAATCCATCAGAAAACATTGATTAGTGCTACTGGATTTCATATATTACAATACAACACCAGTAAATAAAAATGTAACAATCAAAAACGTTAAGAGAAAATAATAGAAGTAGAAACGTCTCGGTTACATGTGTAACCCTCGTTCCCTGAAGGAGGGAACGGAGACGTAACGTCAGTGTGACTGACTAATGGGATCTCGCCCGAGAGCCCAATCATCTTCGAGTGTTAACAAAACAAGCCAATGACAGTTGGCGTGCGTGTTTCGCCACGCGCACCCCGCCCCGCAGCGCGGGTATAAAAGGAGAGCGCGTGCAAACGCACATCAGTTTTTCGCTGAGGAGCCGAGACTGTGTGCCCCGGCCGTACAGCGGTGGTACAGCAACTATGGCGACGGGACGTTACGTCTCCGTTCCCTCCTTCAGGGAACGAGGGTTACACATGTAACCGAGACGTTCCCTATCAGTCAGTCACGTTCGACGTAACGTCAGTGTGACTGACTAATGGGATCCCTTTGGAAAACGCCACTATTGCTGACCCCCTCCAGTGCCCTGCGGAAGCCGGCAAGTCCCCCCACACCAGTTGGGACGGAAGATAGGACAGGGCTTAGGCAGAGATGACCGACACTGCTGTTCCGTACAGTGGGTATGGATAACACTGGGAAAGCGTACTCCAAGTAGGGGAACGCTACGGAAGCCACATCCTGCATAAAGGAGGTACCATGTGGAGAAGACATATGGACTGGCCAGGGGCAGTACTACATATGGAAGTCTCTGAGGTAGACTCAGCCAGCCTGGGGTAAGATAACTACGCAGCAGAGACGGCAGAAGGTCTCTGCCAGGGAAAGACACGGGCTCACCGTGAGGGGAGCCGTACCGTGGAAGAATACACATGTGGGATCACCCAAAGGGGAATCACTACACACGGGCACCTAGCCCAGCACAAGGGCTGACCTTGGGCAAACACACGAGTGCTGGACCTGGCGTCTGGCGCTCCGCCACGCCTGACTGCCGAGGGTGCGGGAGGAACTCCAACAGGGTTCGCCGTGGGGAACTGAACTGAGAAGCAACAAAAGCGCACGTATCCGGTCCATAGAGGGGAATGGCGCAGCAAGCGTGATTGACACCGAGCAGTGTCCCAGTGTTACTGGCCACCTGAGCCAAGTACACGGGAGGACACGGGCTCTACACGGAGATTGTAAAATCTCGCAAACGTGTTAGGTGCCGCCCAGCCGGCAGCTCTACAAATGTCTGCTATCGAGGCGCCTCGCGCCAATGCCCAAGAGGAAGCAACACCTCTTGTAGAGTGTGCTCTCACACCAAGGGGGCACGGTAAGCGCCAGGCCTGATAGGCCAAGACTATAGCCTCCACTATCCAGTGGGCAAGTCTCTGTTTGGAGACAGCCTTTCCCATCTGCTGTCCTCCGAAGCAGACAAAGAGCTGGTCTGAGGTCCTGAAGCTCTGCGTGCGGTCCACGTAAACGCGCAAAGCGCGGACGGGACAGAGCAGAGCAATGGCTGGGTCTGCCTCCTCCCGGGGCAGCGCTTGCAAGTTCACCACCTGATCCCTAAAGGGCGTGGTGGGAACTTTGGGCACATATCCAGGCCGGGGTCTCAGGACAACGTGAGAGTGAGCCGGCCCGAATTCTAGGCACGAATCGTCGACCGAAAATGCCTGCAGGTCCCCCACCCTCTTGACCGAGGCCAATGCAGTGAGGAGCACTGTCTTTAACGACAGAAACTTAAGCTCTACTGACTGCAGAGGCTCAAAGGGCTCCTCCTTCAAGGCCGTCAGGACCGAGGGGAGATCCCAAGAGGGTACCAGATGAGGGCGCGGAGGATTTAACCTCCTCGCCCCTCTGAGGAACCTGACGACCAAGTCGTGCTTCCCCACAGACTTACCGTCTACTGCATCGTGATGCGCGGCAATAGCGGCGACATACACTTTGAGGGTGGAGGGAGACAGCCTTCGCTCCAACCCATCTTGCAGGAAAGAGAGCACGATCGCGATCGGGCATCTCCGGGGGTCTTCCCGGCGGGAAGAACACCAGTCGACGAACAGGTTCCACTTCAGCCTGTAAGCGTGTCTTGTAGACGGGGCTCTAGCTGAAGTGATGGTGTTTACTACCGATGGAGGTAGCCCATCTAGAACCTCCGCGTCCCGTCCAAGGACCATACGTGGAGATTCCACAAGTCTGGACGCGGGTGCCAGAGGGTGCCCCCTCTCTGAGAAAGGAGATCCCTCCTCAGAGGAATTTGCCAAGGAGGGGCTGTCGCGAGGAGCATCAGTTCTGGGAACCAAGTCCGATTGGGCCAGTACGGCGCCACCAAGAGGACCTGCTCCTCGTCCTCCCTGACCTTGCACAGGATCTGTGCGAGAAGGCTCACTGGGGGAAACGCATATTTGCGTAGGCCCCGAGGCCAGCTGTGTGCCAGTGCGTCCGTGCCGAGGGTCCCCTCGGACAGGGAGTAAAACAGCTGGCAGTGGAACGTGTCCGGGGAGGCAAACAGGTCTACCTGAGCGTCCCCGAAGCGTCTCCAAATCAGCTGGACTACCTCGGGGTGGAGTCGCCATTCTCCCGGAAGGGCGGGCTGACGTGAGAGCTCGTCGGCTGCACGATTGAGCTCGCCAGGGATATGAACGGCGCGAAGCGACCTCAGATGCTTCTGACTCCAAAGGAGGAGATGGCGGGCGAGTTGCGACAGGCGACGGGAGCGTAGACCACCTTGGTGGTTGATGTACGCAACGGTCGCAGTGTTGTCCGTACGGACCAGTACATGCTTGTCGTGTAGCAGCCCTTTGAAGCGGCGCAGAGCAAGCCATACTGCTAGCAACTCGAGGCAATTGATATGCCACTGCAACCGGGACCCTGTCCAGAGCCCTGCAGCTGCATGCCCGTTGCACATGGCTCCCCAGCCCATGGCAGAGGCATCTGTTGATACAACAACATGCCTGGATGCTTGCCCTAGGGGAACTCCTGCCCGAAGAAAAGCAAGATCCGACCACGGGCCGAAGGTCTGACGGCAGGACGGGGTGACTGAGACCCGGTACGTGCCGCGTCGCCATGCCCATCTCGGGACCCGGTCGTGAAGCCAATGCTGAAGCGGTCTCATATGAAGCAATCCGAGCGGCGTGACAGCGGCTGCGGATGCCATATGCCCCAGGAGCCTCTGAAAGTGTTTCAGTGGAACCGCCCTCTTGCACTGGAAAGACTCCAGGCAGTTCAGCATCGACTGAGCACGCTCCACTGAGAGACGTGCTGTGAGGTTGACCGAGTCCAACTCCATACCGAGAAAAGAGATCCTCTGCACAGGGGAGAGTTTGCTCTTTTCCCAGTTGACCCGAAGCCCCAACCGGCTGAGGTGGCTGAGCACCTTGTCCCTGTGTTCGCACAACAGTGCTCGAGACTGGGCCAATATGAGCCAGTCGTCGAGGTAGTTGAGAACGCGAATGCCCGCTTCCCTTAATGGAACAAGGGCTGCCTCCACGACCTTGGTGAAGACACGAGGCGACAGGGATAGCCCGAAGGGGAGGACTTTGTACTGATATGCTCGCCCTTCGAACGCAAAGCGAAGAAACGGTCTGTGTCGAGGGAGGATCGAGACATGAAAGTACGCGTCCTTCAGGTCGATCGCTGCGAACCAATCGAACGGACGGATGCATTGAAAAATGCGTCTCTGCGTCAGCATCCTGAACGGGAGCTTGTGAAGGGCCCGGTTCAGGACGCGCAGGTCCAAGATTGGTCGTAACCCACCGCCTTTCTTGGGTACGATGAAGTACGGGCTGTAAAACCCCAACTTCATCTCGGCTGGAGGGACCGGCTCTATCGCGTCCTTCGCCAGCAGGACCGCGACTTCCGCACGCAAGAGAGGGGCATCCTTGCTCAACACAGAGGTGAACCGAACGCCCCTGAACTTGGGAGGACGCCGGGCGAACTGAATCGCGTAGCCAAGTCTGATGGTTCTCATGAGCCAGCGAGACGGCCTGGGGAGCGCTAGCCAGGCCCCAGAGACCGTACAAGCGGGACCAGGGAAGCCACAGACGTACCCGCGGTGGGGCAGCGAAGTGGAGCACAGGGGCCCGACTCGGAAGGCAGTGCGTTCCGAAGTGGGGCCTGAGTGCGCAGTGCGACACTTACCTGGCTCCAAGGCTGAGCAGGGGGTGCGGGAGAAGGCATCGCGTCCTCGGACCGGACCCTGCTGCTCAAAGGCGAAAGGAGAGGGGGACGGGAGTGTGGAGACTGGGTCTCGTGCACTGCCATCCTCGCCCTCTTGGGACCCGGAGAAAAAGGAAACTGCTCTTTTTTTGAGGTTTTGGGTACCACTGGCTGGAGAGCCAGTGGCGGAACAGAATAAAAAGGAAACAAAAGATTCTCCACCCGGCCCTCCTCCGGGGGAAGGAGTGGTGCGGTCACCATCTCCTGAAGAGCAGGATCCAGAGACTCCGGGTCGCCCGTCTCAGGACCGCCGCTTGGCCTGGCGCTTCGCAGGTTTGGCAGGGGCAGAGACGGGCTGCGCCGCTTTCCTGCGGCCAGCTCCACGCTGTGGCCGTTGTGAAGGCTGCTGCTGAGGCCGAGCTGGAGCGGAGGTGGAGGCCGCAGGAGGGCGCGTTCGGCGACGAGCAGATGGAGGGGCTGCAGCCGGCGGTGGGGGTGGAGACAGCAGCGGACCGCCGGGGCAGGATATGTCGAAACGCCTCCGTCTGCTGCTGTGCGGCGGAGAACTGTTGGGCAAAGCCCTCCACCGCTTCGCCGAATAGGCCGGCCTGGGAGATCGGGGCGTCTAAGAAACGGTGTTTGTCAGACTCCCTCATATCCGCCAAGGTCAGCCATAGGTGGCGCTCCTGGACCACCAACGTGGACATCGTCTGACCCAGGGCCCGCGCCGTGACTTTCGTCGCCCGTAGGGCGAGGTCCGTCGCTGTGCGCAGTTCCTGCAATCCATCTGGGTCAGCACCACCCTCGTGCAACTGCTTTAATGCCTTGGCCTGGTGGACTTGCAGGAGGGCCATGGCGTGCAGGGCGGAAGCGGCCTGTCCAGCAGCACTGTAAGCCTTGGCCGTCAGAGCGGACGAGAACTTACAGGCCCTGGACGGAAGGCGTGGATTACCCCTCCAGGCGGCAGCGCCCTGCGGGCAGAGCTGCATCGCAATGGCGCGCTCAACTGGGGGGATCTCCACATACCCTTGGGCCGCCCCACCGTCGAGGGTGGTGAGGACGGAGGAGGCACTAGGCCTGTTTCGGGCAGAAAAAGGTGCCTTCCAAGACCTAGTCACCTCCTCATGCACTTCCGGGAAGAATGGAACCGGAGGCGGTTGCCGGCGATCGGCCTGCGCCCCCAGGAACCAATCGTCCAGCCTCGAGCGTTCGGGAGAAGGAGGAGGCCTCCAGTGCAGCCCGATGCTCTCAGCGGCCCGGGAAAGCATAGCAGTCAGTTCTGGATCTGACTCGGGCAACGCCACTCTTCCTGATGGAGGCAGCGCAGCCGAATCATCATCTCCAGAACCTAGCTCATCCCCCGATGCAGTGATCGACATCCTGTCATCTGCTGGAGCTCCGAACGAGATGCTGGGCCCCGCCCTGTCCGAGGACTCCACAAGCTCGTCCGGAAACCCCAGACGGTGCGATGCGCTAGAGGAGTGAGAGGCCCGCGGAGACTCACTCGACGGGGAAGCTCTCACTGTGATCCTCAAGTCACCCTGACCATGAGCCGAAGTAGCCCTCCGACCGGAGGAACTAGAACGGGGCATGACAAGGGGGATACCCCCCCGCTTGACGAGGAGGTATCTGGAGCGCAGCATCGCGATGGTCATGTTCCCACACAGAGAACATGAGTCATCCACGAGTGCTGCCTCAGCGTGCTGAAAGCCCAAGCACGAGACACAGCGATCGTGACCATCAGATGAGGCCAGGAAACGACCACATCCAGAAACACACGAGCGGGAAGCCATCTTTAAAAAGACGCCCGTCGCTCGTGGAGCTCTTTTAGAATTTGCTCTTTTTTGAAAAGAAATGCTCTTTTAGAAAAGTGCTGAAGCGCACAGGGAAGGTCGCGGCGTGACCGCAGTTGGAGAGCTGCAGCACGCCGTCAGAGAAGCAGCAGCACTGGATCGCAACCTCCGCTGACGCGCCGTAACACCAACACTGTAGGCTGTCTGTAGACACTCTCAGAGACTCGCACTGAAAGGCTTGGCTCCGAAGCAAAAAGCTGATGTGCGTTTGCACGCGCTCTCCTTTTATACCCGCGCTGCGGGGCGGGGTGCGCGTGGCGAAACACGCACGCCAACTGTCATTGGCTTGTTTTGTTAACACTCGAAGATGATTGGGCTCTCGGGCGAGATCCCATTAGTCAGTCACACTGACGTTACGTCGAACGTGACTGACTGATAGGGAACTGGACAAACAAAACTTGCTCTGATTTGTTGATGGATTAATTCAATTTCTTGTTGGCTACATGGTAACAGGAAGTCATTACCGTTTTCCCAGGTCATATGATCTCCAAATTTATATAACAAATAATCACCACATGGTAAGTTTCCTATGTTCCCAGGGTTAGAGTTGAGGATCGATTAACAAAGGAACATTGGGTTAATCATGGGAACACTGAACCCAGGGAACATACAGGGCTCCTGGTCACAGCAGTTGGCAGCGACCAGTGAATCTCTTTGAGTCATGAGTCTCTTTCAACACTCTTCAGTCGTAAAGTCCCTTTGAATAATGTCTAATGCTGAGCAAATCTTGTTTTAATTCTCTCCGAATTCCTTTCCCAAAATCTACTAGTCTTGCAAACTACAGGAATTTGCCTTTTACTAATATAGAAAGGATAATTAATGGATTTGAGAACATGTTCAAGCTATTTATAGGCTTCAGTTTGCTTGTCCAACAAGCTACATGCGTTTAGCATTGTTTTGATGGAAGAACTGAAGGTGTGAGGACACCTGTTGTATTGGTTATTGTAGTTATTATTATTTGTCTGGATGGGCTGTAGGCCTGCCTGTAGATCTGTAGGAACTGCAGCTGTCAATACAGTACGCTCAATAGAGAGGAAATCTGAGCAACACTGGGCTCAGTGCTTATAGATGTTGGCTAATGCAAGGATTCAGATTCAGTTTATCACAGCATTCATTCAGACTCAGTTACACATGCTGATTGGTTCACCATCCCAAACAGATGTAATGTAGAAATACACTTACCATTCACAGGTGTGATCAAACACTGCAACAGAAGATAAAAGATAGAACAAAATAAAGGACACAGTGTAAAACATTTTTTTAGTCTCTGTATGTTTTGAGTTTTGTAAAAAGGTATTGAAGAGTGAATGATAGTGAGGAATCCTGTAGGACTGAACAAGATTGAGAAGGAACTGATGTTAAAAACAAACTCTTACTGTTGGAGGTTCAGGAAGTGAGCAGTCTGAAAATAAGACAAACATTAATTCATTAATTCCAGAAGATGTAATGAGAAACATGTTGATCTTCTAGATGAGTCGACAGTGAGAGATGATGAAGATCAAGAATCACCTCTTGCTCCATTCTGCTTGAGTTCTCCAGTTATGTGGAAGACCAGAGTCTCCATCTCTGTCGGCAGGAAAGGTAAAGCCTGAAACAGCCTCTGAAATCTGAGAGAGAAGCACAGAATTATAGCAGATCACAGCACAAGAGACACCAAATACTCAATATCATGTTATCAAACACACTTACATCAGTATGTAGGAGCTGCATGGAATAATGGTCTGTAGAAACACAAACAAGCGTCAGTGCTGTCATCACATACATGATTCATCAGACTCACTTATTTGACCACTGCACATTTACTTTACAATCTCATTTAAGACAATCCACATGCAAAAGCAAAACACTGGTGCATCTGATTAAGGTTTGATGGACAGCCATTGAGAACAACTGTGTAAATTTTACCTTCTCTGAGATGATGAGCAGGTTTTGAAGAACATCAGGAAGTCCACGTTCCACAGGAGACTCCAGCAGATGATCAAACACCGTATTGATGATGACTTCCTTCTCTGGAAGACCAGGCAGATTATCAGCCATCAGTCCTGCCACCTGCTTTGGAGTGAGATTGTCCAGATTCTCCAACTAAAGACACACAGAAGAACAAGAGAATATCAGTGAAGGGTAGAGTGTTGTTGGTGTTATTTTGGCAATCTCCTTTGATGAAATCACATGTAAAGACGTGAAGACATACGGGATTAAATAGTCCGTTGATGGAGAGCAGATCTGTGAGAGACACAAACTGAGAGAACGGACCAAAGTTCTTCTGTAGCCACTCAGCGCTGTTGTTAGCAGTCGACACACAGCCCGCATCTGACAAACAACACACACAGTGAAATCACCTTCATGAACTCTAGAACCTCCACATGAAGCCTGAAACATCAGGGAAACTCCACCTCACCTGTTGTGTTTCTTCTGAGGAAGGGCAGGATGAAGAAGTCCACCATGTTTCTTCCTTGGGTCTCATTGACAAGTGGGACCTCTGACAGACTGAGAAATGGTTGAGGATAAATTTAAACAAGCATCTTAACAGCTCCTGACAGTCCTGAGCTATTGTTGAGGAAATGCTTCTCTTACATGTGCTGGTAAGTTTGGCAGCTGAGGTCTTTGCTGCTAGTGCACTGCAGGAGGGAGGGCGACGCAAAGGGTAAAAACGGCTTCAGATATTGACCCAACAACATGCCGATGAAAGTGAGGTCTCTCCATTGGTTAGGACTGATGCGGTCCAGTCTCAGCTCTCCAATCACATCCAGAACTTGGGACACGACATCACCTCTGATTGGCTGAGACTGATGATGTAATGAGGAGGAATTACTGTCATATTCCCAGTCAATCTTCCAGTGAACACTAGAGGAGAGATGTGCAAGACTTATTTACCATATTTGCTGCTGTGCTGGAGAAGATGATGAGGGCTCTGTCCAGAACATAATTTGCTTTGGTGAAAAGCAGTTTCCAGATCTCCTTGGAGTAACTGCTGCTGCTGGATAGTTGACACTTCAAGAGTGCAGCCAGGTTTTCAGCAGTGAGGCCAGTGATCTACAAACACAGAACATTTCATCAGTGGACATCGACGTTCAGGAAACATTATGGTGATTCCAGAAACTGCTGCACATTTGGAGGGATGTAGATTCTTAGATGATCATCAACATCAGCTCATTTGAACTGAGTTTTCTGGTCATGGTCTTCTTACCGAAGAGCAAGCGTACTGCTGCAGGTCCACACTACAGGGGGCGCTCAAGAGTCCAGCGGACAGGAGACTCTCGTTACTGTGGAAGACATCAGAAGTTAAAGAGCACTTCCTGTCTGACAGATGATGTCACAGTGTCAAAGTGGAGAAAAGAGTGTTTGCTCGTACCTGTTGACTCCTGAACAAACTCTGGTAGCTGTTAAATCCATCAGAAAACATTGATTAGTGCTAATGAATCTCATTTATTACAATACAACACCAGTAAATAAAAATGTAACAATCAAAAACGTTAAGAGAAAATAATAGAAGTAGAAACTTGACAAACAAAACTTGCTCTGATTTGTTGACGGATTCAATTAATTTATTGTTGGCTACATGGTAACAGTAAGTCATTACCGTTTTCCCAGGTCATATGATCCCCAAATTTGTATAACACATAATCACCACATGGTAAGTTTCCTATGTTCCCAGGGTTAGAGTTGAGGATCGATTAACAAAGGAACATTGAGTTAATCATGGGAACACTGAACCCTGGGAACATACAAAGGCCCCTGGTCACAGCAGTTGGCAGCGACCAGTGAATCTCTTTGAGTCATGAGTCTCTTTCAACACTCTTCAGTCGTAAAGTCCCTTTGAATAATGTCTAATGCTGAGCAAATCTTGTTTTAATTCTCTCCGAATTCCTTTCCCAAAATCTACTAGTCTTGCAAACTACAGGAATTTGCCTTTTACTAATATAGAAAGGATAATTAATGGATTTGAGAACATGTTCAAGCTATTTATAGGCTTCAGTTTGCTTGTCCAACAAGCTACATGCGTTTAGCATTGTTTTGATGGAAGAACTGAAGGTGTGAGGACACCTGTTGTATTGGTTATTGTAGTTATTATTATTTGTCTGGATGGGCTGTAGGCCTGCCTGTAGATCTGTAGGAACAGCAGCTGTCAATACAGTACGCTCAATAGAGAGGAAATCTGAGCAACACTGGGCTCAGTGCTTATGGATGTTGGCTAATGCAAGGATTCAGATTCAGTTTATCACAGCATTCATTCAGACTCAGTTACACATGCTGATTGGTTCACCATCCCAAACAGATGTAATGTAGAAATACACTTACCATTCACAGGTGTGATCAAACACTGCAACAGAAGATAAAAGATAGAACAAAATAAAGGACACAATGTAAAACATTTTTTTAGTCTCTGTATGTTTTGAGTTTTGTAAAAAGGTATTGAAGAGTGAATGATAGTGAGGAATCCTGTAGGACTGAACAAGATTGAGAAGGAACTGATGTTAAAAACAAACTCTTACTGTTGGAGGTTCAGGAAGTGAGCAGTCTGAAAATAAGACAAACATTAATTCATTAATTCCAGAAGATGTAATGAGAAACATGTTGATCTTCTAGATGAGTCGACAGTGAGAGATGATGAAGATCAATAATCACCTCTTGCTCCATTCTGCTTGAGTTCTCCAGTTATGTGGAAGACCAGAGTCTCCATCTCTGTCGGCAGGAAAGGTAAAGCCTGAAACAGCCTCTGAAATCTGAGAGAGAACCACAGAATTATAGCAGATCTCAGCACAAGAGACACCAAATACTCAATATCATGTTATCAAACACACTTACATCAGTATGTAGGAGCTGCATGGAATAATGGTCTGTAGAAACACAAACAAGCATCAGTGCCGTCATCACATACATGATTCATCAGACTCACTTATTTGACCACTTCACATTTACTTTACAAACTCATTTAAGACAATCCACATGCAAAAGAAAAACACTGGTGCATCTGACTAAGGTTTGATGGACAGCCATTGAGAACAACTTTGTAAATTTTACCTTCTCTGAGATGATGAGCAGGTTTTGAAGAACATCAGGAAGTCCTCGTTTCACAGGAGACTCCAGCAGATGATCAAACACCGTATTGATGATGACTTCCTTCTCTGGAAGACCAGGCAGATTATCAGCCATCAGTCCAGCCACCTGCTTTGGAGTGAGATTGTCCAGATTCTCCAACTAAAGACACAGAAGAACAAGAGAATATCAGTGAAGGGTAGAGTGTTGTTGGTGTTATTTTGGCAATCTCCTTTGATGAAATCACATGTAAAGACGTGAAGACATACGGGATTAAAGAGTCCGTTGATGGAGAGCAGATCTGTGAGAGACACAAACTGAGAGAACGGACCAAAGTTCTTCTGTAGCCACTCAGCGCTGTTGTTAGCAGTCGACACACAGCCCACATCTGACAAACAACACACACACAGTGAAATCACCTTCATGAACTCCAGAACCTCCATATGAAGCCTGAAACATCAGTGAACCTCCACCTCACCTGTTGTGTTTCTTCTGAGGAAGGGCAGGATGAAGAAGTCCACCATGTTTCTTCCTTGGGTCTCATTGACAAGTGGGTCCTCTGACAGACTGAGAAATTGTTGAGGATAAAGTTAAACAAGCATCTTAACAGCTCCTGACAGTCCTGAGCTATTGTTGAGGAAATGCTTCTCTTACATGTGCTGGTAAGTTTGGCAGCTGAGGTCTTTGCTGCTAGTGCACTGCAGGAGGGAGGGCGACGCAAAGGGTAAAAACGGCTTCAGATATTGACCCAACAACATGCCGATGAAAGTGAGGTCTCTCCATTGGTTAGGACTGATGCGGTCCAGTCTCAGCTCTCCAATCACATCCAGAACTTGGGACACGACATCACCTCTGATTGGCTGAGACTGATGATGTAATGAGGAGGAATTACTCTCATATTCCAATTCAATCTTCCAGTGAACACTAGAGGAGAGATGTGCAAGGCTTATTTACCATATTTGCTGCTGTGCTGGAGAAGATGTAGAGGGCTCTGTCCAGAACATAATTTGCTTTGGTGAAAAGCAGTTTCCAGATCTCCTTGGAGTAACTGCTGCTGCTGGATAGTTGACACTTCAAGAGTGCAGCCAGGTTTTCAGCAGTGAGGCCTGTGATCTACAAACACAGAAGATTTCATCAGTGGACATCGACTTTCAGGAAACATTATGGTGATTCCAGAAGCTGCTGCACATTTGGAGGGATGTAGATTCTTAGATGATCATCAACATCAGCTCATTTGAACTGAGTTTTCTGGTCATGGTCTTCTTACCGAAGAGCAAGCGTACTGCTGCAGGTCCACACTACAGGGGGCGCTCACGAGTCCGGCGGATAGGAGAGTCTCGTTACTGTGGGGTAGATAAACTCTTCTCATTATTTTGATTTACTTTGAATTATATTTTCACTCAGTAAAAATTCCAAAATGAACAGTACCTGCTAATTCCATTACAAATAGAGCTTTCTGTAAAAGTAAAAGAAGGAAAATAAGAAAAACAGGCAGAAGTGTATTTTTGAATTGACAGTATGTTATGTTGTTTTTTTGTTACTTTACAGCTTATTTGCAAATTTTTACTTACCATTGATTGGTGTTGAAATACACTGCAAATACATGACCACAAATCAATAATAGTTCATTAAGTACTTTTCTTTTACGTTTTCGAAAATATCAACTCATGAGATTAAAACTTGTGTTTCTTACCGTAACAGGTGGAGGAAAACAGCCTGTTAAAAACAGTAGTGAAATCTCAGAATTACAGTATAGAAAAATGTGTCTGTCAATCCTAACTACAGATTAGAGACTAAATTGCTAATTAAGTTCACTTAAGATGTTTAGTTAGTTTGCCATAATTTAAATTTTTGTGTGTGTGCATGTATCTGTACCAGGAGGAGCCATGTGTTCCAGCTGACTCGTGTAGTCCTTGATGGGTTGCATCATGTGTGGAGGAACCACAGATTCCTGCAGCCTCTGAACTCTGAAAGAGAGAAATCATGTGAAACTGTGACTGAAGCAGTTCAGTAATAGAAGCAGTGTTTTAGTGTTACTTACATCTGCTGGTAAGACGAGCACTCCAAACCCATCTGATATCAAAACAAAATGACAAATTATTCACCTTACTCCAAAACAATTATATGTGCTGCAATCTGTCCACAGACAGACAGTCTTTGGCAGAGATGCTCTTACCTGGCCAGCAAGCATTATGAGATAACCAAGCATCTCAACTAGACCACGGTCTTCAGGAGAAACAAGGATGTGATCAAAAACCATGTTTATGATGACTTTTTTCTCTGGGAGACCTGCAAAATCCTCAACTATGAGTTCAGCTGTCTGTCTTGGGGAGAGAACCACCAGTGCATCTATCTGAAATGCACAGAGAAAACACTTCATTTAACAAAAAGAATCGAAAAGGAATACAATTCATCAATCACATGAGAAGGTCATGAATAGAGCTAAATTGTAAACATAGAAACAGAATAAAACAAGCTGAAATGCAGCAGAGGTTCTTGTCAGTGGGAATGTGGGAACTCACAGCGTTGAAGTCTCGGTTCAGCTGGTACATTTCCCTCAACATTGCAAAATGTGAAAATCCACCAAGATTCAGAGTAACCCAGATGCTGCTGTTCTCCGCAGGGCAGCCACCTGTAAACATGTTGACAACGTATTTTTATAGATGGATGGATGGATGGATAGAAGGATGGATGGATAAACAGATAGATAGACAGATGCACCTGAAACATTTTGTCGGCTCAGGAAGGATGAGATGAAATGCTGATAAACATCCTGCAAACCTTCTTCTGACATCAGGAGCATGTTGTCACTGAGTTCTGAAACACTGAAGTTCAACATGAAAGTCAGGTGAGTGTGGAGGTCTGCTGAGAACAGAGTTAATCAGGTGGGATTGGCAATGTGTTCAGTAGACGTACAGTATCTGGAAGGTTTGGCAGCTGAACTCTTTGTGACTGAGGCACGTGAGATATTCTGGCATCAGTGTGGAGAGAAGAGGCTTCAACTTGATCTGGAACCATAATCTAACAAACGACTCATCCTGCAAGTTGCTCATTGTGAAGGTGTCATGAACCATTTGGTCCAGGATGTCACTGAAGGGGGAACTCTGGGAACTGAAGTTCTGGGCAAGAAACAACATGCAAACAGAAATTATATCAAATGCAGACAAGGTTTGGTTTCTACACAGCTGATGTGAGATCTGGCAGTTCTTACAGTGACGGAGAGCTGCTGCATTAGAGCGTTGAGGTTCTGGGAGAGATGCAGGAGGACACTTGAGAGCGTCTCCTCGTTGAGTGTGAGGTTTGAGCGTGCTGCGCAGTGCAGGACCGTGGCCACATGTTCCACCAGGTCTGTCAGCTAGAAAGACATAAACACACCGTGTGAGATATGATATGAAATCATAATGCCATGCCAGCAGGAATAATATGTATGCATGTTTCCAGCAGACATTTAGCTTACCCCACACGTTCTGTTATCAATAAAGACGCTGCAGATGTCTTGACTTTCATTCTGGGCTCCAGTTCCCATTCCTGTCTCAATGTAGCTAAAGAAAACACCCCAAACAACACCAGAGTGTTCTCATTACTCCGTCAGAGGAAGCTTTTTGATAACTATGACAGTACTAGCGTAGTAAACTCACAACTGATTATGGAAGACCGCCGTGAGGTTGGGGTGGATTTCTATCTGGCCAGGAGGAAGGAATCGCCGGAGTATGGGAGAAACCACATGCGTGAACCAGTCGTTAACACTCACTGGGTCAAAAGTGACCAGCTGTTGGGTGGAATTCTGCTTGAAGGGAGCGGCGAGCTCGGCGAGCGTCAGGTTGATCATGGCCTGCACCAGTGTGGTGCTCCGCATGCTGCTCAAGTTTTCCTTGAGGAAAGAGAGCAGATACAGACAGCAGAATTCAGGAGATGGGTTTTGGGTTTATAATGCCTTACCGAATGTGTGAGTGTGCTGTTACCTGCTTCGTCAAGGACACAAACTTTCTAACAAAACTCCCGACAGGACTGAATGCCGTCATGAATCCATTCAGCGCCTGAAGCCACACGTCAGAACAGATTAATAATTTAATATCCCAGAAAATTAGCTTATAATAGTCTCTTAAACATCTACTTATTTACTCATCTACATCAGGGCTGGGTAACTCTGGCCCTTAAGATACACTTTCCTGCAGCTTCAATATCCCGTCTGTAACTTTCTAGTAATCCTGAAGTTGTGTTTGATTAGGGTTGGCGCTGAGCTCTGCAGGAAAGTGGATCTTGTGGTCCAGAGTTACCCAGCCCTGATCTGCATTCATGACTGATATTATTCTTGCCTGTCCGAGAGGGTCTTGAGGTGAGGTGGATGGAACGGTGCTCATATAATACGCTGTGCCATTGTTTGAAGGCCATGGATCCTCAGAGGGCATCAGAGAGGAAAGCAAACTCTGAAACACCAGGCCAAGGGAGCCGTCTGTCAAGCCCACCACCTCCGGATGAAGGAGAAGCTCTGCCTTCTGTTCTGGACTCAAGAGGTGCAAAACCTCCAGCTGACAAGACAGGGAAGAACCTTAGAACATCTCCAGGACATCAGCACAGAGCTGAGGATGCCATCGAATGACCATCAGGATAACATCAGATGTGAAAGTGAGTGTTCCTACCCCGCTGAAGAGCATGTTGATGGATGTGAAGTCACGCACTTGAGCCATGACCGAGAATGAGCCGAAGTTCTTCATGAGCCAGTCCTCAGTGCTGTCCTCTGGATCTACACAACCTACAACAACAACAACGTAGAATCAGACTACTCAAACCTGCACAAAACCCTCACAGAACACAAACATGACCAGTGCTAGAGGTGAAGCGTTACCTGAGGATGTGTTTCTAGAGAGAAACGGGTACATGAAGAAAGAATAGATCCAATTCTGTCGCACTGGATCCAGACCGGAGAAATGCTGACTCAACTCCTTTACTCTACACACACAACAAAACACACACAGTCAAACACACAAATACCCAATGAAGTCCTCATTCATACTCCGTTTCTAGTGTATTAAATGCACATGTGTGTGTTTTCGTACACAGTCTGGTAGGCGCTGCAGCTGAAGTTTCTGTTGCTGAGGCATGTGAGGAAGTTTCTGGAGATGGATGACAGCAGAGGAGTGAGCTTGATGTCCAGCCATGCTCTGATGACGTGATCCTCATTCAGACTGATGCCTCCCGACAGATCCACGACCGGCACACCGGCCACACTGGAGCGCTGCAAGACAGACAGCGTCACAGCAGGGCCGCAGCAGTGAAGGCTCATGGGATATGTGTGTCTGTGTGTGTGTGTGCGTGTGTGTGTACCATGAAGGAGTAGACGTCCAGAGCGGCGCTGATGAGTGCCTTCAGGTGAAGGATGTGGTCTGCATCAGGCTCTGATGGGACGCCAGCACACGTCAGGAAGCTCCGCGTGGGACCGTCCAACTGAGACGACAATAAAAACAGCACAGCTTGAGAATGAGAGTGACATGACAGCATCAAATGTGGGTTCGAGTCCTATTTGTGACCCTGGACCACAAAACCAGTCACAAGTGTCAATTTTTCCAAATTGAGATTTATGCATAATCTGAAAGCTGAATAAATAATATTTCCATTGATGTATGGTTTGTTATGTTAGGACAATATTTGGCAGAGATACAACTATTTGAAAATCTGGAATCTGAGGGTGTAAAAAAATCTAAATCTTTAAAGTTGTTCAAACGAAGTTCTTAGCAATGCATATTACTAATCAAAAATTCAGTTTTGATATATTTATGGTAGGAAATTTACAAATTATATTCATGGAACATGATCTTTACTTAATATCCTAATGATTTTTGGCATAAAAGAAAAATCAATAATTTCGTCCCATACAATGTATTGTTGGCTATTGCTACAAATATACCCCAGCGACTTAAGACTGCTTTTGTGGTCCAGGGTCACATTTGAGGAAAGTCCATTCACTCTGCGACCATAAATTGCAAAGCCTCCGAGCATCTATTTCATGCACCAAGTCCTTTCAACTTAAATGGAGAAATCTGGAAATCTCAAAAGCTGCTTGCCACACTCATGTTTAACTTACATATTTAAAACCAACAACGAATGCTCAAATAGCATTAAAAAAGCTTATATTTCAGGATGGAGTTTGGGTTCCTTACCTGGACAATGGCTTTTAAAAGATACTTAGTATTCAGTCATGTTATTGATTTAACTGCACTGACACTATCAGATGAGTACAGAACTGAACCGATCTGAATAAAGACACTATTCTCTTTTGTAGAGCTGCTTTACAGCTAAAATATATTTTTTTTCTTTACGAATGCATTGAACAACATTAACATTTTTTTTCCCCTGTTTATCACTGTGAATCATCTTTCAGACAATCGGTATTATATAAATTGCTATATAAATAAATGTGACTTGACTTGATTTTGGATTTTGTCTCTATCCTACTGTTCAGAGTTCAACAGAATCCATCATTCTCATGTTTTGTATGTTATCTGAACTGCATCAGCTGCTCTAGAAGTCTATCAGTAACATGGTCCATAGGTTTTCTCTAGTGACTGATGGGAGTGGTGGGGTTTCATTGTGTGTATGATCTTGTTTTTGTCTAGGCTACTTTTATTCAGAAAGAGTGGTCATGTTCCCTTTGGTATCATGTTTCTGTCTGGAGGATTGTTGTCTAATCAGTCTGTTTGTGTCTATTTCCAGTGTTGTTCTGCTATTGTCTTCTTAATGGTTTTGGTTAGTGATACAGTCACCTCTGAAATCTCTGAACATGTTATAAAACTTCATTAGATTTCTTTTATAACACTTCGCTCATCTTGCATTATTGTTTAGTTCATAGTGAGTTTGTGTGTTTAGCTCAACAAAGAACAATCTAAAAATATCACGTGTGTGTGTGTGTGTGTGTGTGCGTGTGTGAGTGTGTGTGTGTGTGTGTGTGTGTGTGTGCATGTGTGTGTGTGTGTGTGTGTGTGTGTGAGTGTGTGAGTGTGTGTGTGTGTGTGTGTGTGTGTGAGAGAGTGTGAGTGTGTACTCACATCAGTGCATTGTTCTACTGTAAGTCCAGCACTCGTTCCACTGGTTTGACTGTGAAGAATGAAATGAGATGGAAATTAATGTAGGCAGAGGGCGGAGATGGAGCTGAATGGAAAGTGAGCGATAGGTCACGATAATGAATGAAAGTCAGAAATGTTAAGTCATTTCATAACAACATAAAACACAAGAAAGACTGCATTCTGGATGGGTCCTTTTGTCTCAAGAGTTTCTGTAGGTTACATAATGTAAAGATCTGAAGCACTTCACTCACTTCTGCACTGCTGAACAAACGCTGCCTGAAAACAGAGAGAGACAGAGTCACGTCCCACATCTGTGATAATGTACAGTTAGCTGGACATTGTGGCTAAATGAACTCTGACAGAAAGATCAAGCCTGCATTTAACCTGTGTATTACACAGCTACTACCAATTAAAGTCCACACATATTAATCAGAGTCTGTATGATTTAATTCTGTGAGAAGAATTATTATTAATTAATAATTAATAAGAATTATTAATATCATTATAGACAAGTATTTGAAAGACACCACTGACCAATCACAATCAGGTATTCCAGAGCATGAACTAAGAGTGTTTAAATAAAATAACCATCCTGTGCATTTTCTCAGACACTCATAACATGGACATTATGCACCTGTTTGTTGATTAGTGTGCTGTTTTTCATTAATCAGTTTAAATATAAATGATAATTGTGGACTCACCGAAACCCATCGCTCCGACATACAGGAGCAGGTAAATAAGAGGCTTTCTCATGAGGACTGATCTGCTTCCCTTAGATGCTCCTGTGAAATTCAGCTCTTAGAGAAACAGACACAACACCAGATGAATTAAATGCTTATTTCTCAGATGATAGTTAAATTTAATGACTGAAAACTGGAGTTACATTAAGGCCGGGACACACCAAGCCGACGGTCGGGCTAGTTTGTTTGGTGTGTTCTATTCGTTGGGCTCACATCGGTGGCAGTTTGCCCGATTCAACATGTTGAATCGACATTGGGGACGTCGGGGACGTCGGCGAAAGGGAGAACTCTGATTGGTCGTTCAGTTTAGCAAACGAGTCAGCACCCGAGAATTACAGCGAAAGTGATGAAAACGAGCACGTAAATGAAGGCGGTACAGACAGAAGGATGTTTAAATGTTACGTGATCTTTCCCAATCATTCTAATATGTGAATGTTTTCATAACAACATGAGCTGCTTAAAATGATTAAAGTTATCAATGTTACTGATATTCAAAATGGTAAGCAAGCGCTGCTTTGTTTACGTTTCATATATCTGCGTTTATCTTGTATCTCTTTGTATCGGTTTCTCCTTTTGAATGACGAATATATACTATTGATAGCTGCTGATATAGACAGTTAATTCCTCTTACGCATGCGCAGAACGCACATGTTAGTTTGCCGTCGGCTTTAGTCTGTGTGGTGTGTTCAAGCACAGCTTTTTGGTCCGACGTTGCCGACGCGAGGCGACAACACCGTCGGCTTTCGTCGCCGCTAGTTCTTTGAAGTTGGCTTATGACATACAATAGAAGAAAGATTGGTAACACTTTCTATGAAGCCCGCATTTCTAATACATTGTAAGGGTATACTTAAGGCATTATAATGAATGCATAATGCAATAAAAAAAAAAACGTATAATGTGTTATGAAATCGAATGAATAATCATATGAATAATAATAAAATAGCCAAATAATATTTTCTATATTTGATACAATCACACCAGCGTGATTAAATCGTTCAGTGTGTCATGTAATCAGCTGCTAAATTCAAATCTGTGTTCGCTGACTGGCGCTGAGCCAGATACAGATGCGTTTTTACAGCACTGCGCATTATAACCAATCACACACGATGCTGTTGAGCTTATGAATGCAATGACCAATCAGAGGTGTTCAGATGAGTCATCACTAAAATGTTGTGTTTTCTTCACTCGCTCTCTGACTGAATACCTCTTTCTGGCGAATTCTCTCATTAGAAACAACAAGTGCAGATGTGTGTATGAATCTGTAAGATATTCATTTCATAGTGTAAACAGCTTCAGTGATTTTAAAGGGAGTTTTTGAGAGTGCTTGAACTAGACTGTCAGTGAAAATTTTCTTTGATAATGTAAATGTTCTTTGCTCTCTTTCTGTACAATGAAAGTGTTATGATATGCAGCCTAACTTACGTTTCTAATATTCACATTAAATATAAAGTCAGTCGTATTAAAAATATGTTATGGCATGACACCCATATCTGTTACTTAAGTAAGCAGACAGGTTTTTATGCATAGTTAATAGACTATATTATTAGGCTACTTTGACCATCATAATCTAGGTGACAATGGAGATATTCCATGATATATGAGAATGTTTTGAATAAAAAGGAAAAAATAAATAAAAGTGCTATTATGGCTAATGTGTGTCACATGACAACCCCCCAGCACCCCCCCCCCTCTCGATAGTCCCCTGATAGTACTTACATATTTGTGGTTATAACTTTTAAGAGTATGATTATTTATAACACACAATGAACACCATACTAAATCTACTTCATTTATAATGGGCTATATCATAGCTTGACATTGTTTATTTATGATCTGCACAGTACCTTACTACATCTAGTGAGTGCAATGTTTATATACTGTATATATAGAAAACTAATTGTATTAGTAGACTTAGGTAGGGTGGGTAGAATGTTCACATATATAATATATTATATAATTCATTCATTCATTCATAATATAATATAATAATTCTATATATAATATAAGCATTTACAAAACATGTAGTTCAGCTGTTAATGTGAATACAGACAGAAATCAAAGGCAGCTTGTATGTGTCAGGTGTTATCTGTGGGCGGTGTGGCATCATGAGTTGGATTACAAACACAAAACAGCAGCACATTCTCACACACATCTCTGTCATTCCACTCAGAACCCAACAGAGCCACAGCTGGTTAAACCGGTCGAGCAAGGAGATCACCGCAGCTATTCATACTGAAGAGGTTTAACAACACACTCCTGAGTCACACTCACTCGCTCTTTAAGACAAATGTCATCCCATAAAACAGAACAATCAGACACAAAAATAATGACATTCTGTGTCTCATGCTTGTGATTGACTTATGAAACATGAAGTGCAAATACGTGTCTGTGTGTATTGGGAAGGAAGGAAACCATGAATAAGATATGAAACTTTACTAATATTTACTTGTGTAATATATATAACACAAAGAGCCTATAAAAAGTATTAATTTTGTTATGTTGCATATTAAACTGCTTTAAATTACTTTTTTCCCCACATCAATCTACACTCCAACAGAATTGTTACAACTTCGTCAATTTATAAAAGAAAAAAAAAAAAACGGAAAAAAAGTGCATTGCATAAGTATTCATACCCTTAACTCAATACTTGGCTGAAACAACTTTACAGCCCTCAGATAATTTTTGGGTATGATGGGACAAGCTTTGCTCATCAGCATTTGGCAATTATCTGCCATTCTTCTCCTCATATATTCACGTATCAAGCTCTGTCATGTTTGATGGGGTCAGATGCACATTTTCAGGTTTCTCCAGAAATATTTGATTGGGTTCAAGCTCAGGCTGTGGCTGGGCCACTCAAGGACATTCACAGAGTTGTCTATAAGCCACTCTTGCTATGTGTTTAGGGTCACTGTCCTGTTGGAAGGTGAACCTTCTGCCCAGTCTGAGGTTGTGAATGCTCTGGACTGGGTTTTTCATAAAGGCTATCTCTATATTTTGGTGCATTTAGCTTTTCTTTTACTCTGACGAGTCCCTCAGTCCCTGCTGCTGAAAAACAGCTCCACAGCATGAGGCTGCTACCAGCACAATTTACTTTTGGGATGGTACTCTGCAGGTGATGAGCAGAGCTGGTTTCCTTCAAACGTGATGCTTAGAATCGAGGTTCATCAGACCAGATAATATTGTTTCTCAGAGTCTGAGGGTTCTTTAGGTGCTTTTCTGCAAATTCCAAGTGTGTTTTCATATGTCTTCACTGAGGAGAGGATTGAGTTTGGCCACACCACCATAAAGCCCAGATCGGTGGAGTGTTGCAGTGATGTTTGTCCTTCTGTAGGTTTCTCCTATCTCCACATATGATCATGGAGCTCAACTAGAGTGACCATCAGGTTCTTGGTCACCAGTCTAGACAAGGCCCTTCATTACATTTAGTCATTTGGCAGACCAAAGCTCTTCTCCATCAATTGCTTTTTTGGCCAGCTCTAAGAAGAATCCTGGTTGTTTCAAACGTCTTCCATTATGGATAATGGAGGCTACATGCTTCTGTGAAGCTTCAATGCAGCAAAATAAAAATCTGAACTCTTCCCCAGATGTGTGGCTTGGCATAATCCTGTTCAGTACCGCCACTCCCTATACGCAGAGTACACAGTTTGTGTAGGGCACCAACTCCCATGGGGGCACCATCGCAGTTGCTCAAAAAAAAAAAAACTTTTGTTCTATATAAACATTAACATATTCATATACATAAATAAAAATCTAAACATGAACATATATACACTATATTGCCAAAAGTATTGGCACCCCTTCTAATGAACAGGTTTGACTACTTTAGTAATTTCTATGAGTACAAATCTTAATGTTAAAGCATATAATGATATTCTAGGGAATTGTGTGCTTCTAATATTATAGCAACAGTTTGGACTCTTTTCTATTCTAACATGACAATGTCTCTGTGTATAAGACAAGGTTCAAAAAGAAAATGATTGATTGAGTCAGTGTGGAAGAACTTGACTGGTCTGCATTAAACCAAGTCCTAGTCCCAGTTTAACACCTCTGGTGTGACTGTAATAGTAGTCAAACCTGTTCATTAGAAGGGGGGCGACCCAATACTTTTGGCAATATAGTGTATATATATATATATATACTGTATATATATAATAATGCATTTTATGGTGAACACAGTAGGCAGTATAAGCACAGGTGATGCACCATTCCCGCATCTGCACTCACGCTCGATCTCACTTCATGTTTGCGGCTGAATACAAATGATCATCATAATTGATGGACAACTAGGCTATACCCAGGAAAAGAGATCAGCGCAGTCCGGCGCAGAGAAAATAAAAAAGCCCAAGTTGAAGCTCGTGCATCACTTTCAGGTAACTATACATTCATAATCCTGTGAAACCTTTCTGGCTGTTGGTGTTGTTTAATGTCGGTAACAATTTCTCCACCACCAACAATGCATCTTACTTAATATTCTAGTTTCCATGACTTACAATGTGTTATATAAAAAAACAACGAAGTGATTGGTTACTTAATAATAATCATACGGTTTCACTGAAAAACACTGTTAAAATACATAATGTAATTCAAAATAAACAATTTACATTATTAAAAATGCCTGCAAAGGGCACCGAAGGCCTGGTAATTGCTGCTGTTACACTTACAGGATGATATCAAATCCTTGTTTAATAATGACCAAACATTTAATTTAAATATCCACTTATTTTTTTTTCATTTTTGGCCACCTTTTTGCCATAGAAATACTACAGCCTCTTTAATTTCTTCAACAAAAACATGTGGACATCACAACCCTTACCAAAATTACCCTAGGTTTTATCGTAGTAAAACTGCTTAATTTTATTTTGTGTGATTATTGTATTATTTATTAATAATAAAAGTTAATTACAATTTATTTATTTACTTTTAAATTTGATTAAAATTCTATTTTGACCCCTTATAGTAGTTTCTTTCTTTTTTTTCTTTCTTTCTTTCTTTTTTTCGAGGGAGGGGACACAACAATACTATTCTGCTTAGGGCACCCATTTGGCCAGCAGCGGTCTTGATCCTGTCTCTGAGCTCTACATGCAGTACTTTTGACCTCAGGGCTTGTTTTTTGCTCTGAAATGCTTTATGAGCTGTTAGACCTTTTATTGAGACATATGTGCCTTTCCAAATCATACCCATTCAATTTAATTTGCCACAGGTTAACTTCACTTAAAGTGTAGTAACCTACAAGCAATATGAATGCTCCTGAGCTTAATTTCAACTGTCCCAGATAAGAGTATGAGTACTTATGCAATGGAATCATTTAAGTTTTTTATTTTTAATAAATTTGCAAAGATGTTAAAAACCTGTTTTTGCTTTGCATTATGGTGTATGGAGTGTAGATCAATGTGGGAAAATGTAATTTAAAGCAGTTTAACACAAGGCAGCAACATAACAAAAAATGAAGGGGTATGAATACATTTTATAGGCACTGTATGATCGCAAAAGGATTTTCAGCAATGTACTTAGGCAACAGGAACCAATATCTAGAAATTGCTCTAAACTTGGACTTAAATGATCATTTTGATAAGTTAATACGTTTCAACTTCTGTAAATCTGTAAACTACTAATAAAATGTAAGTTTCAAAAGTGCTCTTGATTCAAATATCATTTCCATTTCCTTCATATACATGAGATGCCAGCACTTATTCCCACAATATAATACGTGAAAGATTGCAAAACACTTATGAGACGTCTCGGTTATGTCTCAATTCTCCAGATACCAGATCTAAATCACGAACGGCTCATGATGGAAAAATCAGATCTTGTTATAGCACTTGCATATCATTGCTCTTTTGTTGATTTTGATTGCTTCCATTGTCTTTGGATAAAAGTGTCTGCTAAATGACTAAATGTAAATGTAAATGTACTTTAAATTACATGAACTCACACTGAAAAATACTTATAAAGCAGTTAATGTTAATATCAGTGTTTACTAATACATTATTAAAATCAAAGGTTGTATCTTTTAATATTATTTAATTGACCTGAGCTAACATGAACTAACAAAGATGAATAAATTCTGTAAGAAATTAATTGCTCACTGAACGCATTAACTAACATTACCTAATGTGATTTTATTGTGAAGTGTTACTGAAATGTTCTGTGAAATGTTCAAAGCTCATCTCATAAAGAATATAATAACTCTACATCGCAGTCAACAAAGACATCAGATCTGATTTGATCAAGAATCTTTTTTTTACAGGTTTTAAGCAGCTCTTAGTCACAATCATTAAAACTCACACTACACTCTCAGAGGAGTATTACCAGAGTAACAGCACAACACACAACACACACAGGTAAAACATCAGCCTCAGCCCGGTAAACCTCAGAACACACTCTTTACATAAAGAGAAATCACTGAGCTTACCTGTCAGGTGTGTTTGTCTTGAAGAAGTTAAACTGAGTGACTCTGTGTTAAAGCCTGCAGCTACTGCCATTCACCAGACTCCACCCACAGCACACGGGGGAGAGAGAGAGAGAGAGAGAGAGAGAGAGAGAGAGAGAGAGAGAGATAGGGGGGGGCATTACCTGGGCATCGAGATCTCTGCATCAGGGGGATTCAGTCTAGCAGTGAAAGCCTTGAATGAGAGGGCCCAGAGGGCATTTTATGCCATAAATTCACAGTTTGGCCAATTAAAACTACCAATTAGAACATGGATTAAATTATATCACGCAAACGTTAGACCAATTCTACTGTACGGCTGTGAAATTTGGGGACCAATATTAAAGTTTGAAAATTGGGATAAAGTTTAATAGAAAGAACATAATTGGAATTTGCCAAAAAAAACATTCTAAGGGTAAACAGAGGCACTTCTAACAACGCCTGCAGGGTTGAACTGGGCTTATACACCTTACACATCGAAATAAAAAAAAGCTGTTCAATTCTGGCATCACCTGAGTCAATCTGACACTGAATCTATTCAATGCCAATTAATCCCCCACAGTGTCTCATCCTCTAAATACACTCGTGCTTAGACTAAGAAATGAAACTCAAGTTGAGTCTAACTCCAACCACAACTACAACCCCAACATTCATAATGAAATTGACAAAAATCTAAAAGTATAATTATGATGATAAAAGAAGAAATTTGACCTCCAAACCAAACTCCTATGTTATTCGGCGCTAAACAGAACCAGTAAATTGGCAAATTACTTATCAATCAAACAATTAAAAGAAGAAAGACAAATCCTTTCAAAATATCGACTCCACGACCATGACTTAGAAATAGAGAAAGGAAGACATTAAAAATCCTGGATACCAAGAGAACAACGATTATGTAAACACTGCAACTTAAATCAAATAGAGGATGAGAAACACTTTCTTCTTGTCTGCCCCAAATACACCACCACAGGGCAAAAATTCTTTCCACAATATGAAGTATTGAATTGTTCATGTTTTTCTCTGGATGACTCAGTGAAACTATGCTATATACTCGGAGAGGATGAATGGCAGTCAAACTAGCTGGAAAATATGTATAAACCATACATGGTTAATTCATTGTATCCATTTGCTTTATTTGACATTCTTCATTGTATATAATTGTAATTATTATAATTAATATTACATATACTCTCTGCTGTTGTTATTTTAATTTTATTGTATTTATTTGCTCTCATTTATTACTCATTTATTGTCTCCTTTTTTACTTTGGTTGGTGTAACTATATTCTGTATTTACACATCTAAAATGCTTAGGCAAGACTGTAACACAAATGTCATGCCAATAAAGCAACTTGAACTTGAACTTGAGAGAGACAGAGACAGAGAGAGAGAGACATTAGAGACCACTATTACCCCAAAATTATTCAAATATTCAAATTTAACATTTGTAGCCCAAACCAAAAACTTTGTTTCATTATTGACTTTGTATTCATTATTTCAAATATAACTGCAACATTCGTAGCATCGTGCCATCACCTGAGGGACAAACACAATCAAGAAACAAACAACCAATAGACACACTCACAGGCCAAAACTAAAATACTGTTACACATGTACATAATGTTACAATTCTAAGTCCAGCAGTTGCTACATGACTTCTGTATTATAATCATATTTTTTTCCTATACGTATCTGTGTATCTATGACATTTCCATATTAGTTATATATTACATATTAGTTATAATATATAAAACATGTCCAGATGTTCTAAACCATTCTCTTTGAATTGAATTGAATTGAGACAGAGAGAGAGAGACTGAGAGAGAGAGAGATTTTTTAATAATAAACTTTATTCAATCATAATAGAGACATAAATATTTAAACTCCACACAAGATCAAAGATTAACTCCTCCTCCACCACCGTACAAAAGAAAATAGAATTATAACACCACTGTAGTTTAAAAGCTTCTATATCTTTCATTGCTTTATAATACTTAAATTCCACAACAAATTCTTGACTTAACAAATGCCTTAAATAAAGATGTAATCTCTTGACCACACCTGTTTTCCATTCTGTTTTTCCTTGTTTTATAAATTACAAGCTTTGCCTGTCTGAACAGAAAATTGAGCAACTGCCATTTCACCTTTTGTTTTTGATTGTACCCTGCCCCCAAAATGAAAACATCCAATGTAAACTTTTCCCCACATTTACCACATAACAAATCCAACAAATTAAAAAGCATTTGAAGCCTTACACACTCTAAAAAATAATGAAAAATAGTTTATCTAGATCCACAAAACACATTTATCATCAGCGTTTGGATTAATGACTGAAACAAATGCATTAACAGCCAAAGCCCCCATGTAATATTCTCCATTGTAAGTCACCAGATTGCTTTATCAATGGTGGTTTGTACAGCACTCTCCACACTGGCTTCATTTCCTCATTCAACCGAGTTTATCCCTCCATACTGTATCAACCCTCCCATTTAATGTTCCTTTATTAAAAACCTTCACAAAGCATTTATACATCACTTTCCCTTTCACTTGACCCAACTCTAAATTTTTCAATCTATTGAGATCCAACAAAAGACCTGACATTTCTTTTAAATCTGGTGTAATCCCAAATTTTGGAAATGGATCTGCTATATCCAGTCACTCTTCCATTCTTAAAATCCTTTGTTCATGACAATTCCTCATTTGTCAGCCTAGTTTTCTACATATTCACCATGAGTTGTGTGTGACAAGTTGACCTCTAACCCAAGAAAGCAGCGACTCTATTTATATCGCTCAGCTCAGGTCCGGCCACATTAACTAAACGCTTCAATGTCACAAACTTAGAAGCACACAGTATCTGCGTAAGTCCTGGAACATTCCCACCAGCAATGTCCATGCGCGCTCCTTTGATGAGAGGCTTCTCTAGCAAGCAATGCGAAGAGTTAGTCATCTCCAGCCTGCAAATATTTAAAAAGTTCCCTACACTTTAAAAAGTTTACAGTAAAATTGAGGCAGCCCAGCCAGATTTAGTTGTTTAACATTAGGAACA
>CM041797.1:59318390-59320890 GCA_023376895.1 Aspiorhynchus laticeps
ACAACGTTTCTGCAGCTATTCCTCCCACTTCGGGGTGTTTTTCAATCAGAGCGTGGGCCTGACAGAGGCTCAGATAAGCTCCGCCTCCTCTGATACAATAAAGGGCGCGCTCACCACCCTCAGCGCCGTTGACGGCTGGAATCAGGGCCAAGCCAACGCAGTCATACAGAGTCTCATCGAGTCCGACTTTCCAGTGAGTCTGGAGCTGAATATCACAAGAACAGAAAAGCTATATAAAAACTATTAACTGACATAAAATATAAAAAACCTAAGACAACGTTTCTGAGTAGTTAAACCAGTGAACTTCGGGGTGTTTTTCAGATCAACACCGGCTCCTCGCTGCTGTCTCTCGGGACGCTCGTCAAGGGCGTTCCGGCGGAAACCATCTCCAGCATTGAACCTTCTGAGCTCCTGACCATCTCCCAAAATCCCACATTTATCAGCAACATCCTCTCAGCGCCAGAAATCCTGCAGCTGGTTTATGTCATGAAGGTATGTGTTTAGCCAAGTAACGGTCACCTCTACATCTGAACCTTCTCTCAGATTCTCTCATCCTTTCCTCCTCAGATCGTGTCCATAGATGAAACTAAAGTCATCGAGAACGTTCCGGACGCATTGGCTGGCTCCATCCCGCGCGTCTTGTTGATCCCTCAGGAGTCTGTGAACGTCACCCTGATCAACCAGAAGCAGTGGACACAGGAGCAGGTGCCGACACTTCTCCTCTTCTTCTGTGTTTATTTCATATGACCTTGTTTTTATATTGTTTTAATGATGATGGAAGAGGAAAAAACATGTAAAATCCCTGAGCTCTGAACCCTCCTGCTGTGTTTGTTCCTACGGTGGTGTTTGGGTCAAGTTGACCTCAGTTGGTTCCCATGCAATTCACGACAAATCACCACTATGAAAAATCATGTAAAAACAGAAAACCCGGTAACACATTGCAATAAGGTTGTGTTTGTTAACATTAGTGATCTACATTAGTTAACATGAACTACTAATGAAAAATACCTCTGAAAGCTTGTATTAAACATAATGTCAATTTCAACATTTACTAATATATATGTGACCCTGGACCACAAAACCAGTCATAAGGGTCAGTTTTTTTAAATTTAGATTTATAAATCATCTGAATAAATAATCTTTCCATTGATGTATGGTTTGTTATGATAGGACAATATTTGGCTGAGATACAACTATTTGAAAATCTGGAATCTGAGGGAGCAAAAAAATCTAAATACTGAGAAAATCACCTTTAAAGTTGTCCAAATGAAGTTCTTAGCTATGCATATTACTAATCAAAAATTGAGTTTTGATATATGTACGGTAGGACATTTTCAAAATATACAAAATATCTTCATGGAACATGATCTTTACTTTTGGCATAAAAGAAAAATGGATAATTTTGACCCATACAATGTATTGTTGGCTATTGCTAAAAATATACCTGTGTTACTTATGACTGCTTTTGTGCTCCAGGGTCACATATTAAAATCAAAACTGTATCTGTTAATATTATTGGTAGCAAGTAAGGGGAACACATATTCACTATCAACTTGAGAATTCCCACAATAAACTCCTAATTTCCTAGTTTGTAAGGTCGATGTATGTTAAGTGATCCAGAATATGGTCATGCAGGAAAAGGCATGAATATGTGCTTTGTAAGGACTACTAAACAGCTGATATGCTAGTATTTGCATGCTACTAAGCAACTAGATAATAGTGTTCTCGATTCTGAAGAGTTACTGTATTAACTTAATCGACCTGAAAATGAACTTTCAAAGAACAGTGTTATTGTTATTACCTAACGTTAACAGAGATGAATAAATAGTGTAACAAATGTATCGCTCATAGTTAGTTAATGCATCTCATTGGAGCTTACTGTTAAGTGTCTCTGAAAACCCATATTGTAACTTGTCAGAGACTGAAAAAAAATAATAATAAAGTATGTGAGAAATGATTGATTTTTGACATATCGCATGGAAACCTTTCTAGTCTTTCCAAAACAGTAGAAACTTTGCATGCATGTTCACAACCCTGAATAAGAAGTCATAATATTTCAAGAGGAATGAAATAGTTTAACCAGTGTTTGAATCAGTTTAATGTGCATCAGTTTGACCATCAGGAGGGTTAAGAGTCTGTGTGTGTGTTTATACCTCGGGCTGATTTTCTGATGTGTCGCAGGCCGTGGTGCTGTTCGGTTCCGTGGCGAGTGTCAGTAAGGACACTGAGGAGTAAGTCACTCATCACACTTCTGCTCATATAGACACAGTTCAGACGCAGCAGGTGCTTTATGAGTGTTTGTCTCCCTCTGTAGGCTGTCCGAGGAGCTGCTGCAGGGTTTCACCTGCACGTCTGTCCGGACGCTCGCCGAGCCGAAGGTCAAGCAGCTGGTCAAAGCCTGCAGACGTCGGCCGGAGCGGAAGAAGGTCCAGCTGAAGGAGAGTCAGGTACACACCTTACTCGCATCCGCTCAGTGTTTACATCTGCATCTGTGAGGTTT
>CM041797.1:59323390-59378390 GCA_023376895.1 Aspiorhynchus laticeps
ACATATTGCAAGTTGTGCACTTTGTCATCACAATATTATGTGTAATTAAATTGATAGTACATTATATATTTAAAGAATAATAGCTGCAAGCAACAATGATGGAGCCGACCAAAAACGGATATGTCATTGCGTATAACTTTTGACCATTATGTGATCAAAAGATTTTGGAAAAGAAATTTGGTGAATACTTCAAGAGCATGCAGACAATGACAGGTTTCAAGTTTGGTTTAATACATCAAATCATTGCGAAGTTACCGCCGGACCTCCTGCCTGCCATTTACGCCACTAGATTTGGTATTTGATTGGCATTTTACAGTCAAATCCAAGATTATTTAAATAAATCACTGTGGATGAAACCTTGGAAAGGCATATGGAGTTCAGACAATCATAGGAATACATAGAGGAATGAAGCAGCTGTTGATTATTGCTTCAGAAAGCCGATCAGAGGAAGAAGTAGAAGTAGAAGAATAACCCTGAGAGCACACATGCATCACGGAGACGTCTATTTGACATCTGCATTTACATCTGCAAGATGTATTTTTTAGAGTGTTTGTTCATCTGCAATGCGTCTATAGGACGTTTCCTATCAGATTTTGCTTTTTTTTTTTTTTTTTTTTTACATTGCCTATTTGTATATTTGTATATTGTTCTTTTGTTGTCTGTGTCCTGTCCTGTTGCTGTCATTCTGTTGCACTGTGGAGCTTTGTCACTATAACAAATTCCTCGTATGTGTAAACATACCTGGCCAATAAAGCTCATTCTGATTCTGATTCTGATTCTGAAATAGATGTTTGTCAGATGTCCTTAAAATGTTTATGATTTAGAATGTATGTAAAACAGACGTCTGTCAGATGTTTGTACACAGCAGATGCTTTCCAGATCAAGCGATCTTTAACAGACACCTTGCAGATGTACGTGTGCTATCTGGGCAACCAGGATGCTTAAACTGGGCCTGAATTATAGTTATAATCTATTAATAATAATAACCTCTGTGACATAAAGAGTGTTTTCATAGCTGTCACCGGGTTGCTTAAGGTGTTGATGTTTGTGTTGGTCAGACTGCACCGCGGGATCCATCACGGAAGCCACGATCGCAGATGGCTCGTTCCCCTTCGGCTACACCGCGGCCCAGTTCGATGCCTGTCTGACCACCAGGGTCCTCCGAGATAACCTGGCCGCCGTCTCGGAGAAAGTGGACGACAACGTCTTCCAGAGAATCATTCTGAACAAGCTAAAACAGGTGAGTGAGCTGGGGTCACCGGCGGGTCTCGGCCGGGTCGCTGTGTGATGCTGATGACTGCTTATGACCAATGATGAATGTTGATGACCGCTGATGACCACTAATGACCGCTGTGTTCCAGATGTATCCGGCCGGACTCTCCGACAGCACGCTGCAGCTGCTCGCCTCGGTCTCACGGCAAGCCACGCTCGATGAGATCAGGACCTGGAGCGTCACCAGCATCGACACGCTGACCGCGCTGATGAGCAGAAACAACGGAGAATGGGACAAAGACAAGGTGTGTGTGGGTGTATTCGGTGACTAAAACTGCATTAACTACATTAATGCTCTGCTGAGAAAAACAGCTAAAACCAACCTAAGCTGGTTGTCTGGTTTTAGCTGGTCATTCAGCCTGGCCATAGGTGGTCAGCAGCCTGGTTTTAGAGGGGTTTTGGCCACTTCTTTAGTTGGTCAGGCTGGGAGACCAGCTTAAAACAAACTACTTCCAGCTTAAACCAGCTAAGACCAGCCAACCAGTTTAACCAGTTTTTCAGCAGGGTTAACATGAACTAACCATGGAAAATACTTCTACAGCATTTATTAATGTTAGTTCACATTAATCTTAACATTTACTAAGACATTATACAAGTCAAAAGTTGTATTTGAACAATTTTATGATTGCTGCAAAACATATATACTGTATATATATATATATATATATATATATATATATATATATATATACACATAGTTATTTAATATTAACAAATGAAACCTTGGTAAAGTGTAACACGTTACAATTAGGTCTCATTTGTGGACATTAGTTAATGCAGTAGTTAACATAAGCAATATGGGTTACACTTGACTTTAAGGTGTCCTTGTTACACGTTACATGTACTTACTATTATAACAACAATAAATAATTCATAATTACATGTAAGTAACACTAAGCCAAACCATAATCCTAACCCTAAACATATAGTAAGTGCATGTAGTTATTAATATTACTCAGTAATTAAATGTATAATTACACTGTAACAAGGAATCCTTAAAATAAAGTGTAACCCATATTGCTTATGTTAACTAATTTCCACAAATGAGACCTTATTGTAATCTGTTACACTTTACCAAGGTTTCATTTGTTAATATTAAACAACTATATTAGGTAACATATAACTAAGATTGTTAAATGCTTCGGAATGTTTTTTTTTTCTTTATTAGTTCATTAATTTCAATATTCTGCTAAATGCATAAATGTAAATTATTTAATGGACCCGAGCTAACATGAACTAACAATGAACAGTTGTGTTTTAATTAACTGCTGTTATCATAGATGGATAAATACTGTTCCAATATTAGCTCATGTGTTAAAAATTAGCAATACATTTAACAATGATAACTATTGTGAAGTGTTTTTGTAAATGTTATTTTGTCCTTCATTTTGTTAGACATTATAATGAACTGAATAAATGAAATGTTGAAAGTGATGAGCGAAGCTAGATAACCTCTCTCTCTCTCTCTCTGTGTGTGTGTGTGTGTGTGTGTGTGTGTGTGTGTGTGTGCGTGCGTGTGTGTGTGTGTGTGTGTTGTAGAGTAAGGAGGTGATCCTCAGGTATCTGAGTGTGGCTGGTCACACTTTAGGCACTAACGAGCTGAACGTCATCGGCTCAAACATCTGCGCACTGAACATCTTAACACTTCAGAGCATCACAGCAGGAGACCTGAGGTACTACACACACTCAAACCCTCGCTCACACACTCGTTTACCAGCTCTCTTCACTCATTCATACCTCTCTCTCTCCTTGTGAGCAGCACTGCAGAAGTTCTGGATCTGTCCTCGTGCTCATTTGAGCAGAAATCAGTTCTGTACAGCACTGCCAACACCTCGTTCAGAGCTCAACACAGCAACGGCCCTATTTACTTCCACCTCATCAGCCCCTACCTCGGTAAAACACACACACACACACACACACACACACACTCACACACACACACACACACACACACACACACACACTCTCACAATCACACACTCTCTCTCTCACACACACACACACACACACACACACACACACACACACAGCACACACGCTCACACACACACACACACACACACACACACACTCACACACACATATATCTCGTAGACTCAGTGGGTTTGAACAGAAGTGTGTGTTAATGTGTTAATGTGTTAATGTGTTAACTGTCAGTCCCACTTTTTATTCATTGAGCTGAAAATGACTTTTCCAACGTAAACTATCATAAATCTTACATTCTTTGGAACACAGACTTAAGGCTTTACTTATAAAACTTAAGACTTGCACTAGATTTTAAATTTATTTTACAAAATGTGTGAAATCTAAAGTTGCTTGAAAATCAAAGCTACAAAACTAAAGATGTGTTCCAAATTTGAGGTTGATATCTTTAAAATTAGCTTTCAGTAAGAATTTGTTTGGGTGCAGTAGTGGAAAGATTTGTATATGAACTGAGAAATCTGAACCATACATTTCAGTTTTTTTTAGAAATAATATGGTATTTGATTTGAATTCAACCTCAAACAGCATAAAGAACATGTGGAAAGCAGCCAGATGTGCATTATATACAGTAGTAGGTCACATTTAAGACATGATGCATCATAAATGGAGCATCTGTCTTTTTAAGCATTATTTTAAGCATTTTAGACAGAAAACTAGAATGGAAATCATCCTTTGCACTATTACAGTAAAACTAACCAAAGGATCTATTGAGGTTCCCATGATTTTACATGTGCATTGCTTTTTCATAATAAAGTGTTTGTTTGTGTGTGTAGGTGGCGCTCCGGTTGAGGACGTGAGGGCTTTGGCCTCTTCTAACATCACTATGGACATCAGCACCTTCAGGAGTCTTAGCATACCTGTTGTCACGGTAACACACGCTCTCTCTCTCTCTCTCACACACACATGTTTATGTTCCTCTCGGTTTGGATGTGAGTGTGACTGTACCGCGTGTGTTTCAGGCTCTGAGCGTGTCTGACGTGCGCGCTCTCATGGGGTCGGCTGTGGCCGATCTGAAGGTGTTCGAGAACGACTCTGTGGTCCAGGCCTGGATCTCCTCACAGCCACAATCTCAGTTAGACACACTGAACGTGGGTCTGCTTGGAGGCCGAGCCGATCCGAGCACATCCGCACCCGTCACCGTCCAAAACAACAACAGCACCGCTAACAGCAGCGGCAGCGGCACACAGTCAACGGCTCCCAGCCAATCAGCTGCAGCCACTGTAACCGCACAGGGTAAAGCCACACCCACTCTCTCTGATCCACTCACCATCAGACCCGTGTGTGATCACTAATGATGTGTGTGTGTTTCAGGATCTGCATCAGCTCTTCGTCTCGGTCCAGGCCTGTGTCTCCTTGTGACCTGCGTGTGGCTTCTGACCTTCACATGATACATAATACAACATCTGTAATCAAAAATCAATGAAATCATCAGCAGAAATCTGTTAAATCAACACAAGTGCTCCATTAGATCAATATCACTAATCAATAATGTAACACCAGAAATTAATGAGAGCAATATTTGATTAATATCAGTACTTAACAATACTTGATTTTTGTGTCTCTCTTATGTCTTTATAATCATATTTGCTCTGAAGTTATTTTTAATTTAATTTAATTGAAGTTATTTTTTATTTAATTTGATTGTATTAAAAAAATTGCAAACTTATTTAAAACATTTCTATGTCTAATAAGAGTATTTATGCATTATCTGACAATAATGAAGGAAATTATAATTTTGTTAAATTAATATGATAGAATAGCAAATTATTTTCTGCCTTAATAGTAGAATATTATTTTCACATTCACTGTTAAAAAAAGTGTCTTCAATAAAATTAACATGCTTCTTATGATTCCTAATAAATGTATGAGCGAATTATCAATATACCTATGTTCACTCACAGATCTCTGTCTGTGTGTGTGTGTGTGTGTGTGTGAGCGTGTGTGTGTGTGTGTGTGTGTGTGTGAGAGAGAGTGTGTGTGAGTGTGAGTGTGAGTGTGTGTGTGTGTGTGTGTGTGTGTGTGAGTGTGTGTGTGTGAGAGAGAGAGTGTGTGAGTGTGTGTGTGTGTGTGTGTGTGTGAGAGAGAGAGTGTGTGTGAGTGTGTGTGTGTGTGTGTGTCTGTCTGTACATACTTAACCATATTTTGTGGACAAATTGGTGCAAAGAAGTGAGAGAAACCTGACAAAACATCCTTTTGTGTGTGTGTGTGTGTGTGTATGTATGTGTGTTTGTGTTTCATGTCTTGCCTTTGGATTTGTTGTAAAATTACTATTATAACTAACGTCTCGGTTACATGTGTAACCCTCGTTCCCTGAAGGAGGGAACGGAGACGTAACGTCAGTGTGACTGACTAATGGGATCTCGCTCGAGAGCCCAATCATCTTCGAGTGTTAACAAAACAAGCCAATGACAGTTGGCGTGCGTGTTTCGCCACGCGCACCCCGCCCCGCAGCGCGGGTATAAAAGGAGAGCGCGTGCAAACGCACATCAGTTTTTCGCTGAGGAGCCGAGACTGTGTGCCCCGGCCGTACAGCGGTGGTACAGCAACTATGGCGACGGGACGTTACGTCTCCGTTCCCTCCTTCAGGGAACGAGGGTTACACATGTAACCGAGACGTTCCCTATCAGTCAGTCACGTTCGACGTAACGTCAGTGTGACTGACTAATGGGATCCCTTTGGAAAACGCCACTATTGCTGACCCCCTCCAGTGCCCTGCGGAAGCCGGCAAGTCCCCCCACACCAGTTGGGACGGAAGATAGGACAGGGCTTAGGCAGAGATGACCGACACTGCTGTTCCGTACAGTGGGTATGGATAACACTGGGAAAGCGTACTTCAAGTAGGGGAACGCTACGGAAGCCACATCCTGCGTAAAGGAGGTACCATGTGGAGAAGACATATGGACTGGCCAGGGGCAGTACTACATATGGAAGTCTCTGAGGTAGACTCAGCCAGCCTGGGGTGAGATAACTACACAGCAGAGACGGCAGAAGGTCTCTGCCAGGGAAAGACACGGGCTCACCGTGAGGGGAGCCGTACCGTGGAAGAATACACATGTGGGATCACCCAAAGGGGAATCACTACACACGGGCACCTAGCCCAGCACAAGGGCTGACCTTGGGCAAACACACGAGTGCTGGACCTGGCGTCTGGCGCTCCGCCACGCCTGACTGCCGAGGGTGCGGGAGGAACTTCAACAGGGTTCGCCGTGGGGAACTGAACTGAGAAGCAACAAAAGCGCACGTATCCGGTCCGTAGAGGGGAATGGCGCAGCAAGCGTGATTGGCACCGAGCAGTGTCCCCGTGTTACTGGCCACCTGAGCCAAGTACATGGAAGGACACGGGCTCTACACAGAGATTGTAAAATCTCGCAAACGTGTTAGGTGCCGCCCAGCCGGCAGCTCTACAAATGTCTGCTATCGAGGCGCCCCGCGCCAATGCCCAAGAGGAAGCAACACCTCTTGTAGAGTGTGCTCTCACACCAAGGGGGCACGGTAAGCGCCGGGCCTGATAGGCCAAGACTATAGCCTCCACTATCCAGTGGGCAAGTCTCTGTTTGGAGACAGCCTTTCCCTTCTGCTGTCCTCCGAAGGTCTGGTCTGAGGTCCTGAAGCTCTGCGTGCGGTCCACGTAAACGCGCAAAGCGCGGACGGGACAGAGCAGAGCAATGGCTGGGTCTGCCTCCTCCCGGGGCAGCGCTTGCAAGTTCACCACCTGATCCCTAAAGGGCGTGGTGGGAACTTTGGGCACATATCCAGGCCGGGGTCTCAGGACAACGTGAGAGTGAGCCGGCCCGAATTCTAGGCACGAATCGTCGACCGAAAATGCCTGCAGGTCCCCCACCCTCTTGACCGAGGCCAATGCAGTGAGGAGCACTGTCTATAACGACAGAAACTTAAGCTCTACAGACAGCAGAGGCTCAAAGGGCTCCTCCTTCAAGGCCATCAGGACCGAGGGGAGATCCCAAGAGGGTACCAGATGAGGGCGCGGAGGATTTAACCTCCTCGCCCCTCTGAGGAACCTGATGACCAAGTCGTGCTTCCCCACAGACTTACCGTCTACTGCATCGTGATGCGCGGCAATAGCGGCGACATACACTTTGAGGGTGGAGGGAGACAGCCTTCGCTCCAACCCATCTTGCAGGAAAGAGAGCACGATCGCGATCGGGCATCTCTGGGGGTCTTCCCGGCGGGAAGAACACCAATCGACGAACAGGTTCCACTTCAGCCTGTAAGCGTGTCTTGTAGACGGGGCTCTAGCTGAAGTGATGGTGTTTACTACCGATGGAGGTAGCCCACCTAGAACCTCCGCGTCCCGTCCAAGGACCATACGTGGAGATTCCACAAGTCTGGACGCGGGTGCCAGAGGGTGCCCCCTCTCTGAGAAAGGAGAACACTCCTCAGAGGAAGGAGCATCAGTTCTGGGAACCAAGTCCGATTGGGCCAGTACGGCGCCACCAAGAGGACCTGCTCCTCGTCCTCCCTGACCTTGCACAGGATCTGTGTGAGAAGGCTCACTGGGGGAAACGCATATTTGCGTAGGCCCCGAGGCCAGCTGTGTGCCAGCGCGTCCGTGCCGAGGGTCCCCTCGGACAGGGAGTAAAACAGCTGGCAGTGGAACGTGTCCGGGGAGGCAAACAGGTCGACCTGAGCGTCTCCGAAGCATCTCCAAATCAGCTGGACTACCTCGGGGTGGAGTCGCCATTCTCCCGGAAGGGCTGGCTGACGTGAGAGCTCGTCGGCTGCACGATTGAGCTCGCCAGGGATATGAACGGCGCGAAGCGACCTCAGATGCTTCTGACTCCAAAGGAGGAGATGGCGGGCGAGTTGTGACAGGCGACGGGAGCGTAGACCACCCTGGTGGTTGATGTACGCAACGGTCGCAGTATTGTCCGTACGGACCAGTACATGCTTGTCGTGTAGCAGCCCTTTGAAGCGGCGCAGAGCAAGCCATACTGCTAGCAACTCGAGGCAATTGATATGCCACTGCAACCGGGACCCTGTCCAGAGCCCTGCAGCTGCATGCCCGTTGCACATGGCTCCCCAGCCCATGGCAGAGGCATCTGTTGACACAACAACATGCCTGGATACTTGCCCTAGGGGAACTCCTGCCCGAAGAAAAGCAAGATCCGACCACGGGCCGAAGGTCTGATGGCAGGACGGGGTAACTGAGACCCGGTACGTGCCGCGTCGCCATGCCCATCTCGGGACCCGGTCGTGAAGCCAATGCTGAAGCGGTCTCATATGAAGCAATCCGAGCGGCGTGACAGCGGCTGCGGATGCCATATGCCCCAGGAGCCTCTGAAAGTGTTTCAGTGGAACCGCCCTCTTGCGCTGGAAAGACTCCAGGCAGTTCAGCATCGACTGAGCACGGTCCACTGAGAGACGTGCTGTGAGGTTGACCGAGTCCAACTCCATGCCGAGAAAAGAGATCCTCTGCACAGGGAAGAGTTTGCTCTTTTCCCAGTTGACCCGAAGCCCCAACCGGCTGAGGTGGCTGAGCACCGTGTCCCTGTGTTCGCACAACAGCGCTCGAGACTGGGCCAATATGAGCCAGTCGTCGAGGTAGTTGAGAACGCGAATGCCTGCTTCCCTTAATGGAACAAGGGCTGCCTCCACGACCTTGGTGAAGACACGAGGCGACAGGGATAGCCCGAAGGGGAGGACTTTGTACTGATATGCTCGCCCTTCGAACGCAAAGCGAAGAAACGGTCTGTGTCGAGGGAGGATCGAGACATGAAAGTACGCGTCCTTCAGGTCGATTGCTGCAAACCAATCGCACAGACGGATGCATTGAAAAATGCGTCTCTGCGTCAGCATCCTGAATGGGAGCTTGTGAAGGGCCCGGTTCAGGACGCGCAGGTCCAAGATTGGTCGTAACCCACCGCCTTTCTTGGGTACGATGAAGTACGGGCTGTAAAACCCCGACTTCATCTCGGCTGGAGGGACCGGCTCTATCGCGTCCTTCGCCAGCAGGACCGCGACTTCCGCACGCAAGAGAGGGGCATCCTTGCTCAACACAGAGGTGAACCGAACGCCCCTGAACTTGGGAGGACGCCGGGCGAACTGAATCGCGTAGCCAAGTCTGATGGTTCTCATGAGCCAGCGAGACGGCCTGGGGAGTGCTAGCCAGGCCCCCAGAGACCGTACAAGCGGGACCAGGGAAGCCATAGACGTACCCGCGGTGGGGCAGCGAAGTGGAGCACAGGGGCCCGACTCGGAAGGCAGTGCGTTCCGAAGTGGGGTCTGAGTGCGCAGTGCGACACTTACCTGGCTCCAAGGCTGAGCAGGGGGCGCGGGAGAAGGCATCGCATCCTCGGACCGGACCCTGCTGCTCATAGGCGAAAGGAGAGGGGGACGGGAGTGTGGAGACTGGGTCTCGTGCACTGCCATCCTCGCATCCTGGAGAGCCAGTGGCGGAACAGAATAAAAAGGGAACAAAAGATTCTCCACCCAGCCCTCCTCCGGGGGAAGGAGTGGTGCGGTCACCATCTCCTGAAGAGCAGGATCCAGGAACCAGGATTACCCCTCCAGGCGGCAGCGCCCTGCGGGCAGAGCTGCATTGCAATGGCGCGCTCAACTGGGGGGATCTCCACATACCCTTGGGCCGCCCCACCGTCGAGGGTGGTGAGGACGGAGGAGGCACTAGGCCTGTTTCGGGCAGAAAAAGGTGCCTTCCAAGACCTAGTCACCTCCTCATGCACTTCCGGGAAGAATGGAACTGGAGGCGGTTGCCGGCGATCGGCCTGCGCCCCCAGGAACCAATCGTCCAGCCTCGAGCGTTCGGGAGAAGGAGGAGGCCTCCAGTGCAGCCCGACGCTCTCAGCGGCCCGGGAAAGCATAGCAGTCAGTTCTGGATCTGACTCGGGCAACGCCACTCTTCCTGATGGAGGCAGCGCAGCCGAATCATCATCTCCAGAACCTAGCTCATCCCCCGATGCAGTGATCGACATCCTGTCATCTGCTGGAGCTCCGAACGAGATGCTGGGCCCCGCCCTGTCCGAGGACTCCACAAGCTCGTCCGGAAACCCCAGACGGTGCGATGCGCTAGAGGAGTGAGAGGCCCACGGAGACGCACTCGACGGGGAAGCTCTCACTGTGATCCTCAAGTCACCCTGACCATGAGCCGAAGTAGCCCTCCGACCGGAGGAACTAGAACGGGGCATGACAAGGGGGATACCCCCCGCTTGACGAGGAGGTATCTGGAGCGCAGCATCGCGATGGTCATGTTCCCACACAGAGAACATGAGTCATCCACGAGCACTGCTTCAGCGTGCTGAAAGCCCAAGCATGAGACACAGCGATCGTGACCATCAGATGAGGCCAGGAAACGACCACATCCAGAAACACACGAGCGGGAAGCCATCTTTAAAAAGACGCCCGTCGCTCGTGGAGCTCTTTTAGAATTTGCTCTTTTTTGAAAAGAAATGCTCTTTTAGAAAAGTGCTGAAGCACACAGGGAAGGTCGCGGCGTGACCGCAGTTGGAGAGCTGCAGCACACGGTCAGAGAAGCAGCAGCACTGGATCGCAACCTCCGCTGACGCACCGTAACACCAACACTGTAGGCTGTCTGTAGACACTCTCAGAGACTCGCACTGAAAGGCTTGGCTCCGAAGCGAAAAGCTGATGTGCGTTTGCATGCGCTCTCCTTTATACCCGCGCTGCGGGGCGGGGTGCGCGTGGCGAAACACGCACGCCAACTGTCATTGGCTTGTTTTGTTAACACTCGAAGATGATTGGGCTCTCGAGCGAGATCCCATTAGTCAGTCACACTGACGTTACGTCGAACGTGACTGACTGATAGGGAACTTTAGTACTTTCACTGTACTGAAGTATAAAGCATAGCAAGTGCAGGAATAATATAATTTAATATTTTACACTTGTGTTTGTCATTCCTGAAACTATACGTGGATGTTCAGCCCTCTTAGACAAACACAACTTTTCTTCAAATTGTGACTGGATTATGTAGATAAAGCTTCTGTAGGACTCCTCCCTTACAGCACCGCTGATTTGTGCAGTTGACCGGAAATGACTGAGCTGAGCTTATCTAAAACCAGGAGGTAACCGTGCATGTGGTCAACAAAAGGCGGGAAGAAAGGGGTTCACTTTTTGTCACTTTAAACCTTGCATGCCATTATGAAAGGATTGAATAAGTGATAGAAGGGTGGGAGGCAGCTGGCCTTTAGCAGGACTGTAAAAGAGCTTCTCTGTCGACTGAATCAAAAGCTTTAGTCAGATCAATAAAAGCTGCTTCTGTTCTTGTGACTTTTCTTACTGCAAAAATCATGTCTATTGTAGAGCTTTGTGTCGGAAGCCACATTGAGACTCAGGATATATGACCTCAGCTAACAGATGAAGGCGAGTCAAAATGACGCCGGCCAGGACTATATATATAATTTTACAAATTACAGGAAGTTTTCTGTTAGGATTTCAGTGAAAACCTAGGCCTTTTCTCTAAAGAAAAGGCATAATTCATGATTGTGCAGAAATGCTGCAGAATCAGAAGAGGGCGCCACATGTTCATGCTCATATCAGAGTATATTTACAGAGACTTACAAATGAGGATAATCAATGGAATGGAATGGAATGGAAGCAATCAAAATCAACAAAAGAACAATGATATGCAAGTGCTATAACAAGTCTCAGTTAGCTTAACGCAGTACAAATAGCAAGGTTTTTTTTATTATATAATAAATAAAAAAGAAAACAGAAGCTAGTGTTAGAGGCCTTTTTTGCTTTTTGTTAATTGTATAATAAATAAAAAGAATACAAATAGATAGAATACAAAAAGAATAGAGAAGCTAGAGTTATTTATTTATTTTTTTAAGAATAGAATTAGAATATTAATTTAATAATAAATACAATTTATTTAAAATGAATAGAAAAAAATAGAGTAGAGATAGAATAGAAAGTGCTAGTATTAATGGGTCAACTGTTGTTGTTAAAGATGTGTTTTTAGCATCTTTAGTAAATTATAATGAAGAAATGTGTGTTAAAGCGCTTACATGGATTATTCAGTAAAGTGTGTTCAGTCTGCAAAGTTGGTCAAATCATCCATTTGAAGTTCGGACATTATCTTCAATGGATGAATGTACAATAACAATTAATTAAAGAAATAAAGAAAGAGAAGTCAAATTTCTTTTGATTTCAAATTTGTATCATGCTTGATCTGGGCTAATCATTCTGTGTAATGAAATACATATTAATTATGAATTTAAGACTATTTTCAGCTGTTCTTAATCAGGTTCAGTTAAACAACAAATGTCAAATATCTTCATATCTTCAGCATCAGCTCCATGACCTCAGTACAGATGTTTATTTTTGCATCTTTATCCCTGTTTCTCCTCTTCTCGTTCAGTTTTGTCCTTCTCTGTGATTACTCCCGAGCATCTGCGGCATCTTCCTCTTTGACTTCTGCAGTCCATAGAGTAAGATCCTCAAGAACTCTCACAAGCTGATTTTATCAACCATGACTTACATATAAATATGAGGTGAAACACAGGCCAAATTCATAAAATCATATTTGACTGTGGTAAAACCTGAGATTGTGGTAATGGTGCATGCCAGAAGATTGTTGACTCACACCAATCAGGAAACACTGTGAGAAAATAAATTGAGCACTGGCCTAAAGCTATGAAAACACACCCTGAATGCAACATAAGACGCTTGAGATGAAAGCTTCTGCAACATGCAGAAATATCAACCGAAGCTGTGTCTTCTCTATAGTGACAGAGAAAGAGATGAGATGAGATTTTGACTCGTCATTTCAATGGCAGGTTTTGTCTGGACAACCAACTTTTCTTGACAAGGTTAACCTCAAATTTCAAAACTCTATCAGTCAAAAGTTTTGAACAGTAAGATTTTGAATGTTTTTCAAGTCTCTTCTGCTTACCAAGCCTGCATTTATCCAAAGTACAGCAAAAAACAATAACATTTTGAAATATTTTACTATTTAAGATGACTGTTTTCTATTTGAATATATTTTTAAACTGTCATTTATTTCTGTGATCAAAGCTGTATTTTCAGCATCAGTTGTCACTCCAGTCTTCAGTGTCACATGATCCTTCAGAAATCATTCTAATATGCTTATTTGCTGCTCAAAAACATTTATATCATTATTATTATTATGTTGAAAACAGCTGAGTAGAATTTTTTTCAGGTTTCTTTGATGAATAGAAACTTCAGAAGAACAGCATTTATTTGAAACAGAAATATTTTGTAACATTAGAAATGTCTTTATCATCATCTTTTATCGTCTTTTGATCAATTTAAAGCATCCTTGCTAAATAAAAGTATTAATTTCTATAATCCCCCCCCCTCCAAAAAACCCCCAAATAAACAATTAAAAAAACAACAACAAAAATTATACTGATGCCATGCTTTTGAATGGTATGCTGCGTATTGTTACAAAAGCTTTTTATTTCAGATAAATGCTGATCTTTGGATCTTTCTGTTCATCAAATAATCCTGAAAGAAATCTGCTCAACTGTTTTAAATATTAATAATAATAATAATAATCAGAAATGTTTCTTGAGCAGCAAATCAGCATATTAGAGTGATTTCTGAAGGATCATGTGACACTGAAGACTAGAGTAATGATGCTGAAATGAGAGCAGCATTAGCATTGTATTCTTCAGATTGCGGTGTTGTATGCAAATCAGTGGCATCTTTGTGTTTGTCCCGAGGCAGAAAACACCAGTAAACCAACAGAAGCAGTTTCTTTCTTCATCATTTTTTTAATTGATGTCCTGTTTGAGTAGGTAAATACTTGAGTCTATGCTAACTTTAGGACAGACAAATGTTCAGAAATATCCGCAGTAGTGCAGACAGTGATAGAGTCTCTACAGCAGATTTTAAGTGAAGCTGCAATGTGAACGAGCCTGTTTCACAGAACACGAGAAGCTCTGAAAGCATCGGCTTCATTTCCACACAGCATTCTGTAGCTGGTTAAACCGGCCTGCGAGTGGTTAATAAATAAGGATTTAGTGAAATACTTCCTCATTCCAGGACGTCCTATCACTTATTCTGCCGTGCTGTTTCTCATTTCTTTCAATTCCAATTCATATAATGTGATGTATTGTCAAGTATGGTGACCCATACTCGAAATTGGTGCTCTGCATTAAACCCATCCAAGTGCACACACACAGCAGTGAGTAGTGAACATGCACCCGGAGCAGTGGGCAGCCATTGCTCCAGCGCCCAGGGAGCAATTGGGGATTCAGTGCCTTGCTCAAGGACACCTCAGTCGTGGTATTGAGGGTGGAGAGAGCGCTGGTTAATCACTCTCCCCACCAACAATCCCTGCCAGACCTGAGATTGGAACCCACAACCTTTGGATTACAAGTCAAACTCTCTAACCATTAGGCCACAACTTCCCCATTCTCTTCCATTTTCTTCTGTGATTCAGAGGTGTTTCTTGTTCTCTTGTTATTTCATGAATATTAATTTATCCATATATATGTACACATGGGAAGGTACATATGTGTGTGTGTGTGTGTGCTAAAGTGAAATGTTGAGTCTAATCTTATTTTTAGATTATTATTATTATTGTTCTTGTGCAAAATTGTTTTTATTGTGTTGGATTTGTTATGGTGTTTTGTGAAGCCAAGACAGATTTCCACATGTGGACAATAAAGAAGCTAACTAACTAACTAACTAGCTAACTAACTTGTTAATTAATAGGCCAGATGTTTTGCTGTTACCTGTTATCTGTCTGTCTGTGTGTTGTTATCTTCCTTGATACCATTGAGAAAGTTAACAGTGTAGTTCAGAGCAGAGTAGTAATTCAGGACACCTTTACCCCGGTATTACCACTGGTTCAGCCAGCAAAAAAAGATAACATTGTCCAATGTGCCACCTTTTATTAAAAAATGAGCTCTTGATTAATGAATTGTCTAGACATGGCCAAATCGTATCTCAAATGAAAAGGATTCCATCGGGTTGTAAATCGCCCTTGCTTAAGCATGTAGTGTGTTTCAGACGGTAATTATACAGTATTTGATCTTAAAGAGCGATTTGGATGAACTGAACTTGTCTTTTAAATATAGAGTTGATGGTTTTGATTATGTTGTTTTTGCTCTGTCTGATACTATGAAATGTTTTGGCTGTGGGCAAGAAGGGCATGTTAGGCGTGCATGAATGGTGCCCGAGATATGTATAAAAGAGCACTGCTGTTTGAGCTCATCAAACAAAAGAATATTGATGTAATGTACAGTATGTCCAAGAAACTCACAATGATTGTTTTAATGAAATTGACTGGAAAAAGTGTTTGCTCACATGAGCTCCACTAGAGGAGGGGTGGCTATCCTCTTTGCTAAGAATGCTTTGTAAATGCAATACTGCAGAATTGTAGTTCTGGTTATGTTCTGTTCTTGGGTAGGGATTTTAATTGTACAGAGAATTGCAGACTGGACAGGAATCATATGGAACCTCACACTGCTTCAAGTCTTACTTTAAAGGAGTTGATTGAAACACATAGTTTATGTGATGTGTGGAGCGATCTAAATAATGATGTAAGACAATACACATGGGCACATAATAGAGAAAATTTTATTTTGTTCGCTAGGTTGAATAGGTTTTATTGTTTTCGGCATCATTATGATGTTGTGAAAAGCTATTTTATTATACCAACTGGTTTTTCTGATCATTGTCTTAATAATAATGTGTTTATAGCCAATGTGAAGCCAAAGAGTGCATACTGGCAATTTAACACTTCCTTGGGCAGTGATGTGAATTTTAGAGATGTCTTTGTTTCTTTCTGGAATAATTTTAAAATTAAGAAAGTGGTGTTTTAAAAATTTACGCCAGTGGTGGGACTGTGGAAAGGTTGAAGTGAAAGTACTTTGTCAGCAGTATAATTTCAGTGTCTCTCGGGACATCACTAGATTAATGGGAAAACTTTAATCTGAAATAATGGAGGCTACTGGGGAGGGAGGACACATTGAGACATTTAAAACTCCTGGGATGGATGGACTCAAACAATGAAAGTTTGGCTGATGTCTCTTTGCCTCTGAGCTGCAATGATCACATTGCTACCTAAAAAAGGTGACCTGCAGGAGATCAAGAACTGGCGACACGTGAGTCTGCTATGTTCTGACCTCAAGATCCTTTCTAAGACTCTGGCTAATAGACTGAGAAAGGTGATGGGGCAGGTCATTCATCTTGACCAGACGTATTGTGTGCCGGGCAGGTCAATCACAGATAATGTCTGTCTCATACAGGATGTTTTAAGTGTCTCAAGTCTTTTAGGGGTAAACTTGGGGTTTATTTCTATTGATCAAGATAAAGCATTCGATAGAGCTGAACATCAGTACCTATGGGATACACTAGAGGCCTTTAATTTTAGCTCTGGTTTTATTGGTATGATAAAAGTGTTGTACCAGGACACTGAGAGTTTACTGAAGATCAATGGTGGTTTGAGTGTCCCTTTTAAAGTTAGCAGAGGGATCAGACAAGGCTGTGTATGTCTGGTATGCTTTACAAGGCTGTCTGGTATGCTTTACTCTTTAGCTATTGAACCTTGCTGAATAAGTTAAGGTTTATGATTAAGGGTTTATTATTGTATCACGATATACAACATCAAATTTCAGCTTATGCTGATGATGTAGTGCTTATGGTAAAATGGCAACAAGACATTAACCAGATGGTTTGTACTGTCAGTGATTTTGGAAAAATTTTGGTTACAAAAGTTAATTGGCAGGAGAGTGAAGCACTGGCTGTTGGAAAATGGGAGGAAGGGCTACCAAAATTACCTGGTGGGATGATTTGGAAGATATCTAGGAGTATGTCTTGGGGATTCAAATACCCAACAAAATAACTGAGAAGGGGTGATTGAAAAAGTAGAAGGAAAATTAAAGAAATGGAAATGGATTCATTCACAACTGTCATTTAGAGGGAGAGTTTTAATAGGCAATAATTTGGTTGCTTCAACATTGTGGTATAGATTATCATGTGTGGATCTGCCTGCTGGACTGTTGTCTCGATTACAGACGATTCTAGTGAGTTTTTTTTTTTGGGGACAGTTTACATTGGGTTCCTCAAAGTGTTCTATTTCTTCCAAAAGAAGATGGGGGACAAGGTTTGGTGCACCTGCCAAGCAGACATGCAACTTTTTGTTTGCAGTTCATTCAGAAATTCCTGACTGGCCCCATCGATCTGGTGTGAAGAAGGATGGCAAAAGTAATTTCACATACAGTGGATGGACTTGGACTGGATGTGGCACTGTTCCTAATGTTAAACAACTAAATCTGGCTGGGCTGCCTCAATTTTACTGTAAACTTTTTAAAGTGTAGGGAACTTTTTAAATATTTGCAGGCTGGAGATGACTAACTCTTCGCATTGCTTGCTAGAGAAGCCTCTCATCAAAGGAGCGCGCATGGACATTGCTGGTGGGAATGTTCCAGGACTTACGCAGATACTGTGTGCTTCTAAGTTTGTGACATTGAAGCGTTTAGTTAATGTGGCCGGACCTGAGCTGAGCGATATAAATAGAGTCGCTGCTTTCTTGGGTTAGAGGTCAACTCGTCACACACAACTCATGGTGAATATGTAGAAAACTAGGCTGACAAATGAGGAATTGTCATGAACAAAGGATTTTAAGAATGGAAGAGTGACTGGATATAGCAGATCCATTTCCAAAATTTGGGATTACACCAGATTTAAAAGAAATGTCAGGTCTTTTGTTGGATCTCAATAGATTGAAAAATTTAGAGTTGGGTCAAGTGAAAGGGAAAGTGATGTATAAATGCTTTGTGAAGGTTTTTAATAAAGGAACATTAAATGGGAGGGTTGATACAGTATGGAGGGATAAACTCGGGTTGAATGAGGAAATGAAGCCAGTGTGGAGAGTGCTGTACAAACCACCATTGATAAAGCAATCTGGTGACTTACAATGGAGAATATTACATGGGGGCTTTGGCTGTTAATGCATTTGTTTCAGTCATTAATCCAAACGCTGATGATAAATGTGTTTTGTGGATCTAGATAAACTATTTTTCATTATTTTTTAGAGTGTGTAAGGCTTCAAATGCTTTTTAATTTGTTGGATTTGTTATGTGGTAAATGTGGGGAAAAGTTTACATTGGATGTTTTCATTTTGGGGGCAGGGTACAATCAAAAACAAAAGGTGAAATGGCAGTTGCTCAATTTTCTGTTCAGACAGGCAAAGCTTGTAATTTATAAAACAAGGAAAAACAGAATGGAAAACAGGTGTGGTCAAGAGATTACATCTTTATTTAAGGCATTTGTTAAGTCAAGAATTTGTTGTGGAATTTAAGTATTATAAAGCAATGAAAGATATAGAAGCTTTTAAACTACAGTGGTGTTATAATTCTATTTTCTTTTGTACGGTGGTGGAGGAGGAGTTAATCTTTGATCTTGTGTGGAGTTTAAATATTTATGTCTCTATTATGATTGAATAAAGTTTATTATTAAAAAATCTCTCTCTCTCTCAGTCTCTCTCTCTCTGTCTCAATTCAATTCAATTCAAAGAGAATGGTTTAGAACATCTGGACATGTTTTATATATTATAACTAATATGTAATATATAACTAATATGGAAATGTCATAGATACACAGATACGTATAGGAAAAAAATATGATTATAATACAGAAGTCATGTAGCAACTGCTGGACTTAGAATTGTAACATTATGTACATGTGTAACAGTATTTTAGTTTTGGCCTGTGAGTGTGTCTATTGGTTGTTTGTTTCTTGATTGTGTTTGTCCCTCAGGTGATGGCACGATGCTACGAATGTTGCAGTTATATTTGAAATAATGAATACAAAGTCAATAATGAAACAAAGTTTTTGGTTTGGGCTACAAATGTTAAATTTGAATATTTGAATAATTTTGGGGTAATAGTGGTCTCTAATGTCTCTCTCTCTCTGTCTCTGTCTCTCTCAAGTTCAAGTTCAAGTTGCTTTATTGGCATGACATTTGTGTTACAGTCTTGCCTAAGCATTTTAGAGTGTAGATACAGAATATAGTTACACCAACCAAAGTAAAAAAGGAGACAATAAATGAGTAATAAATGAGAGCAAATAAATACAATAAAATTAAAATAACAACAGCAGAGAGTATATGTAATATTAATTATAATAATTACAATTATATACAATGAAGAATGTCAAATAAAGCAAATGGATACAATGAATTAACCATGTATGGTTTATACATATTTTCCAGCTAGTTTGACTGCCTTCATCCTCTCCGAGTATATAGCATAGTTTCACTGAGTCATCCAGAGAAAAACATGAACAATTCAATACTTCATATTGTGGAAAGAATTTTTGCCCTGTGGTGGTGTATTTGGGGCAGACAAGAAGAAAGTGTTTCTCATCCTCTATTTGATTTAAGTTGCAGTGTTTACATAATCGTTGTTCTCTTGGTATCCAGGATTTTTAATGTCTTCCTTTCTCTATTTCTAAGTCATGGTCGTGGAGTCGATATTTTGAAAGGATTTGTCTTTCTTCTTTTAATTGTTTGATTGATAAGTAATTTGCCAATTTACTGGTTCTGTTTAGCGCCGAATAACATAGGAGTTTGGTTTGGAGGTCAAATTTCTTCTTTTATCATCATAATTATACTTTTAGATTTTTGTCAATTTCATTATGAATGTTGGGGTTGTAGTTGTGGTTGGAGTTAGACTCAACTTGAGTTTCATTTCTTAGTCTAAGCACGAGTGTATTTAGAGGATGAGACACTGTGGGGGATTAATTGGCATTGAATAGATTCAGTGTCAGATTGACTCAGGTGATGCCAGAATTGAACAGCTCTTTTTTTATTTCGATGTGTAAGGTGTATAAGCCCAGTTCAACCCTGCAGGCGTTGTTAGAAGTGCCTCTGTTTACCCTTAGAATGTTTTTTTTGGCAAATTCCAATTATGTTCTTTCTATTAAACTTTATCCCAATTTTCAAACTTTAATATTGGTCCCCAAATTTCACAGCCGTACAGTAGAATTGGTCTAACGTTTGCGTGATATAATTTAATCCATGTTCTAATTGGTAGTTTTAATTGGCCAAACTGTGAATTTATGGCATAAAATGCCCTCTGGGCCCTCTCATTCAAGGCTTTCACTGCTAGACTGAATCCCCCTGATGCAGAGATCTCGATGCCCAGGTAATGCCCCCCCTATCTCCCTCTCTCTCTCTCTCTCTCTCTCTCTCTCTCTCTCTCTCTCTCTCTCTCTCTCTCCCCCCGTGTGCTGTGGGTGGAGTCTGGTGAATGGCAGTAGCTGCAGGCTTTAACACAGAGTCACTCAGTTTAACTTCTTCAAGACAAACACACCTGACAGGTAAGCTCAGTGATTTCTCTTTATGTAAAGAGTGTGTTCTGAGGTTTACCGGGCTGAGGCTGATGTTTTACCTGTGTGTGTTGTGTGTTGTGCTGTTACTCTGGTAATACTCCTCTGAGAGTGTAGTGTGAGTTTTAATGATTGTGACTAAGAGCTGCTTAAAACCTGTAAAAAAAAAGATTCTTGATCAAATCAGATCTGATGTCTTTGTTGACTGCGATGTAGAGTTATTATATTCTTTATGAGATGAGCTTTGAACATTTCACAGAACATTTCAGTAACACTTCACAATAAAATCACATTAGGTAATGTTAGTTAATGCGTTCAGTGAGCAATTAATTTCTTACAGAATTTATTCATCTTTGTTAGTTCATGTTAGCTCAGGTCAATTAAATAATATTAAAAGATACAACCTTTGATTTTAATAATGTATTAGTAAACACTGATATTAACATTAACTGCTTTATAAGTATTTTTCAGTGTGAGTTCATGTAATTTAAAGTACATTTACATTTACATTTAGTCATTTAGCAGACACTTTTATCCAAAGACAATGGAAGCAATCAAAATCAACAAAAGAGCAATGATATGCAAGTGCTATAACAAGATCTGATTTTTCCATCATGAGCCGTTCGTGATTTAGATCTGGTATCTGGAGAATTGAGACATAACCGAGACGTCTCATAAGTGTTTTGCAATCTTTCACGTATTATATTGTGGGAATAAGTGCTGGCATCTCATGTATATGAAGGAAATGGAAATGATATTTGAATCAAGAGCACTTTTGAAACTTACATTTTATTAGTAGTTTACAGATTTACAGAAGTTGAAACGTATTAAACTTATCAAAATGATCATTTAAGTCCAAGTTTAGAGCAATTTCTAGATATTGGTTCCTGTTGCCTAAGTACATTGCTGAAAATCCTTTTGCGATCATACAGTGCCTATAAAATGTATTCATACCCCTTCATTTTTTTGTTATGTTGCTGCCTTATGTTAAACTGCTTTAAATGACTTTTTTTCCCACATCGATCTACACTCCATACACCATAATGCAAAGCAAAACCAGGTTTTTAACATCTTTGCAAATTTATTAAAAATAAAAAACTTAAATGATTCCATTGCATAAGTACTCATACCCTTATCTGGGACAGTTGAAATTAAGCTCAGGAGCATTCATATTGCTTGTAGGTTACTACACTTTAAGTGAAGTTAACCTGTGGCAAATTAAATCGAATGGGTATGATTTGGAAAGGCACATATGTCTCAATAAAAGGTCTAACAACTCATAATGCATTTCAGAGCAAAAACCAAGCCCTGAGGTCAAAAGAACTGCCTGTAGAGCTCAGAGACAGGATCAAGACCGCTGCTGGCCAAATGGGTGCCCTAAGCAGAATAGTATTGTTGTGTTCCCTCCTTCGAAAAAAAGAAAGAAAGAAAGAAAAAAAAAGAAAGAAACTACTATAAGGGGTCAAAATAGAATTTTAATCAAATTTAAAAGTAAATAAATAAATTGTAATTAAATTTTATTATTAATAAATAATACAATAATGCTATGATTTTATTAATACAGTTGTCTGATTAGTTGTACGGTCTCAAGCATTCAGAAATCACACAAAATAAAATGAAGCAGTTTTACTACGATAAAACCTAAGGTAATTTTGGCAGCCATGGCCTAATGGTTAGAGAGTTGGACTTGTAACCCAAAGGTTGCAGGTTCGATTCCCAGGTCCGGCAGGGATTGTCGGTGGGGGGAGTGAATAACAAGTGCTCTCTCCACCTTCAATACCACGACTGAGGTGAGACCCTTGAGCAAGGCACCGAACCCCCAACTGCTCCCCGGGCGCCGCAACATGGCTGCCCACTGCTCCGGGTGTGTGTTCACTGCTGTGAGTGTGCACTTGGATGGGTTAAATGCAGAGGACAAATTCCGAGTATGGGTCACCATACTTGGCCACACACCACTTCCCTCCCTTCCCTAAGGGTTGTGATGTCCACATGTTTTTGTTGAAGAAATTAAAGAGGCTGTAATATTTCTATCGCAAAAAGGTGGCCAAAAATGAAAAAAATAAGTGGATATTTAAATTAAATGTTTGGTCATTATTAAACAAGGATTTGATATCATCCTGTAAGTGTAACAGCAGCAATTACCAGGCCTTCGGTGCCCTTTGCAGGCATTTATAATAATGTAAATTGTTTATTTTGAATTACATTTATGTATTTTAACAGTGTTTTTCAGTGAAACCGTATGATTATTATTAAGTAACCAATCACTTCGTTGTTTTATATAACACATTTTAAGTCATGGAAACTAGAATATTAAGTAAGATGCATTGTTGGTGGTGGAGAAATTGTTACCGACATTAAACAACATCAACAGCCAGAAAGGTTTCACAGGATTATGAATGTATAGTTACCTGAAAGTGATGCACGAGCTTCAACTTGGGCTTTTTTATTTTCTCTGCGCCGGACTGCGCTGATCTCTTTTCCCGGGTATAGCCTAGTTCTCCATCAATTATGATGATCATTTGTATTCAGCCGCAAACATGAAGTGAGATCGAGCGTGAGTGCAGATGCGGGAATGGTGCGTCACCTGTGCTTATACTGCCTACTATGTTCACCATAAAATGCATTATATATATATATATATATATATATATATACACTATATTGCCAAAAGTATTGGGTCGCCCCCCTTCTAATGAACAGGTTTGACTACTTTTACAGTCACACCAGAGGTGTTAAACTGGGATTAGGACTTGGTTTAATGCAGACCAGTCAAGTTCTTCCACACTGACTCAATCAATCATTTTCTTTTTGAACCTTGTCTTATACACAGAGACATTGTCATGTTAGAATAGAAAAGAGTCCAAACTGTTGCTATAATATTAGAAACACACAATTTCCTAGAATATCATTATATGCTTTAACATTAAGATTTGTACTCATAGAAATTACTAAAGTAGTCAAACCTGTTCATTAGAAGGGGTCCCAATACTTTTGGCAATATAGTGTATATATGTTCATGTTTAGATTTTTATTTAGATATATGTATATGTTAATGTTAATATAGAACGAAAGTTGTTTTTTTTTTTAGCAACTGCGATGGTGCCCCCATGGGAGTTGGTGCCCTACACAAACTGTGTACTCTGCGTATAGGGAGTGGCGGTACTGAACAGGATTATGCCAAGCCACACATCTGGGGAAGAGTTCAGATTTTTATTTTGCTGCATTGAAGGTTCACAGAAGCATGTAGCCTCCATTATCCATAATGGAAGACGTTTGAAACAACCAGGATTCTTCTTAGAGCTGGCCAAACAAGCAATTGATGGAGAAGAGCTTTGGTCTGCCAAATGACTAAATGTAATGAAGGGCCTTGTCTAGACTGGTGACCAATAACCTGATGGTCACTCTAGTTGAGCTCCATGATCATATGTGGAGATAGGAGAAACCTACAGAAGGACAAACATCACTGCAACACTCCACCGATCTGGGCTTTATGGTGGTGTGGCCAAACTCAATCCTCTCCTCAGTGAAGACATATGAAAACACACTTGGAATTTGCAGAAAAGCACCTAAAGAACCCTCAGACTCTGAGAAACAATATTATCTGGTCTGATGAACCTCGATTCTAAGCATCACGTTTGAAGGAAACCAGCTCTGCTCATCACCTGCAGATTACCATCCCAAAAGTAAAGTGTGCTGGTAGCAGCCTCATGCTGTGGAGCTGTTTTTCAGCAGCAGGGACTGAGGGACTCGTCAGAGTAAAAGAAAAGCTAAATGCACCAAAATATAGAGATAGCCTTTATGAAAACCCAGTCCAGAGCATTCACAACCTCAGACTGGGCAGAAGGTTCACCTTCCAACAGGACAGTGACCCTAAACACATAGCAAGAGTGGCTTATAGACAACTCTGTGAATGTCCTTGAGTGGCCCAGCCACAGCCTGAGCTTGAACCCAATCAAATATTTCTGGAGAAACCTGAAAATGTGCATCTGACCCCATCAAACATGACAGAGCTTGATACGTGAATATATGAGGAGAAGAATGGCAGATAATTGCCAAATGCTGATGAGCAAAGCTTGTCCCATCATACCCAAAAATTATCTGAGGGCTGTAAAGTTGTTTCAGCCAAGTATTGAGTTAAGGGTATGAATACTTATGCAATGCACTTTTTTTCCGTTTTTTTTTTTTTCTTTTATAAATTGACGAAGTTGTAACAATTCTGTTGGAGTGTAGATTGATGTGGGGAAAAAAGTAATTTAAAGCAGTTTAATATGCAACATAACAAAATTAATACTTTTTATAGGCACTTTGTGTGTATATATTACACAAGTAAATATTAGTAAAGTTTCATATCTTATTCATGGTTTCCTTCCTTCCCAATACACACAGACACGTATTTGCACTTCATGTTTCATAAGTCAATCACAAGCATGAGACACAGAATGTCATTATTTTTGTGTCTGATTGTTCTGTTTTATGGGATGACATTTGTCTTAAAGAGCGAGTGAGTGTGACTCAGGAGTGTGTTGTTAAACCTCTTCAGTATGAATAGCTGCGGTGATCTCCTTGCTCGACCGGTTTAACCAGCTGTGGCTCTGTTGGGTTCTGAGTGGAATGACAGAGATGTGTGTGAGAATGTGCTGCTGTTTTGTGTTTGTAATCCAACTCATGATGCCACACCGCCCACAGATAACACCTGACACATACAAGCTGCCTTTGATTTCTGTCTGTATTCACATTAACAGCTGAACTACATGTTTTGTAAATGCTTATATTATATATAGAATTATTATATTATATTATGAATGAATGAATTATATAATATATTATATATGTGAACATTCTACCCACCCTACCTAAGTCTACTAATACAATTAGTTTTCTATATATACAGTATATAAACATTGCACTCACTAGATGTAGTAAGGTACTGTGCAGATCATAAATAAACAATGTCAAGCTATGATATAGCCCATTATAAATGAAGTAGATTTAGTATGGTGTTCATTGTGTGTTATAAATAATCATACTCTTAAAAGTTATAACCACAAATATGTAAGTACTATCAGGGGACTATCGAGAGGGGGGGGGGGTGCTGGGGGGTTGTCATGTGACACACATTAGCCATAATAGCACTTTTATTTATTTTTTCCTTTTTATTCAAAACATTCTCATATATCATGGAATATCTCCATTGTCACCTAGATTATGATGGTCAAAGTAGCCTAATAATATAGTCTATTAACTATGCATAAAAACCTGTCTGCTTACTTAAGTAACAGATATGGGTGTCATGCCATAACATATTTTTAATACGACTGACTTTATATTTAATGTGAATATTAGAAACGTAAGTTAGGCTGCATATCATAACACTTTCATTGTACAGAAAGAGAGCAAAGAACATTTACATTATCAAAGAAAATTTTCACTGACAGTCTAGTTCAAGCACTCTCAAAAACTCCCTTTAAAATCACTGAAGCTGTTTACACTATGAAATGAATATCTTACAGATTCATACACACATCTGCACTTGTTGTTTCTAATGAGAGAATTCGCCAGAAAGAGGTATTCAGTCAGAGAGCGAGTGAAGAAAACACAACATTTTAGTGATGACTCATCTGAACACCTCTGATTGGTCATTGCATTCATAAGCTCAACAGCATCGTGTGTGATTGGTTATAATGCGCAGTGCTGTAAAAACGCATCTGTATCTGGCTCAGCGCCAGTCAGCGAACACAGATTTGAATTTAGCAGCTGATTACATGACACACTGAACGATTTAATCACGCTGGTGTGATTGTATCAAATATAGAAAATATTATTTGGCTATTTTATTATTATTCATATGATTATTCATTCGATTTCATAACACATTATACGTTTTTTTTTTTATTGCATTATGCATTCATTATAATGCCTTAAGTATACCCTTACAATGTATTAGAAATGCGGGCTTCATAGAAAGTGTTACCAATCTTTCTTCTATTGTATGTCATAAGCCAACTTCAAAGAACTAGCGGCGACGAAAGCCGACGGTGTTGTCGCCTCGCGTCGGCAACGTCGGACCAAAAAGCTGTGCTTGAACACACCACACAGACTAAAGCCGACGGCAAACTAACATGTGCGTTCTGCGCATGCGTAAGAGGAATTAACTGTCTATATCAGCAGCTATCAATAGTATATATTCGTCATTCAAAAGGAGAAACCGATACAAAGAGATACAAGATAAACGCAGATATATGAAACGTAAACAAAGCAGCGCTTGCTTACCATTTTGAATATCAGTAACATTGATAACTTTAATCATTTTAAGCAGCTCATGTTGTTATGAAAACATTCACATATTAGAATGATTGGGAAAGATCACGTAACATTTAAACATCCTTCTGTCTGTACCGCCTTCATTTACGTGCTCGTTTTCATCACTTTCGCTGTAATTCTCGGGTGCTGACTCGTTTGCTAAACTGAACGACCAATCAGAGTTCTCCCTTTCGCCGACGTCCCCGACGTCCCCAATGTCGATTCAACATGTTGAATCGGGCAAACTGCCACCGATGTGAGCCCAACGAATAGAACACACCAAACAAACTAGCCCGACCGTCGGCTTGGTGTGTCCCGGCCTTAATGTAACTCCAGTTTTCAGTCATTAAATTTAACTATCATCTGAGAAATAAGCATTTAATTCATCTGGTGTTGTGTCTGTTTCTCTAAGAGCTGAATTTCACAGGAGCATCTAAGGGAAGCAGATCAGTCCTCATGAGAAAGCCTCTTATTTACCTGCTCCTGTATGTCGGAGCGATGGGTTTCGGTGAGTCCACAATTATCATTTATATTTAAACTGATTAATGAAAAACAGCACACTAATCAACAAACAGGTGCATAATGTCCATGTTATGAGTGTCTGAGAAAATGCACAGGATGGTTATTTTATTTAAACACTCTTAGTTCATGCTCTGGAATACCTGATTGTGATTGGTCAGTGGTGTCTTTCAAATACTTGTCTATAATGATATTAATAATTCTTATTAATTATTAATTAATAATAATTCTTCTCACAGAATTAAATCATACAGACTCTGATTAATATGTGTGGACTTTAATTGGTAGTAGCTGTGTAATACACAGGTTAAATGCAGGCTTGATCTTTCTGTCAGAGTTCATTTAGCCACAATGTCCAGCTAACTGTACATTATCACAGATGTGGGACGTGACTCTGTCTCTCTCTGTTTTCAGGCAGCGTTTGTTCAGCAGTGCAGAAGTGAGTGAAGCGCTTCAGATCTTTACATTATGTAACCTACAGAAACTCTTGAGACAAAAGGACCCATCCAGAATGCAGTCTTTCTTGTGTTTTATGTTGTTATGAAATGACTTAACATTTCTGACTTTCATTCATTATCGTGACCTATCGCTCACTTTCCATTCAGCTCCATCTCCGCCCTCTGCCTACATTAATTTCCATCTCATTTCATTCTTCACAGTCAAACCAGTGGAACGAGTGCTGGACTTACAGTAGAACAATGCACTGATGTGAGTACACACTCACACTACACACACACACACACACACACACACCACACACCACAACACACACTCACACACACACACACACACACACACACATCACACACACACACACACACACACACACACACACACACGTGATATTTTTAGATTGTTCTTTGTTGAGCTAAACACACAAACTCACTATGAACTAAACAATAATGCAAGATGAGTGAAGTGTTATAAAAGAAATCTAATGAAGTTTTATAACATGTTCAGAGATTTCAGAGGTGACTGTCTCACTAACCAAAACCATTAAGAAGACAATAGCAGAACAACACTGGAAATAGACACAAACAGACTGATTAGACAACAATCCTCCAGACAGAAACATGAAACCAAAGGGAACATGACCACTCTTTCTGAATAAAAGTAGCCTAGACAAAAACAAGATCATACACACAATGAAACCCCACCACTCCCATCAGTCACTAGAGAAAGCCTATGGACCATGTTACTGATAGACTTCTAGAGCAGCTTGTGCAGTTCAGATAACATACAAAACATGAGAATGATGGATTCTGTTGAACTCTGAACAGTAGGATAGAGACAAAATCCAAAATCAAGTCAAGTCACATTTATTTATATAGCAATTTATATAATACCGATTGTCTGAAAGATGATTCACAGTGATAAACAGGAAAAAAAAATGTTAATGTTGTTCAATGCATTCGTAAAGAAAAAATATATATTTTAGCTGTAAAGCAGCTCTACAAAAGAGAATAGTGTCTTTATTCAGATCGGTTCAGTTCTGTACTCATCTGATAGTGTCAGTGCAGTTAAATCAATAACATGACTGAATACTAAGTATCTTTTAAAAGCCATTGTCCAGGTAAGGAACCCAAACTCCATCCTGAAATATAAGCTTTTTTAATGCTATTTGAGCATTCGTTGTTGGTTTTAAATATGTAAGTTAAACATGAGTGTGGCAAGCAGCTTTTGAGATTTCCAGATTTCTCCATTTAAGTTGAAAGGACTTGGTGCATGAAATAGATGCTCGGAGGCTTTGCAATTTATGGTCGCAGAGTGAATGGACTTTCCTCAAATGTGACCCTGGACCACAAAAGCAGTCTTAAGTCGCTGGGGTATATTTGTAGCAATAGCCAACAATACATTGTATTGGACGAAATTATAGATTTTTCTTTTATGCCAAAAATCATTAGGATATTAAGTAAAGATCATGTTCCATGAATATAATTTGTAAATTTCCTACCATAAATATATCAAAACTGAATTTTTGATTAGTAATATGCATTGCTAAGAACTTCGTTTGAACAACTTTAAAGATTTAGATTTTTTTACACCCTCAGATTCCAGATTTTCAAATAGTTGTATCTCTGCCAAATATTGTCCTAACATAACAAACCATACATCAATGGAAATATTATTTATTCAGCTTTCAGATTATGCATAAATCTCAATTTGGAAAAATTGACACTTGTGACTGGTTTTGTGGTCCAGGGTCACAAATAGGACTCGAACCCACATTTGATGCTGTCATGTCTCTCTCATTCTCAAGCTGTGCTGTTTTTATTGCCGTCTCAGTTGGACGGTCCCACGCGGAGCTTCCTGACGTGTGCTGGCGTCCCATCAGAGCCTGATGCAGACCACATCCTTCACCTGAAGGCACTCATCAGCGCCGCTCTGGACGTCTACTCCTTCATGGTACACACACACACACACACACAGACACACATATCCCATGAGCCTTCACTGCTGCGGCCCTGCTGTGACGCTGTCTGTCTTGCAGCGCTCCAGTGTGGCCGGTGTGCCGGTCGTGGATCTGTCGGGAGGCATCAGTCTGAATGAGGATCACGTCATCAGAGCATGGCTGGACATCAAGCTCACTCCTCTGCTGTCATCCATCTCCAGAAACTTCCTCACATGCCTCAGCAACAGAAACTTCAGCTGCAGCGCCTACCAGACTGTGTACGAAAACACACACATGTGCATTTAATACACTAGAAACGGAGTATGAATGAGGACTTCATTGGGTATTTGTGTGTTTGACTGTGTGTGTTTTGTTGTGTGTGTAGAGTAAAGGAGTTGAGTCAGCATTTCTCCGGTCTGGATCCAGTGCGACAGAATTGGATCTATTCTTTCTTCATGTACCCGTTTCTCTCTAGAAACACATCCTCAGGTAACGCTTCACCTCTAGCACTGGTCATGTTTGTGTTCTGTGAGGGTTTTGTGCAGGTTTGAGTAGTCTGATTCTACGTTGTTGTTGTTGTAGGTTGTGTAGATCCAGAGGACAGCACTGAGGACTGGCTCATGAAGAACTTCGGCTCATTCTCGGTCATGGCTCAAGTGCGTGACTTCACATCCATCAACATGCTCTTCAGCGGGGTAGGAACACTCACTTTCACATCTGATGTTATCCTGATGGTCATTCGATGGCATCCTCAGCTCTGTGCTGATGTCCTGGAGATGTTCTAAGGTTCTTCCCTGTCTTGTCAGCTGGAAGTTTTGCACCTCTTGAGTCCAGAACAGAAGGCAGAGCTTCTCCTTCATCCGGAGGTGGTGGGCTTGACAGACGGCTCCCTTGGCCTGGTGTTTCAGAGTTTGCTTTCCTCTCTGATGCCCTCTGAGGATCCATGGCCTTCAAACAATGGCACAGCGTATTATATGAGCACCGTTCCATCCACCTCACCTCAAGACCCTCTCGGACAGGCAAGAATAATATCAGTCATGAATGCAGATCAGGGCTGGGTAACTCTGGACCACGAGATCCACTTTCCTGCAGAGCTCAGCGCCAACCCTAATCAAACACAACTTCAGAATTACTAGAAAGTTACAGACGGGATATTTTCATCAGGGTTGAAGCTGCAGGAAAGTGTATCTTAAGGGCCAGAGTTACCCAGCCCTGATGTAGATGAGTAAATAAGTAGATGTTTAAGAGACTATTATAAGCTAATTTTCTGGGATATTAAATTATTAATCTGTTCTGACGTGTGGCTTCAGGCGCTGAATGGATTCATGACGGCATTCAGTCCTGTCGGGAGTTTTGTTAGAAAGTTTGTGTCCTTGACGAAGCAGGTAACAGCACACTCACACATTCGGTAAGGCATTATAAACCCAAAACCCATCTCCTGAATTCTGCTGTCTGTATCTGCTCTCTTTCCTCAAGGAAAACTTGAGCAGCATGCGGAGCACCACACTGGTGCAGGCCATGATCAACCTGACGCTCGCCGAGCTCGCCGCTCCCTTCAAGCAGAATTCCACCCAACAGCTGGTCACTTTTGACCCAGTGAGTGTTAACGACTGGTTCACGCATGTGGTTTCTCCCATACTCCGGCGATTCCTTCCTCCTGGCCAGATAGAAATCCACCCCAACCTCACGGCGGTCTTCCATAATCAGTTGTGAGTTTACTACGCTAGTACTGTCATAGTTATCAAAAAGCTTCCTCTGACGGAGTAATGAGAACACTCTGGTGTTGTTTGGGGTGTTTTCTTTAGCTACATTGAGACAGGAATGGGAACTGGAGCCCAGAATGAAAGTCAAGACATCTGCAGCGTCTTTATTGATAACAGAACGTGTGGGGTAAGCTAAATGTCTGCTGGAAACATGCATACATATTATTCCTGCTGGCATGGCATTATGATTTCATATCATATCTCACACGGTGTGTTTATGTCTTTCTAGCTGACAGACCTGGTGGAACATGTGGCCACGGTCCTGCACTGCGCAGCACGCTCAAACCTCACACTCAACGAGGAGACGCTCTCAAGTGTCCTCCTGCATCTCTCCCAGAACCTCAACGCTCTAATGCAGCAGCTCTCCGTCACTGTAAGAACTGCCAGATCTCACATCAGCTGTGTAGAAACCAAACCTTGTCTGCATTTGATATAATTTCTGTTTGCATGTTGTTTCTTGCCCAGAACTTCAGTTCCCAGAGTTCCCCCTTCAGTGACATCCTGGACCAAATGGTTCATGACACCTTCACAATGAGCAACTTGCAGGATGAGTCGTTTGTTAGATTATGGTTCCAGATCAAGTTGAAGCCTCTTCTCTCCACACTGATGCCAGAATATCTCACGTGCCTCAGTCACAAAGAGTTCAGCTGCCAAACCTTCCAGATACTGTACGTCTACTGAACACATTGCCAATCCCACCTGATTAACTCTGTTCTCAGCAGACCTCCACACTCACCTGACTTTCATGTTGAACTTCAGTGTTTCAGAACTCAGTGACAACATGCTCCTGATGTCAGAAGAAGGTTTGCAGGATGTTTATCAGCATTTCATCTCATCCTTCCTGAGCCGACAAAATGTTTCAGGTGCATCTGTCTATCTATCTGTTTATCCATACATCCTTCTATCCATCCATCCATCCATCTATAAAAATACGTTGTCAACATGTTTTCAGGTGGCTGCCCTGCGGAGAATAGCAGCATCTGGGTTACTCTGAATCTTGGTGGATTTTCACATTTTTCAACGTTGAGGGAAATGTACCAGCTGAACCGAGACTTCAACGCTGTGAGTTCCCACATTCCCACTGACAAGAACCTCTGCTGCATTCCAGCTTGTTTTATTCTGTTTCTATGTTTAAAATTTAGCTCTATTCATGACCTTCTCATGTGATTGATGAATTGGATTCCTTTTCGATTCTTTTTGTTAAATGAAGTGTTTTCTCTGTGCATTTCAGATAGATGCACTGGTGGTTCTCTCCCCAAGACAGACAGCTGAACTCATAGTTGAGGATTTTGCAGGTCTCCCAGAGAAAAAAGTCATCATAAACATGGTTTTTGATCACATCCTTGTTTCTCCTGAAGACCGTGGTCTAGTTGAGATGCTTGGTTATCTCATAATGCTTGCTGGCCAGGTAAGAGCATCTCTGCCAAAGACTGTCTGTCTGTGGACAGATTGCAGCACATATAATTGTTTTGGAGTAAGGTGAATAATTTGTCATTTTGTTTTGATATCAGATGGGTTTGGAGTGCTCGTCTTACCAGCAGATGTAAGTAACACTAAAACACTGCTTCTATTACTGAACTGCTTCAGTCACAGTTTCACATGATTTCTCTCTTTCAGAGTTCAGAGGCTGCAGGAATCTGTGGTTCCTCCACACATGATGCAACCCATCAAGGACTACACGAGTCAGCTGGAACACATGGCTCCTCCTGGTACAGATACATGCACACACACAAAAATTTAAATTATGGCAAACTAACTAAACATCTTAAGTGAATTTAATTAGCAATTTAGTCTCTAATCTGTAGTTAGGATTGACAGACACATTTTTCTATACTGTAATTCTGAGATTTCACTACTGTTTTTAACAGGCTGTTTTCCTCCACCTGTTACGGTAAGAAAGCACAAGTTTTAATCTCATGAGTTGATATTTTCGAAAACGTAAAAGAAAAGTACTTAATGAACTATTATTGATTTGTGGTCATGTATTTGCAGTGTATTTCAACACCAATCAATGGTAAGTAAAAATTTGCAAATAAGCTGTAAAGTAACAAAAAAACAACATAACATACTGTCAATTCAAAAATACACTTCTGCCTGTTTTTCTTATTTTCCTTCTTTTACTTTTACAGAAAGCTCAATTTGTAATGGAATTAGCAGGTACTGTTCATTTTGGAATTTTTATTGAGTGAAAATATAATTCAAAGTAAATCAAAATAATGAGAAGAGTTTATCTACCCCACAGTAACGAGACTCTCCTATCCGCCGGACTCGTGAGCGCCCCCTGTAGTGTGGACCTGCAGCAGTACGCTTGCTCTTCGGTAAGAAGACCATGACCAGAAAACTCAGCTCAAATGAGCTGATGTTGATGATCATCTAAGAATCTACATCCCTCCAAATGTGCAGCAGTTTCTGGAATCACCATAATGTTTCCTGAACGTCGATGTCCACTGACGAAATCTTCTGTGTTTGTAGATCACAGGCCTCACTGCTGAAAACCTGGCTGCACTCTTGAAGTGTCAACTATCCAGCAGCAGCAGTTACTCCAAGGAGATCTGGAAACTGCTTTTCACCAAAGCAAATGATGTTCTGGACAGAGCCCTCTACATCTTCTCCAGCACAGCAGCAAATATGGTAAATAAGTCTTGCACATCTCTCCTCTAGTGTTCACTGGAAGATTGAATTGGAATATGAGAGTAATTCCTCCTCATTACATCATCAGTCTCAGCCAATCAGAGGTGATGTCGTGTCCCAAGTTCTGGATGTGATTGGAGAGCTGAGACTGGACCGCATCAGTCCTAACCAATGGAGAGACCTCACTTTCATCAGCATGTTGTTGGGTCAATATCTGAAGCCGTTTTTACCGTTTGCGTCGCCATCCCTCCTGCAGTGCACTAGCAGCAAAGACCTCAGCTGCCAAACTTACCAACACATGTAAGAGAAGCATTTCCTCAACAATAGCTCAGGACTGTCAGGAGCTGTTAAGATGCTTGTTTAACTTTATCCTCAACCATTTCTCAGTCTGTCAGAGGTCCCACTTGTCAATGAGACCCAAGGAAGAAACATGGTGGACTTCTTCATCCTGCCCTTCCTCAGAAGAAACACAACAGGTGAGGTGGAGGTTCCCTGATGTTTCAGGCTTCATGTGGAGGTTCTGGAGTTCATGAAGGTGATTTCACTGTGTGTGTTGTTTGTCAGATGTGGGCTGTGTGTCGACTGCTAACAACAGCGCTGAGTGGCTACAGAAGAACTTTGGTCCGTTCTCTCAGTTTGTGTCTCTCACAGATCTGGCTCTCCATCAATGGACTCTTTAATCCCGTATGTCTTCACATCTTCACATGTGATTTCATCAAAGGAGATTGCCAAAATAACACACAACAACACTCTACCCTTCACTGATATTCTCTTGTTCTTCTGTGTGTCTTTAGTTGGAGAACCTGGACAATCTCACTCCAAAGCAGGTGGCTGGACTGATGGCTGATAATCTGCCTGGTCTTCCAGAGAAGGAAGTCATCATCAATACGGTGTTTGATCATCTGCTGGAGTCTCCTGTGAAACGAGGACTTCCTGATGTTCTTCAAAACCTGCTCATAATCTCACAGAAGGTAAAATTTACACAGTTGTTCTCAATGGCTGTCCATCAAACCTTAGTCAGATGCACCAGTGTTTTGCTTTTGCATGTGGATTGTCTTAAATGAGATTGTAAAGTAAATGTGCAGTGGTCAAATAAGTGAGTCTGATGAATCATGTATGTGATGACGGCACTGACGCTTGTTTGTGTTTCTACAGACCATTATTCCATGCAGCTCCTACATACTGATGTAAGTGTGTTTGATAACATGATATTGAGTATTTGGTGTCTCTTGTGCTGAGATCTGCTATAATTCTGTGGTTCTCTCTCAGATTTCAGAGGCTGTTTCAGGCTTTACCTTTCCTGCCGACAGAGATGGAGACTCTGGTCTTCCACATAACTGGAGAACTCAAGCAGAATGGAGCAAGAGGTGATTCTTGATCTTCATCATCTCTCACTGTCGACTCATCTAGAAGATCAACATGTTTCTCATTACATCTTCTGGAATTAATGAATTAATGTTTGTCTTATTTTCAGACTGCTCACTTCCTGAACCTCCAACAGTAAGAGTTTGTTTTTAACATCAGTTCCTTCTCAATCTTGTTCAGTCCTACAGGATTCCTCACTATCATTCACTCTTCAATACCTTTTTACAAAACTCAAAACATACAGAGACTAAAAAAATGTTTTACACTGTGTCCTTTATTTTGTTCTATCTTTTATCTTCTGTTGCAGTGTTTGATCACACCTGTGAATGGTAAGTGTATTTCTACATTACATCTGTTTGGGATGTTGAACCAATCAGCATGTGTAACTGAGTCTGAATGAATGCTGTGATAAACTGAATCTGAATCCTTGCATTAGCCAACATCCATAAGCACTGAGCCCAGTGTTGCTCAGATTTCCTCTCTATTGAGCGTACTGTATTGACAGCTGCTGTTCCTACAGATCTACAGGCAGGCCTACAGCCCATCCAGACAAATAATAATAACTACAATAACCAATACAACAGGTGTCCTCACACCTTCAGTTCTTCCATCAAAACAATGCTAAACGCATGTAGCTTGTTGGACAAGCAAACTGAAGCCGATAAATAGCTTGAACATGTTCTCAAATCCATTAATTATCCTTTCTATATTAGTAAAAGGCAAATTCCTGTAGTTTGCAAGACTAGTAGATTTTGGGAAAGGAATTCGGAGAGAATTAAAACAAGATTTGCTCAGCATTAGACATTATTCAAAGGGACTTTACGACTGAAGAGTGTTGAAAGAGACTCATGACTCAAAGAGATTCACTGGTCGCTGCCAACTGCTGTGACCAGGAGCCTTTGTATGTTCCCAGGGTTCAGTGTTCCCATGATTAACCCAATGTTCCTTTGTTAATCGATCCTCAACTCTAACCCTGGGAACATAGGAAACTTGCCATGTGGTGATTATGTGTTATTCAAATTTGGGGATCATATGACCTGGGAAAACGGTAATGACTTCCTGTTACCATGTAGCCAACAATAAATTAATTGAATCCGTCAACAAATCAGAGCAAGTTTTGTTTGTCAAGTTTCTACTTCTATTATTTTCTCTTAACGTTTTTGATTGTTACATTTTTATTTACTGGTGTTGTATTTTAATATATGAAATCCAGTAGCACTAATCAATGTTTTCTGATGGATTTAACAGCTACCAGAGTTTGTTCAGGAGTCAACAGGTACGAGCAAACACTCTTTTCTCCACTTTGACACTGTGACATCATCTGTCAGACAGGAAGTGCTCATTAACTTCTGATGTCTTCCACAGTAACGAGACGCTCCTATCCGCTGGACTCGTGAGCGCCCCCTGTAGTGTGGACCTGCAGCAGTACGCTTGCTCTTCGGTAAGAAGACCATGACCAGAAAACTCAGTTCAAATGAGCTGATGTTGATGATCGTCTAAGAATCTACATCCCTCCAAATGTGCAGCAGTTTCTGGAATCACCATAATGTTTCCTGAACGTCGATGTCCACTGACGAAATCTTCTGTGTTTGTAGATCACAGGCCTCACTGCTGAAAACCTGGCTGCACTCTTGAAGTGTCAACTATCCAGCAGCAGCAGTTACTCCAAGGAGATCTGGAAACTGCTTTTCACCAAAGCAAATGATGTTCTGGACAGAGCCCTCATCATCTTCTCCAGCACAGCAGCAAATATGGTAAATAAGCCTTGCACATCTCTCCTCTAGTGTTCACTGGAAGATTGACTGGGAATATGACAGTAATTCCTCCTCATTACATCATCAGTCTCAGCCAATCAGAGGTGATGTCGTGTCCCAAGTTCTGGATGTGATTGGAGAGCTGAGACTGGACCGCATCAGTCCTAACCAATGGAGTGACCTCACTTTCATCAGCATGTTGTTCACTCAAAATCTGAAGCCGTTTTTACCCTTTGCGTCGCCCTCCCTCCTGCAGTGCACTAGCAGCAAAGACCTCAGCTGCCAAACTTACCAGCACATGTAAGAGAAGCATTTCCTCAACAATAGCTCAGGACTGTCAGGAGCTGTTAAGATGCTTGTTTAACTTTATCCTCAACCATTTCTCAGTCTGTCAGAGGTCCCACTTGTCAATGAGACCCAAGGAAGAAACATGGTGGACTTCTTCATCCTGCCCTTCCTCAGAAGAAACACAACAGGTGAGGTGGAGGTTCACTGATGTTTCAGGCTTCATGTGGAGGTTCTGGAGTTCATGAAGGTGATTTCACTGTGTGTGTTGTTTGTCAGATGCGGGCTGTGTGTCGACTGCTAACAACAGCGCTGAGTGGCTACAGAAGAACTTTGGCCCATTCTCTCAGTTTGTGTCTCTCACAGATCTGCTCTCCATCAACGGACTCTTTAATCCCGTATGTCTTCACGTCTTTACATGTGATTTCATCAAAGGAGATTGCCAAAATAACACCAACAACACTCTACCCTTCACTGATATTCTCTTGTTCTTCTGTGTGTCTTTAGTTGGAGAATCTGGACAATCTCACTCCAAAGCAGGTGGCTGGACTGATGGCTGATAATCTGCCTGGTCTTCCAGAGAAGGAAGTCATCATCAATACGGTGTTTGATCATCTGCTGGAGTCTCCTGTGGAACGAGGACTTCCTGATGTTCTTCAAAACCTGCTCATCATCTCACAGAAGGTAAAATTTACACAGTTGTTCTCAATGGCTGTCCATCAAACCTTAGTCAGATGCACCAGTGTTTTGCTTTTGCATGTGGATTGTCTTAAATGAGATTGTAAAGTAAATGTGCAGTGGTCAAATAAGTGAGTCTGATGAATCATGTATGTGATGACGGCACTGATGCTTGTTTGTGTTTCTACAGACCATTATTCCATGCAGCTCCTACATACTGATGTAAGTGTGTTTGATAACATGATATTGAGTATTTGGTGTCTCTTGTGCTGAGATCTGCTATAATTCTGTGGTTCTCTCTCAGATTTCAGAGGCTGTTTCAGGCTTTACCTTTCCTGCCGACAGAGATGGAGACTCTGGTCTTCCACATAACTGGAGAACTCAAGCAGAATGGAGCAAGAGGTGATTCTTGATCTTCATCATCTCTCACTGTCGACTCATCTAGAAGATCAACATGTTTCTCATTACATCTTCTGGAATTAATGAATTAATGTTTGTCTTATTTTCAGACTGCTCACTTCCTGAACCTCCAACAGTAAGAGTTTGTTTTTAACATCAGTTCCTTCTCAATCTTGTTCAGTCCTACAGGATTCCTCACTATCATTCACTCTTCAATACCTTTTTACAAAACTCAAAACATACAGAGACTAAAAAAATGTTTTACACCGTGTCCTTTATTTTGTTCTATCTTTTATCTTCTGTTGCAGTGTTTGATCACACCTGTGAATGGTAAGTGTATTTCTACATTACATCTGTTTGGGATGGTGAACCAATCAGCATGTGTAACTGAGTCTGAATGAATGCTGTGATAAACTGAATCTGAATCCTTGCATTAGCCAACATCCATAAGCACTGAGCCCAGTGTTGCTCAGATTTCCTCTCTATTGAGCGTACTGTATTGACAGCTGCTGTTCCTACAGATCTACAGGCAGGCCTACAGCCCATCCAGACAAATAATAATAACTACAATAACCAATACAACAGGTGTCCTCACACCTTCAGTTCTTCCATCAAAACAATGCTAAACGCATGTAGCTTGTTGGACAAGCAAACTGAAGCCTATAAATAGCTTGAACATGTTCTCAAATCCATTAATTATCCTTTCTATATTAGTAAAAGGCAAATTCCTGTAGTTTGCAAGACTAGTAGATTTTGGGAAAGGAATTCGGAGAGAATTAAAACAAGATTTGCTCAGCATTAGACATTATTCAAAGGGACTTTACGACTGAAGAGTGTTGAAAGAGACTCATGACTCAAAGAGATTCACTGGTCGCTGCCAACTGCTGTGACCAGGAGCCTTTGTATGTTCCCAGGGTTCAGTGTTCCCATGATTAACCCAATGTTCCTTTGTTAATCGATCCTCAACTCTAACCCTGGGAACATAGGAAACTTGCCATGTGGTGATTATGTGTTATTCAAATTTGGGGATCATATGACCTGGGAAAACGGTAATGACTTCCTGTTACCATGTAGCCAACAATAAATTAATTGAATCCGTCAACAAATCAGAGCAAGTTTTGTTTGTCAAGTTTCTACTTCTATTATTTTCTCTTAACGTTTTTGATTGTTACATTTTTATTTACTGGTGTTGTATTGTAATAAATGAGATTCATTAGCACTAATCAATGTTTTCTGATGGATTTAACAGCTACCAGAGTTTGTTCAGGAGTCAACAGGTACGAGCAAACACTCTTTTCTCCACTTTGACACTGTGACATCATCTGTCAGACAGAAAGTGCTCATTAAATTCTGATGTCTTCCACAGTAACGAGAGTCTCCTGTCCGCTGGACTCGTGAGCGCCCCCTGTAGTGTGGACCTGCAGCAGTACGCTTGCTCTTCGGTAAGAAGACCATGACCAGAAAACTCAGTTCAAATGAGCTGATGTTGATGATCATCTAAGAATCTACATCCCTCCAAATGTGCAGCAGTTTCTGGAATCACCATAATGTTTCCTGAACGTCGATGTCCACTGAACAAATCTTCTGTGTTTGTAGATCACAGGCCTCACTGCTGAAAACCTGGCTGCACTCTTGAAGTGTCAACTATCCAGCAGCAGCAGTTACTCCAAGGAGATCTGGAAACTGCTTTTCACCAAAGCAAATGATGTTCTGGACAGAGCCCTCATCATCTTCTCCAGCACAGCAGCAAATATGGTAAATAAGTCTTGCACATCTCTCCTCTAGTGTTCACTGGAAGATTGACTTGGAATATGACAGTAATTCCTCCTCATTACATCATCAGTCTCAGCCAATCAGAGGTGATGTCGTGTCCCAAGTTCTGGATGTGATTGGAGAGCTGAGACTGGACCGCATCAGTCCTAACCAATGGAGTGACCGTCACTTTCATCAGCATGTTGTTGGGTCAATATCTGAAGCCGTTTTTACCCTTTGCGTCGCCCTCCCTCCTGCAGTGCACTAGCAGCAAAGACCTCAGCTGCCAAACTTACCAGCACATGTAAGAGAAGCATTTCCTCAACAATAGCTCAGGACTGTCAGGAGCTGTTAAGATGCTTGTTTAACTTTATCCTCAACCATTTCTCAGTCTGTCAGAGGTCCCACTTGTCAATGAGACTCAAGGAAGAAACATGGTGGACTTCTTCATCCTGCCCTTCCTCAGAAGAAACACAACAGGTGAGGTGGAGGTTCCCTGATGTTTCAGGCTTCATGTGGAGGTTCTGGAGTTCATGAAGGTGATTTCACTGTGTGTGTTGTTTGTCAGATGCGGGCTGTGTGTCGACTGCTAACAACAGCGCTGAGTGGCTACAGAAGAACTTTGGTCCGTTCTCTCAGTTTGTGTCTCTCACAGATCTGCTCTCCATCAACGGACTCTTTAATCCCGTATGTCTTCACGTCTTTACATGTGATTTCATCAAAGGAGATTGCCAAAATAACACCAACAACACTCTACCCTTCACTGATATTCTCTTGTTCTTCTGTGTGTCTTTAGTTGGAGAATCTGGACAATCTCACTCCAAAGCAGGTGGCTGGACTGATGGCTGATAATCTGCCTGGTCTTCCAGAGAAGGAAGTCATCATCAATACGGTGTTTGATCATCTGCTGGAGTCTCCTGTGAAACGAGGACTTCCTGATGTTCTTCAAAACCTGCTCATCATCTCACAGAAGGTAAAATTTACACAGTTGTTCTCAATGGCTGTCCATCAAACCTTAGTCAGATGCACCAGTGTTTTGCTTTTGCATGTGGATTGTCTTAAATGAGATTGTAAAGTAAATGTGCAGTGGTCAAATAAGTGAGTCTGATGAATCATGTATGTGATGATCGGCACTGACGCTTGTTTGTGTTTCTACAGACCATTATTCCATGCAGCTCCTACATACTGATGTAAGTGTGTTTGATAACATGATATTGAGTATTTGGTGTCTCTTGTGCTGTGATCTGCTATAATTCTGTGGTTCTCTCTCAGATTTCAGAGGCTGTTTCAGGCTTTACCTTTCCTGCCGACAGAGATGGAGACTCTGGTCTTCCACATAACTGGAGAACTCAAGCAGAATGGAGCAAGAGGTGATTCTTGATCTTCATCATCTCTCACTGTCGACTCATCTAGAAGATCAACATGTTTCTCATTACATCTTCTGGAATTAATGAATTAATGTTTGTCTTATTTTCAGACTGCTCACTTCCTGAACCTCCAACAGTAAGAGTTTGTTTTTAACATCAGTTCCTTCTCAATCTTGTTCAGTCCTACAGGATTCCTCACTATCATTCACTCTTCAATACCTTTTTACAAAACTCAAAACATACAGAGACTAAAAAAATGTTTTACACTGTGTCCTTTATTTTGTTCTATCTTTTATCTTCTGTTGCAGTGTTTGATCACACCTGTGAATGGTAAGTGCATTTCTACATTACATCTGTTTGGGATGTTGAACCAATCAGCATGTGTAACTGAGTCTGAATGAATGCTGTTGTAAACTGAATCTGAATCCTTGCATTAGCCAACATCCATAAGCACTGAGCCCAGTGTTGCTCAGATTTCCTCTCTATTGAGCGTACTGTATTGACAGCTGCTGTTCCTACAGATCTACAGGCAGGCCTACAGCCCATCCAGACAAATAATAATAACTACAATAACCAATACAACAGGTGTCCTCACACCTTCAGTTCTTCCATCAAAACAATGCTAAACGCATGTAGCTTGTTGGACAAGCAAACTGAAGCCTATAAATAGCTTGAACATGTTCTCAAATCCATTAATTATCCTTTCTATATTAGTAAAAGGCAAATTCCTGTAGTTTGCAAGACTAGTAGATTTTGGGAAAGGAATTCGGAGAGAATTAAAACAAGATTTGCTCAGCATTAGACATTATTCAAAGGGACTTTATGACTGAAGAGTGTTGAAAGAGACTCATGACTCAAAGAGATTCACTGGTCGCTGCCAACTGCTGTGACCAGGAGCCTTTGTATGTTCCCAGGGTTCAGTGTTCCCATGATTAACCCAGTGTTCCTTTGTTAATCGATCCTCAACTCTAACCCTGGGAACATAGGAAACTTGCCATGTGGTGATTATGTGTTATTCAAATTTGGAGGATCATATGACCTGGGAAAACGGTAATGACTTACTGTTACTCATGTAGCCAACAAGAAATTAATTGAATCCGTCAACAAATCAGAGCAAGTTTTGTTTGTCATAGTTTCTACTTCTATTATTTTCTCTTAACGTTTTTGATTGTTACATTTTTATTTACTGGTGTTGTATTGTAATATATGAAGATCCAGTAGCACTAATCAATGTTTTCTGATGGATTTAACAGCTACCAGAGTTTGTTCAGGAGTCAACAGGTACTGAGCAAACACTCTTTTCTCCACTTTGACACTGTGACATCATCTGTCAGACAGAAAGTGCTCATTAAATTCTGATGTCTTCACAGTAACGAGAGTCTCCTGTCCGCTGGACTCGTGAGTGCCCCCTGTAGTGTGGACCTGCAGCAGTACGCTTGCTCTTCGGTAAGAAGACCATGACCAGAAAACTCAGTTCAAATGAGCTGATGTTGATGATCATCTAAGAATCTACATCCCTCCAAATGTGCAGCAGTTTCTGGAATCACCATAATGTTTCCTGAACGTCGATGTCCACTGATGAAATCTTCTGTGTTTGTAGATCACAGGCCTCACTGCTGAAAACCTGGCTGCACTCTTGAAGTGTCAACTATCCAGCAGCAGCAGTTACTCCAAGGAGATCTGGAAACTGCTTTTCACCAAAGCAAATGATGTTCTGGACAGAGCCCTCATCATCTTCTCCAGCACAGCAGCAAATATGGTAAATAAGCCTTGCACATCTCTCCTCTAGTGTTCACTGGAAGATTGACTGGGAATATGACAGTAATTCCTCCTCGTTACATCATCAGTCTCAGCCAATCAGAGGTGATGTCGTGTCCCAAGTTCTGGATGTGATTGGAGAGCTGAGACTGGACCGCATCAGTCCTAACCAATGGAGCGACCTCACTTTCATCGGCATGTTGTTGGGTCAATATCTGAAGCCGTTTTTACCCTTTGCGTCGCCCTCCCTCCTGCAGTGCACTAGCAGCAAAGACCTCAGCTGCCAAACTTACCAGCACATGTAAGAGAAGCATTTCCTCAACAATAGCTCAGGACTGTCAGGAGCTGTTAAGATGCTTGTTTAACTTTATCCTCAACCATTTCTCAGTCTGTCAGAGGTCCCACTTGTCAATGAGACCCAAGGAAGAACACATGGTGGACTTCTTCATCCTGCCCTTCCTCAGAAGAAACACAACAGGTGAGGTGGAGGTTCCCTGATGTTTCAGGCTTCATGTGGAGGTTCTGGAGTTCATGAAGGTGATTTCACTGTGTGTGTTGTTTGTCAGATGCGGGCTGTGTGTCGACTGCTAACAACAGCGCTGAGTGGCTACAGAAGAACTTTGGTCCGTTCTCTCAGTTTGTGTCTCTCACAGATCTGCTCTCCATCAATGGACTCTTTAATCCCGTATGTCTTCACAGTCTTTACATGTGATTTCATCAAAGGAGATTGCCAAAATAACACCAACAACACTCTACCCTTCACTGATATTCTCTTGTTCTTCTGTGTGTGTCTAGCTGGAGAATCTGGACAATCTCTCTCCAGAGCAGGTGGTTGGACTGATGGCTAACATCGCCTGGTGTGCCACGAGAAGGAAGTCATCATCAATAGAGTCTTTGATCATCTGCTCGTGTCTCCTGTGGAACGAGGACTTCCTGATGTTCTTCGAGCTCCTGCTATATTTTCTCCACAGAGGTGAAATTTTTTCAGAGTATAATGGCTGGAAGTCTTTGGCACAGGTTTTCTTTAGCACTGATGGATTGCTTAAAGAGAGTTGTAAATTTGGCACCTGGTCAATTAAGATGAGTCTGTGAATCATCTATGTAAGCCAAATGTGGGTCTGTATCTGTAAATTCTACAGGGACATTACCATGACAGCTCTAAATTACCAATTTAAGTTGTTTGATCCAACGATCGTATTGAATTTGGTGTCTCATTAGAATTACACCAGATCTGCACTAATTCTTGAATTTTCTAGATTTCAGAGGTGTTTTCAGGTTTACAATATCTGCGACAGAGCAAACATCATTCATTGACCACTAACTTGTGAGAACTCAATCAGAATGGTGCTATTAAGCTGATTCTTCATGCTTGTTATAATGTTTGTTCTCCTGTCGACTCAGTCCTGTTATTGACTGCTTCACATTACATTCTTCTGGAAATATATATGATTTCTAACTGGTTTGTCTTATTCTAGATGCTCACTCAGCTGTCAAACCAATCCAGATAATGTAAGAGTTTGTTTATTAATAACCATCAGATTCCAGTTGCAATCTAATGTAGTCACAGGCTTCCTTGACTACTTCACTCTTCAATGCTGTCAAACTCAAGCATCACGAGACTAAAAAGTTCTGGAGCAGATCTTTGAGCTCAGGAGCAGTGTTGATCCTGGAAGGAAGTCATTCTACATTACAGCTGTTTGGGATAGTTAACCAATCAGCATGTGTAACTGAGTCTGAATGAATGCTGTGGAAACTGAATCTGAATCCTTGCATTAGCCAACATCCATAAGCACTGAGCCCAGTGTTGCTCAGATTTCCTCTCTATTGAGCGTACTGTATTGACAGCTGCTGTTCCTACAGATCTACAGGCAGGCCTACAGCCCATCAAGACAAATAATAATAACTGCAATAACCAATACAACAGGTGTCCTCACACCTTCAGTTCTTCCATCAAAACAATGCTAAACGCATGTAGCTTGTTGGACAAGCAAACTGAAGCCGATAAATAGCTTGAACATGTTCTCAAATCCATTAAATATCCTTTCTATATTAGTAAAAGGCAAATTCCTGTAGTTTGCAAGACTAGTAGATTTTGGGAAAGGAATTCGGAGAGAATTAAAACAAGATTTGCTCAGCATTAGACATTATTCAGAGGGACTTTACGACTGAAGAGTGTTGAAAGAGACTCATGACTCAAAGAGATTCACTGGTCGCTGCCAACTGCTGTGACCAGGAGCCTTTGTATGTTCCCAGGGTTCAGTGTTCCCATGATTAACCCAATGTTCCTTTGTTAATCGATCCTCAACTCTAACCCTGAGAACATAGGAAACTTACCATGTGGTGATTATGTGTTATTCAAATTTGGGGATCATATGACCTGGGAAAACGGTAATGACTTCCTGTTACCATGTAGCCAACAATAAATTAATTGAATCCGTCAACAAATCAGAGCAAGTTTTGTTTGTCAAGTTTCTACTTCTATTATTTTCTCTTAACATTTTTGATTGTTACATTTTTATTTACTGGTGTTGTATTTTAATATATGAAATCCAGTAGCACTAATCAATGTTTTCTGATGGATTTAACAGCTACCAGAGTTTGTTCAGGAGTCAACAGGTACGAGCAAACACTCTTTTCTCCACTTTGACACTGTGACATCATCTGTCAGACAGGAAGTGCTCATTAACTTCTGATGTCTTCCACAGTAACGAGAGTCTCCTGTCCGCTGGACTCGTGAGCGCCCCCTGTAGTGTGGACCTGCAGCAGTACGCTTGCTCTTCGGTAAGAAGACCATGAAGAGAAAACTCAGTTCAAATGAGCTGATGTTGATGATCGTCTAAGAATCTACATCCCTCCAAATGTGCAGCAGTTTCTGGAATCACCATAATGTTAACTGAACGTCGATGTCCACTGACGAAATCTTCTGTGTTTGTAGATCACAGGCCTCACTGCTGAAAACCTGGCTGCACTCTTGAAGTGTCAACTATCCAGCAGCAGCAGTTACTCCAAGGAGATCTGGAAACTGCTTTTCACCAAGGCAAATGATGTTCTGGACAGAGCACTCATCATCTTCTCCAGCACAGCAGCAAATATGGTAAATAAGCCTTGCACATCTCTCCTCTAGTGTTCACTGGAAGATTGAATTGGAATATGAGAGTAATTCCTCCTCATTACATCATCAGTCTCAGCCAATCAGAGGTGATGTCGTGTCCCAAGTTCTGGATGTGATTGGAGAGCTGAGACTGGACCGCATCAGTCCTGACCAATGGAGTGACGTCACTTTCATCAGCATGTTGTTCACTCAAAATCTGATGCCGTTTTTGCCCTTTGCGTCGCCCTCCCTCCTGCAGTGCACTAGCAGCAAAGACCTCAGCTGCCAAACTTACCAGCACATGTAAGAAAAGCATTTCCTCAACAATAGCTCAGGACTGTCAGGAGCTGTTAAGATGCTTGTTTAACTTTATCCTCAACCATTTCTCAGTCTGTCAGAGGTCCCACTTGTCAATGAGACTCAAGGAAGAAACATGGTGGACTTCTTCATCCTGCCCTTCCTCAGAAGAAACACAACAGGTGAGGTGGAGTTTCCCTGATGTTTCAGGCTTCATGTGGAGGTTCTGGAGTTCATGAAGGTGATTTCACTGTGTGTGTTGTTTGTCAGATGCGGGCTGTGTGTCGACTGCTAACAACAGCGCTGAGTGGCTACAGAAGAACTTTGGTCCGTTCTCTCAGTTTGTGTCTCTCACAGATCTGCTCTCCATCAATGGACTCTTTAATCCCGTATGTCTTCACGTCTTTACATGTGATTTCATCAAAGGAGATTGCCAAAATAACACCAACAACACTCTACCCTTCACTGATATTCTCTTGTTCTTCTGTGTGTCTTTAGTTGGAGAACCTGGACAATCTCACTCCAAAGCAGGTGGCTGGACTGATGGCTGATAATCTGCCTGGTCTTCCAGAGAAGGAAGTCATCATCAATACGGTATTTGATCATCTGCTGGAGTCTCCTGTGGAAACGAGGACTTCCTGATGTTCTTCAAAACCTGCTCATCATCTCAGAGAAGGTAAAATTTACACAGTTGTTCTCAATGGCTGTCCATCAAACCTTAATCAGATGCACCAGTGTTTTGCTTTTGCATGTGGATTGTCTTAAATGAGATTGTAAAGTAAATGTGCAGTGGTCAAACAAGTGAGTCTGATGAATCATGTATGTGATGACAGCACTGACGCTTGTTTGTGTTTCTACAGACCATTATTCCATGCAGCTCCTACATACTGATGTAAGTGTGTTTGATAACATGATATTGAGCCTTTGGTGTCTCTTGTGCTGTAATCTGCTATAATTCTGTGGTTCTCTCTCAGATTTCAGAGGCTGTTTCAGGCTTTACCTTTCCTGCCGACAGAGATGGAGACTCTGGTCTTCCACATAACTGGAGAACTCAAGCAGAATGGAGCAAGAGGTGATTCTTGATCTTCATCATCTCTCACTGTCGACTCATCTAGAAGATCAACATGTTTCTCATTACATCTTCTGGAATTAATGAATTAATGTTTGTCTTATTTTCAGACTGCTCACTTCCTGAACCTCCAACAGTAAGAGTTTGTTTTTAACATCAGTTCCTTCTCAATCTTGTTCAGTCCTACAGGATTCCTCACTATCATTCACTCTTCAATACCTTTTTACAAAACTCAAAACATACAGAGACTAAAAAAATGTTTTACATTGTGTCCTTTATTTTGTTCTATCTTTTATCTTCTGTTGCAGTGTTTGATCACACCTGTGAATGGTAAGTGTATTTCTACATTACATCTGTTTGGGATGTTGAACCAATCAGCATGTGTAACTGAGTCTGAATGAATGCTGTGATAAACTGAATCTGAATCCTTGCATTAGCCAACATCCATAAGCACTGAGCCCAGTGTTGCTCAGATTTCCTCTCTATTGAGCATACTGTATTGACAGCTGCTGTTCCTACAGATCTACAGGCAGGCCTACAGCCCATCAAGACAAATAATAATAACTGCAATAACCAATACAACAGGTGTCCTCACACCTTCAGTTCTTCCATCAAAACAATGCTAAACGCATGTAGCTTGTTGGACAAGCAAACTGAAGCCGATAAATAGCTTGAACATGTTCTCAAATCCATTAAATATCCTTTCTATATTAGTAAATGGCAAATTCCTGTAGTTTGCAAGACTAGTAGATTTTGGGAAATGGAATTCGGGAATACACAAGTTTCATCGTCTACTATCTATCAGGCTTTCATAATCATTAAATCTTCATATACGGTTTCAATCGTTCGGTGCCTGCTGGGTAACATGTGATCTGGGTTGATCTGATCTGGGATTACACTGCATTTGAATGTCAGTCACTTCAACTGCTGTTGAGTCATTCAATCTGCACATGTAGCAAACTCTGTCTGCTTTCACTATTCTACTTGATATTCTATGTTGTATTTGTCTTTATTGACTTCTCATGTGTACTTGTCATTCAGATATTGCATGGTGTTCTACTTCCCTTGAATGATTCTGTATTTAGTTAGATGAGTGTTCCATTGATTTCAATCGATGATTGTATGTAATCCTAGTACTCAGCTGAGAGTTGTTCGTATGATTTTTAGTTTCTACTGCAGGTAAGACTTCTCACTAGTCTGCATAGTTTGCAAGTACTAGATTGTAGATCTTAATGTTCCGATAGGTGATACATGTAGTTGTCAATTGTGTGAGATTACAGGATATGCTTCATAAGCATTTTGATGTTACATCATGTACAGCTTTAACTCTTTCAGAGTTATGACATATGATGCTCTTTTACAGTCAGCATAGGTCAAGATCTAGATGTGCTCACAATTGTAACATCAACTAATGTATGTGGTACAGATCCCTACATTTCAGACTAAATTTCAGCTAAAATGAAATACATTTTGCATACTGAACAATTGACTTTATGACAGTGTTCTCACTGTATGAGTAACAATACATTTTATCTATACTAGTAATTTATGAATACGTCTTAACTAGATGTTCTACTGTCACATTATAACATTTTAATTCAATGTTTAAAGCATGAAATATCTTAGACACATTAATCTCAGAAATCTGTATATCAAATAATAGACTAATTCTTAATTGCTGATATAATGCAAATAATCATACTGAGTCAATAATATAACATTATGCAATTCAATTTAATATACAATATATGCATTAATTAATACAATTCTAGTAACTTATCGAACTTATTTGATTCTTTACATTTGATTACAGAAGCTAGCATCATTTGAAACTGACTAAGGACAGTTCATATCTGTGTTTATCTTCACTGATCTGACATCCTGTATCACCTTATACTACAAGAATAGATTCCACTATCAATGAATTTACTGTTGAGATCATCAGTACTCACATGACTCTGAAATTGCTGTACAGCTCTGATATCACTAGTATTCGAATCAGTACATATCTGAATGTAAATGATATTTGCAATTAAGATTTCATACAGATCCCTTATTACACTGCTGCATACTGTAAAGTCAACTATGCAACTTTCTATGTTCATGAATTGAATTGAAAGGTATCTGCTAATTCATCTCATTAAGTAACTCAGGTCTCTTACCAATTCTCAGATTGAGAATAGGAATCTAAGCACTATGCCAAAACTCACTTGAGCTTTACAGTGTCAAATCTGACGTCTGCATCATCGAGTCATCAGCCATACTCATCACTACCACAGTTGATGATCATGCATAGAATCGTAACTCTACTGATCCGAGTCTACCTCGAGTGCATGAGTCCTCATGTATGAAGACAGACTCAGTCGCATCTGTCTAGTCAACTGACGTCTACATATTGTCTCCAGCTGAGTATACGTAAATGACGTTCTTCACTTCTGCAGTCGACGTCCTGAGATAAGAGCTCAAGTCTCAACTAGCAGTAGCTGTCAGATGCGGAAGTGTTCAGACTATAGCTCACTTTCTCAGCTAGTGGCATCTTGATCAATCAGACCCTAGTCGCACAGTACATGTAGAGTCTCTGCATCTCTCCTCAGAAGAATCACAACAGGTGAGGTGGAGGTTCCCTGATGTTTCAGGCTTCATATGGAGGTTCTGGAGTTCATGAAGGTGATTTCACTGTGTGTGTTGTTTGTCAGATGCGGGCTGTGTGTCGACTGCTAACAACAGCGCTGAGTGGCTACAGAAGAACTTTGGTCCGTTCTCTCAGTTTGTGTCTCTCACAGATCTGCTCTCCATCAATGGACTCTTTAATCCCGTATGTCTTCACGTCTTTACATGTGATTTCATCAAAGGAGATTGCCAAAATAACACAACAACACTCTACCCTTCACTGATATTCTCTTGTTCTTCTGTGTGTGTCTAGCTGGAGAATCTGGACAATCTCTCTCCAGAGCAGGTGGTTGGACTGATTGTTAACACTCAGCCTGGTGTGCCACAGAATGTCGTCATCAATAGAGTCTTTGATCATCTGCTCGTGTCTCCTGTGGAACGAGGACTTCCTGATGTTCTTGAGCTCCTGTATATTTTCTCCACAACGGTGAGAATTATTTCAGAGATAAGGCTGGAAGTCTTTGGCAGTCTCTAGCACTATGTATATATTAAGAAGTTGAAATTTGGCACCTTCAATTAAGAGAGTCTTAACATCTATTAAGCCAAATGTGGGGTCTGTATCTTAAATTCTATAGTGGAAACAACAGCTCAAATTTACCGATTTTATCATTTGATCCAACGACGTATTGAATGATCCATTAAATTACACCAGATTTCACTATTTTGAATTTTTTTTAGGTGTTTTTTTTTCAATATTGCAAACAAACATCATTCATTGACCCTATTGTAGTATCATAGTGTGCTATTAAGCTTTCATTCATGCTTGTTATAATGTTTGTTCTCCTGCGCTCAGTCCTGTTATTGCTGCTTACAGTTATATTCTTCTGAAATATATATGATTTCTACTGGTTTTCTTTTCTAGAGCCCACTCAGCTGTCAAACCAATCAGATAATGTAAGTGTTTGTTTATTAATAACCATCAGATTCAGTTGCATTAATGAGCACATCTTCTTGACTACTTCTGTTCTGCTGTGAATCAGCATCACGAGGCTGGAGCAGATCTTGAGCTCAGGAGCAGGTGATCTGGAGCCCGTCATCTGGACGAGCGTTTATAAGTTCAGCCGCACAGCTCCTGCAGGTCAGCGGCGTATCACCTGTGTTCTGTCAGCCGTTATCTTTTTTTCCCGTGTTCCTTATTAATGCTGTTTTTGACTTTCTCACAGACTGTCCTCTTCTCCCAGTCGTGACTGAGGTATGTTTGTTATTTCAAATCCTAATCAACACTTTTTTATGTCTGTTCTGTACATTTCACGCTGCATTTGTCTTTTCTTCTGCAGTGTCCCGTGACTCCATTCAACGGTATTCAGTGATTCCTGTTCAACATTTACATTTACACTTTTAGCAGACGCTTTTATCCAAAGCAAAAGTGCTGCAATCATTTCATGATCATGTGTGAGTGTGCAGTAATGCATCTGTTTGTGTGTGTTTCAGAGACTCGGGTGTGCAGTGGAGTGGACAGGTAGCGTAAAGCTTTGATTTCTGCTTCATTTTCCTGTTTTGTTTTTCTCAGCTCTGTCTAACTATGTCCTCTCTGTCCAGTTCTGCATCACAGCAGTGCTTGAACGATGGACTGTTGTGTGGCTTCAGTATCGCAGCACACGCATGTGCCCCGGTAATCACACATGAGTCTATTTCCCAGAATGCAGCTCTATGATCAGGCGTGAAACGGTGGTGTAAACAGGTGTGTTCACGTGTGTGTTCAGGTGCTGAATGTGAGTGTGGAGTATCTGGTCACACTACTGGACTTCCATCTGTCTGTGGATGACATGAGCTCCACTGAGAGCTGGAAACTCTTCCTGACCAGAGTCTCACACCTGCTGGACGTCGCCCTCATTCAGCTCTCCAACCAGGTACAAGACAGACTCATTCCTGTCTGTGTCCGCTTCTCATTCAGAACACGGTTATTATAGTTAACTACACCTAAATCTAAAACCATAAGAAAACATGGTAGCATTTTACAATAAGGTGCCATTAGTTAACTGTAGTTAGTTCATTTCATAACATTAACTAACAACGAGCAATATATTTGTTACAATATTTATTGATTTTCTTTGCAGCTGTTCATTGTTAGTTCAGGTAATAATATTAAAAGATCCAACATTTGTTTTTAAAAATGTATTAGTGAATGCTGAGATTAACAATAACTAAGATTAATAAATGCTTCTCTTTGATTGTTCATGGAATCTTGTAAAGTGTCACCAAGCACACGTTTGTTGCTTGAAATAAAATAAATGTTAACTGAAAATATTATAAAATGCATATATATTTCATGTAGTTGCCAAAGCAAAACATTTTTAGTTTAACTTGAGATAGTAAAATAACTAAAATTATCTCAAATAAACTTAAATAAAATACGAAAACTTTAAAATCCAACAAAAAAATTTAATTGAAATAAGGTAAGTTAAAAATAATATTTTATTTTACCTACTGTAGTTGATAGGATGACATTTTATTTTAGTTTTACTTGAAGTAGTGAAATAAATAAAAATAAAAATGAATAACAATATATAAGTGTTCCTGAGGCTCAGTGGTAGAGCATTGCGTTAGCAGCGCAAAATGTTGTGGGTTTGATTCCCAGGGAACACACATAGTGATAAAACATGTATAGCCTGAATGCACTGTAAGTCGCTTTGGATAAAAGCGTCTGCTAAATGCATAAATGCATAAAAAAAACAATAAAAATTATTTAAACACAATAAATACTAAACTTTTCTAAACTGAAATTAAAAGGAAAACCGAAACTCTAAAAATAAAAACGAATTATTACTAAAAACTTTAATAGTATATCCATGACATTAAAATAACAGATTCAGAATCACTCAGTCTATAGAACATGTTGTTATCACTGCTTCAAAAGTGACTGTAAATAAAACTGTGCACAGAAATCCTGCATTTATTCATTCTGAATCATGAACAGAGATTGTATGTTGAACCCTTCTGTATAACGGTGTTTGATTCTATTGCTGGTGCTGATGATCTTCTGTGTATAGTCGGTGTGGTGGAGCAGCAGCTCTGCGTCAGTGGTTCTGGACGTCCTGAGGGAGCTTCGGCTGGACAGACTCACAGATGAGAGCGCCGTCGCTCAGTGGCTCGATGAACACCTGCGGCCGTTTCTGCCGAGGGCATCCGAACCTTCCTGCAGTGCCTGCGCAGCCAGAACTTCAGCTGCCAGAGCTTCCAGACAGTGTAAACGGCCCAAAACTTACTCACTTTCTGTTTAAATATTTAAAACAAGTCAAAAATACTGAGTGAGCAGTGTATGAATCAGGTTAGTTTTGGAGTCTGAGTGATATGATATTGACATATGTTGTGTGTGTGTGTGTGTGATGAAGGGTTGGAGCATTCGATGCAGGATTTGTCCGTATGACTGACTTTCAGCGCCGAACAACCGTGTCAGAATTCATCGTCCCGTTCCTCTCGAGAGCAGGTACTGATCAGACGCTCCTCTGTGTGTTGTTCCTCTGTCTGGGTCAGATCAGCTCATTAATAACAATGTATTGCTGTGATGTGTGTGTGTTCAGGTGCAGCGTGTGTGTCCAACGACAGCTCTCAGTGGCTCATCAGTAACTTCGGCCAGTTCTCTGCTCTCGTTCCTCTGAATCAGCTGATCTCGCTCAACCCACAGTTCAACCCGGTACAGTCACTAAAACACATTTACAGCACAAACAGTCAACATGGGACAGTTACCTGAGAAGCAAAACTGAGCCGATTTTCTTTTTATAAGCATAAACTGATACATTGATGTGGGCGTGGCTTTTAAAATTATATGAGCATGAGTTTGCAGGGGCGGAGTTTAAAGTGGGGCTTGATTTAGTGCATCAGTTGCTGATTGCATGTTGAGAAGTGGGCGTGGCTCTCAAACTTAGATGAGCTTGCGGGTCGGGGCTTGATTAAGGCGGGGCTTGATTCTGTGCATCAGTTTAGATGTGGGCGTGGCTCTCCAAAATGTAGGCGGATCTGAACACAAGCATGCAGTAGATTGTAAGAAAGGGGCGGAGCTTAAGTGGAGTTTAAATGATTGGAGAAATCTGACGTTTCACTGGAAGATCCAGTTATGACATTCTGATTAAACAATACTGTATTTTTAAGAAAATAAACAATTACAGAAAAATTATTCACAATAAGATCTGCATTTAGAAAATGAGGTGAATTTAGCTTGAATGCAGACTTTAACACAATAAATTTTATTCTAGATTGTCTCAGAACAGGAAAGTATCTTCCACAGTTTTGCTTCTCAAGATATTTTGCTGGAAAACAAGAGCAAGTGTTCTTGAAGTGTGGAAGAGCTTTAACTTGCTTTCTTCTCTGTTTCCAGATGAGCGGCCTGCTCTATCTCTCTCCAGAGCAGCTGGTC
>CM041797.1:59383390-59422124 GCA_023376895.1 Aspiorhynchus laticeps
AGTGGCCAAAGCAGCACAGGTTCACAGTCCTAACTTGCAGTAAATGAAGAAGCATCTCTGTGTCCCGCAGGAGCCCCTGTTGCCCAACGGTTTGGCCCGGCAGGTGTTGTCCTGCGTCTGGCCTCAAGTTCTGAAGGTGGAAAGCCAGTCTGAGGTGAATCAGTGGTTTGATCTTCGACTCGTTCAGTACCTGCCTCTCCTCACCTCACAGTTCATCGCTCCAGACGTCATGCGAAACGCCTCCTGTCTCCCCTTCAAGAAGTTGTGAGTAGCACGTTTTCCACATTACATTGTGAATCAACAAATACAAGCCGAAAGAACAGTCACATTACAGAAATTCTGGAGAGATTTTGCAGACAAGAAAGTCCATTGTCTATTCTCAGTTGTGTAATAATGTATGACGCACAGCTCACACAGAAGTCCCTTTCAAACCAAGCAGCTTTTCGTAGGTGATTTTGAATGACCAACATGAAACGCCCCGATTTCTAAGAGCTATGGTTAATGTGACTGTACCTTTTACTACTATGTGTTTCAGTAGCATAAAGACTTTGTTCTTGAAACTCCAGAAACAAACTCTAAATCAACTTTGTTTTGGCCTGATATTGTTCAAAATGGTGTCATGTCAGTTTGTTCTTAAATTTTGCTAGAATCATATTGAGCCTCAACACAAGCTGCTCAATGTAACTAGTTTTCCTCTAAAGATATCTATTGATGGCAGATTCTGTGTGCTTCTCTGTTTAGTGTTTCAGCGATGGCTACATACAACTACACCACGGCGGAGTTTTCTCAGAGGGACATCTACAACACCATCCTGGTCTACCTCAACTCCTGTGAGTCACTTTGACTGACTGCATGATTGATTCTGCTGTGCAGGGATAACGAGCATTTGTCTGATGATGAGCCACGTTTGTCTTTGTGTTCTCAGCTTCAGATTCAACTCCGAAATGCTATAACACCTCCAACCCCGATCTCAACTCCACCGCCTGGTTCGCAGACTACATCTCTGTCTTCTTGAGCTTCATCACACTGGACGACCTCCTCCAGTTTGGCTTGATTAAGGTGTGTCAACTTGAAGAACTCAGATCTGTTTTCTGTTGTTTGTATCCGTTCATCTTCTACTCACACCCATTCCAAACTCAAAAGCGTGTTTGTTTTTCAGCCGTTCACGGTGAACCTGGAGAACCTGCAGCTCTTCAGTCAGATCAGCGTTCCTGATGGCGTCTTGGAGTACTATGTGACTCTGCTGTTCGAGATTAATCCGTCCTTCAGTGCCTACTAGTGAGAGATGCCAACAACACTCCCAATAATCAGCCTTAATCGCATCTTACTAAACTACACTCTTAAAACTGAAGGTTTCAAAAGAATGATCTCACAGTGATGCCATAAAGAAGAACCATTTGGGTTTCCCAAAGAATCTTTGTTAACAGCTCTTATTCGTGCCATTTTTTCTTAGAGTGAAGTGTAGTTTCAGAACCCTTTTCCATTATAAAATATATTTTTTTGTGATGGAAAGATTCCATTGGATATTAAAGGTTCATCATAGAACCAACAACGTCAATAAAAAACCTTCATTTTTCAGAGTGCACATAAGTCATTTAAATTCATCATGAGCCGCTCTCATAAAACCAAGGCTAGTTTAAATCTCACATAACACACTTTTGTTGTTTTTTCTGAAGTTTGGCAGTCCGTTACAGGAAATCCTTATTTACAATACTATCATTTGAAAAATTCCCTGCTGAAAAGACTGGTTTGGTTTGATGGTCTCGGCCACTTGTCTGTTGGACCATCTAAACTAACTTAGATCAGTTTAGACCAGTAAACCAACCCACGCTGGTTAACGTTTGCTTGTGTTCATTCATAGTCTTCCTCTGAAGTTCCGCTGCTTGGCTCCTGTGAGCTCCTTCCTTCAGCTGAGTTCAGAGCAGCTGAAGAACATCTCATCCAGCATCCATCAGAACTGCACCGACGTCCTACCTGAAGTAGGTACAGGTGTGCTCAAGTGTGTTTATGTCAGCAGAAATCAGCTCTGAGCTAAACCCGTGTGTGTGTGTGCAGGTGTCGGCGGCTCTGGCCAGTAACGCAGAGGTTCTGACGGTGAACGCCATCGAGGCTCTGGGTCAGTCATCCATGGGTTTGAGCACGGCTCAGATCAGCGGCGCCGGAGGGAATGTGCTGCTCGATGCGCTCTCTGTGCTCAGCCTCGTTGAGGGCTGGAACCTCGATCAGGCCATGATGATCATCCAGACCCTGCTGTCATCTGGAGTTTACCAGGTACACACCACCAACACCTCTCAAAGCCCACCGAATCACACGTCATGTGCCTCTCAGGAACACACAGTAGTGCTGCTTCATTCTTGAGTGAATCAGTGTTGTTGAACGAATGGCTTGAATCAAAGATTCATTGACTCACTCTTAAAGACAGTCACTTGTTTCATTCCTAAATGAATCAGTGTTGTTGAACAAATCATTTGAATCAAAGATTCACTGAATCTTAAAGACTTTTCTTCCTGAAATGTATTAAAGGGATAGTTCACCCAAAAATGAAAATTCTGTCATTAATTACTCACCCTCGTGTCGTTCCAAACCCGTAAAACCTCTGTTCATCTTCGGAACACAAATTAAGAAAATACAACGTATGTACACGGATACGTTGTTTACATTCAGATCAAAGTGTAAACTACGTAAACAGTGTATCCATGTACGGTGCTATAGGGTGATGCGGAGGAGACAAATAAAGTCGTTATTTTTGTTTTCTTTGCGCACAAAAAAGTATTCTTGTAGCTTCGTAAAATTACGGTTGAACCCCTGATGTCACATGGATAATTTTACCGATCTCCTTGCTACGTTTCTGAGCCTTGATCGTGTAAGGACCCTTGCTGTTTATGGAGGGTCAGAGGTCACGGAATGCATCAAAAATATCTTAATTTGTGTTCTGAAGATGAACGAATGTCTTACGTGTTTGGAACGACATGAGGGTGAGTAATTAATGACAGAATTTTCATTTTTGGGCGAACTATCCCTTTAATAGTGTTGAACATATTGTTAAATCAATGATTAATTCATAAACACAGTCACTTATTTCAGTCCTGATTGAATCACTGTTGTTGAACAAATTAGTTGAATCAATGATTAATTGAATAGAAAGACAGTTGCTCGTTTCATTCTTGAATGAATCAGTATTCTTGAACAAACCAGTTATTCATTGACTCATTTATACAGTTTGACTCACTTATGTCTGTTGTATAGTTTTAGATGTACTAACACACACGTGTGTCTGTGGCAGATTAATAGTGTGGACAGTCTGCAGAACTTGGGTTCGCTGATCATCGGTGTTCAGACATCAATCTTCAGCCTAATCTCAGGAAATATCTTCCTTGAGGCAATTAAATCTGAATTGTTCGTGACCAACGTCATCGGCACACCTGTTATCATCCAGCAGACCATCGTCAGCCAGGTAACTCTTGCTGACATTCACACGTCTCCGGTGCATCTCAGCTTCGTCTCGTGACGTCTCTCTCTCTCTGTGTCTCTTTAGATCATCTCTGTCAGCAGCTCATCCGACAGCATCATCACAAATGTTCCTGACCTCATGGCCACAGAAATCCCACGTGTCTTCCTGGTGGGTGTGTCGTCATCATCTGCGGCTGCGGAGATGGTTAACCAGAAGAAATGGAAACACGAGCAGGTGTGGCAGGCGTTAATGTTAAATAATAAGCCCAAATGTCATAATTAAATGTTAAATAATAATAATGACATGGTTGAATTTCTCTTCCTCTCAGGCCGTTTTGATCTTTGAAACCGTCGCTGCGCAGTTCAGCAACCCGGATGAGTGAGTGAAGAGTTTGATTAGTCAGATTAGATGTTGTTGTAGTTGTGACCATGTTAACGTGTGTGTGTGTGTGTGTGTAGCATGTCTTTCCAGGTGCTGCAGGGCTTCACCTGTTCACGAATCCAGAGCTTCAGCTCTAGTAAAGTCATGAATCTGATCCGCGGCTGCAAACGACGAGCCAATCAGACGCTCGTCCTGCAGGAGTCACAGGTGAACAAGCACACTATCATTCACAGGCTTATGATGCATGTTTTACAAACCACTGTCATTCAAATTAAGATGCTCCTTCATGTTCTGCAGAACCTCATGAAACCTTTATAAAAGAATAGACTTTGATAAATCTGCTCTGGTCCGCATCGAACCCTTCACTTCTTCATTTACACAAGAAAAATATTGACCAGTATCATTTTCCAATGCTGGTATTTTAAAATTCAACATCCACAAAACATCACGAATCCATCAGATCCATTGATCGCTGATGTCTGTTTCCCTCCAAAATTCATGTCATTTCCTGAGGATGATGTCATTCAGGAAGTGGCTTTAATTAGTTTAAAGATCTTTAGCACAAGGACAGGATAGAAAGTGACACTGAGAGCATAAATAAAGCATGTGTTGATCTTGGAATATTACTAACAAAATTAAAGTTATTCTGTTGTTTACTAGATACAAATCAGTCAAGATTTGACAGCAGAAAGATACGTGAAGCATTTGTACAATTACACTAAAAGAGCTTTTACTGGATAAAAAATCCTTTAAACTATCAATCAGATGACAGAAGACATGGAGTAGATTGTGTTAAACATGTTTAACAGCAAATTATTGTGCATGATCATCTTGAATTTAATGCATCAAATATAATACAGTAGAATTAATAGGATGGTTTGCATCTTTGAATATAGTAAGTTTAATATCTTATTGAGTAATTGACACAGATTTGATGATGAGCTGAGATGTGCAGGAGAATCAATGTGTTCGTGTGTGTGTGTGTGTGTGTGTTTCTCCTTCAGCTGACCTGCATGTATCACTACATCAAGAGCGCCGATCTTGCTGCCTTCTCCCAGTATCCTGCTGAAGTGCTCATCTATTACAAGTGTGTCTGAAAGCACAAACACACACTCATGCTGTCAGTCTCAGGGACACGGAGTTCATGAAGATCGTCATGTGTTTGTTTGTCTGTGTTTCAGCTACTCATTGATTGACAGATCTTTGTGCCGCTCGTATTTCTCCTCTCTGGGAACGGCCAACTTCTCTGTTCTGTCCAGCACACTGTCCTTCAAGGAGCAGACGCTGTTCAACAACGCCAGGGACTGTCTGGTAATCACAACAAAGTTTTTTTATATTCATTTATGCACTAAGAAAAAGATTTGAGCTTAAATTTAACATTTCTGTATTTGAAATGCATATACAATTCCTGTGCATTTGTATGTGCATTTTTTAACATAAACTAATTGAGCTTAATATGATGCATGTTGGTCAGCCACATTTTAATGAAACAGGTCAGATTTCTGCACTCAAAACATTATGCTGTAGTTTATTATTGACTGTTTGATTTTATTTAAATAATCATTTTCATTTAAACCTTTTTGTTAAGAAAAAGTACAAACATGGTTAAAATATGACTAGCTGCGATTAGACTGACTTTAGCATACTGCAGTAGTTAACATTAACTAACTATGAAAAATACTTCCAAAGCATTTATTAATCTTAGTTCATGTTAATTTTAACATTTAGTAATATTAAAACTTTTATTAAAATCAAAAGTAGTATTGTTTGATATTATTTAATGGACCTCAGCTGAGCTAACTATGAACAGTTACAAATGTACTGCACATGGTTAGTTAATGCATTAACAAATGTTAACTAATGGGACTTTATTGTTAAGTCTTAAAATGTATTAGATTAAAAAATAAATTGAATTTATTGATAAATATATAAATTACTTTTTTCACAGTTTATTGGTACAACCCAAATTCCGGAAATGTTGGGACGTTTTTTTTCAATTTGAATAAAATGAAAACTAAAAGACTTTGAAATCACATGAGCCAATATTTTAATCACAATAGAACATAGAGAACATAATACATGTTTAAACTGAGAAATTTTACACTTTTATCCACTAAATGAGCTCATTTAAAATTTGATGCCTGCTACAGGTCTCAAAAAAGTTGGCACGGGGGCAACAAAAGGCTGAAAAAGCAATACATTTTGAAAAGATTCAGCTCGGAGAACATCTAGCAACTAATTAAGTTAATTTACATCCGGTCTGTAACATGATTAGCTATAAAAGGGATGTCTTAGAGAGGCAGAGTCTCTCAGAAGTAAAGATGGGCAGAGGCTCTTCAATCTGTGAAAGAGTGTGTAAAAAGATTGTGGAATACTTTAAAAACAACGTTCCTCAACATAAAACTGCAAAGGCTTTGCAAATCTCATCATCTACAGTGCATAACATCATCAAAAGATTCAGAGAAACTGGAGAAATCTCTGTGCGTAAGAGACAAGGCCCCTCAGATGACACTGCATCACTCATCGGCATGATTCTGTCATTGACATTACTAAATGGGCCCAGGAATACTTCCAGAAATCACTGTTGGCAAACACAATCCGCCGTGCTATCTGCAGATGCCAACTAAAGCTCTATCATGCAAAAAGGAAGTCATATGTGAACATGGTCCAGAAGCGCCGTCGTGTCCTGTGGGCCAAGGCTCATTTAAACTGGACTGTTTCAAAGTGGAAAAGTGTTCTATGGTCAGACGAGTCCAAATTTGACATTCTTGTTGGAAATCACGGACGCCGTGTCCTCCGGACTAAAGAGGAGGGAGACCGTCCAGCATGTTATCAGCGTTCAGTTCAGAAGCCAGCATCTCTGATGGTATGGGGGTGCATAAATGCATACAGTATGGGCAGCTTGCATGTTTTGGAAGGCACTATGAATGCTGAAAGATATATAAAGGTTTTATAGCAACATATGCTCCCCTCCAGAGGACGTGTATTTAAGCAGGACAATGTGAAACCACATACTGCAGCTATTACAACAACATGGCTTCGTAGTAGAAGAGTCCGGTGCTGAATTGGCCTACAGTCCAGATCTTTCACCTATAGAGAACATTTGGTGCATCATTAAACCAAAAATATGTCGAAGACGACCACGAACTCTTCAGCAGCTGGAAACTTATATCAGGCAAGAATGGGACCAAATTCCAACACCAGAACTCCAGAAGCTCATAACCTCGATGCCCAGATGTCTTCAAACTGTTTTGAAAAGAAGAGGAGATGCTACACCATGGTAAACATGCCCCCGTCCCAACAATTCTGAGACCTGTAGCAGGCATCAAATTTGAAATGAGCTCATTTTGTGCATAAAAGTGTAAAATTTCTCCGTTTAAACATTTATGTTCTCTATGTTCTATTGTGAATATAATATTGGCTCGCGTGATTTGAAAGTCTTTTAGTTTTCTTTTTATTCAAATTTAAAAAAACGTCCCAACATTTGCAGAATTTGGGTTGTACTAGTACAGAAATCCGACCTGTTTTACATTTAGTCATTTAGCAGACGCATTTATCCAAAGCGACTTAAAAATGAGGACAATAGAAGCAATCAGACCAATACATTTATTTATGTTCGCTATTTATGTATGGTTTATCATTAGCTAAAACAAAAAATTAAACTAAGCCTATTAAAATTTTACTTAAATCATAAACAGAAAATATAAAAAGTATATCAAAACAATGTTATGACTGACAAATATGCATCACAAAGTGTATTACTTTGTTTTGTTGAAATTATGTAATCTAAATGGACAGAAAGTTTATATGCAATTCAAATTTATGAATATTAAATTTGGACCTATATATTTTTGAGTGTATTTGTCAATGAAACAAAACCACTCCAATTAGATGAAAAAGGTTTTCAGGACAAAGGAAGTGTTTGTCTGGTCATGTTTGACAGATGCTGATGTTTATAAATCATCTGCTGTGGTGTTTGGTCTGTTTCAGGGAATCTCAGGATTCAGGATCATTCGGGATCAGCTCGATGTTTTGGGCAGCATGTGTTGTTTTCTGAGCAGTGATTACATCCAGAGCTCGGACTCGTATGTGCTGGAGAAACTCAAGCAGTGTGTGAATCTATCAGCTCAGCAGATCTCTGCGCTGGAGAGCGTCCTGCTGGGAGGAAACACCAGCTACGGGTACAAACTCACTCACACATGTATGTCACACTGATCTCCTGTGCGTTATATGAACTCAGACTGACACCAGACCTTCCTCTTAGACCCTCAGACAGCTGGGACAGAACCACGCTGGAGAACCTGGGCCTCCTGCCGCTGTACCTCACCGCCAACATCTGGAGCAAATTCACACAGGTGTGACCGCAGGAACCGCTCCAGCGATGGGAACATTGGGCTGTGTGTGTGTGTTTGTGAGTGTCTGTGTGTGTGTGTGTTTGTGAGTGTCAGTTTGTGAGTGTGCGTGTGTGTGTGTATGTGTGTGAGAGTGTGTGTGTGTGTGTGTCTGTGTGTGTCTGTCTGTGTGTGCTTGTTTTTATATACCGGTGGGGACTTAAACCTGAATACACACAGCCTCATGGGGACTTGTGTCACGGTGGGGACCTAAATTGAGGTCCCCATGGGTAAACAAGCTTATAAATCACACAGAATTAAGTTTTTTGAACATCTAAAAATGCTAAATGTCTCCTGTGAGGGCTAAGTTTAGGTGTAGGGTTGGTGTAGGGCAATATAATATACGGTCTGTACAGTAGAAAAACCATTACGCCTATGGAAGTCCCCACAAGGATAGTGAAACAAGTGTCTGTGTCTGTGTCTGTGTCTGTGTCTGTGTGTGTGTGTGTGTGTGTGTGTGTGTGTGTGTGTGTGTGTCTGTCTGTCTGTCTGTCTGTCTGTCTGTCTGTGTCTGTGTGAGAGTGCGTGTGTGTGTGAGCGTGTGCGTGTGTGTCTGTGTGTCTGTGTGAGAGTGTGTGTGTTTGTGTGTCTGTGTCTGTGTGTGTGTGAGAGTGCGTGCGTGTGTGTGTGAGCGTGTGCGTGTGTGTCTGTGTGAGAGTGTGTGTGTTTGTGTGTCTGTGTCTGTGTCTGTGTGTGTGTGTGTGTGTGTGTGTGTGTGTGTGTGCCAGCTATAAGTCTCTGTCTGTGTGTGTTTGTCAGGCCAACAAGCAGACGTTTCTGAAGACCTTCATTCGTGACCTGAGGAAGAATGATAAAGCTTCAGAGATGAAGATCCTCAACATGATGAACGAGGTCAACAAAATCTCACGAGTCAAAATCAAGAGATCCGCTGGTGAGCATCACTGCAGAAACACCACAGAACCGCTATTACACTAATGTTTGGGGTCGGTGAGATGTTTTAATGTTTCTGAAAGAGTCTCTTCTGCTCACTAAGGCTGCATTTAACTGATCAAGAATACAGTAAAAACAGTGAAATATTACAATTTAAAACCGCTGTTTTTTATGTGAATATCTGTCAAAATGTAATTTATTGCTGTGATCAAATCTGCATTTTCAGCATCATTACTCCAGTCTTCAGTAGGGTCATGATAAATCTATTTGTGGATCGATTCTGTGATTTTTCAGAGTGCATCGTGATTCTCTCTTGCATCGATTCTGAGCTTAGTTTTTAGCAGCAGATGCGTGCTTTAGAAACAGCTGTATTCTGCTTGCTTCCAGCTCCTGACACACACACACACACACACCAATTCAACCTAAAATAATCATTCATAAAGTTTGAAAAGGTTGGAGTGAATTACAAGAGAGTTCACAGTGGGCTGTGTTTCCATTAACTCTGCGTCATAAAAGCATAAGAGTTAAGGTGCAAGTACATTTAACCACTTCCATTACTCAGCCAAACACACAAGCGCTCTTCTTTGTGAGCATTTGAGTGATCGGTTAAAAACTAGCCTAGAATTAAAAACTAAGCTCAGAATCAATTCCAGAGATTGATTAATTGTGACACCCCTAGTCTTCAGTGTCACATGATTCTTCAGAAATCATTTTAATATGCTGATTTGCTGCTCAAGAAACATTGCTGATTATTAGCAATGTTGAAAACCGCCCAATATTTTTGTGGAAACCTTGATACATTTTGTTTTTTATTTCATTAAATGAGCATGTATGATATATTTGAAGCTGTATTCGTGTGTCTCTCTCGTCTCCTGTAGAAACAGCATGCACTGTGGGACAGATCCTGCAGGCTCAGGTGTACAGTGACATGTTTCCGTTTGCGTACGACGTGCCGCAGTTTAACGCCTGTTTGAGCATCCAAACACTGAAGGACAACCTGGAGGCCGTGACCGATAGAGTTTACGAAAGGAGCTACCAGCGGATTGTCCTGGACAAACTCAACCAGGTAAAATACACTCTTGAACACTGCTGTACCTGCTGTCAATCACAGTGTTGCCATAGAGACGTGTGTGTGTCCCGCCCCTCAGGTGTATCCGGGCGGACTGTCTGATGGGGTGCTGCAGGTTTTAGGCTCCGCCTCCCGTGCGGCCACACCCGATGATGTCAGAAAGTGGAACGTGACAAAGATCGACACGCTCTCGTCTCTGATGAACCAACGCAACGGAGATTGGGATGCGGAGATGGTACTGTGTGTGTGAGTGTGTGAGTGAGTGAGTTGTACAGTACTTCAGTGTGCTGATGTGTGTCTCTCTCAGGTCCAGCTGCTGGTCAGTAAGTATCTGAGTGTGAATGGAAACACTCTCGGCACTAACGAGCTGAACACTCTGGGAGGAACGAACCTGTGTGCGCTGAACATGAGTGTGCTGAGCAGCATCACGGCTGCCAGCGTGGAGTGAGTACACACACACACCAATTTAACCATGTCTTGGGGACTAATTTGTACTCACAATTGAGCTAAACTGGACAAAATCTCTCAAAACCTCATTTTGGGGACGTCCTCATTTTTTTAAAAAAGTTAAGTTTTATTAAAAATATTGCTGGAGGTTTTCTGTCAGGGTTAGATTGTAATATTTATAACTAGCTCTATATGGAAATAATAGAAGTACATCTCCATATAGACAAGTTTGTGTCTGTGTGTTTTTAAGATTTAGAAACGAAATGTGTGTGTGTGTTTGCAGGCGAGCTTCTGCTCTCTCTTTGACCAGCTGTAGCTCAGAGAAGAAGTCAGTTCTGTTCAGTATCGCTCAGAACTCATTCAACGCTACAAACACACGCAGTACAAACACTGTCAGCATCACGACATACCAGCTGCTGCAGAACTACCTCGGTAACAACACACACACTCAAAGACACACATATGCATCACTGCTGCTGTCAGGCTGATCTTCTCTGTGTGTGTGTGTGTGTGTGTGTGTGTGTGGGTTTGCAGGTGGAGCTGATGTGACGTTCATTCGTACTCTTGTGAACTCCCATGTGAACATGGATGTGCTCACATTCATGAGTCTGAAGCAGAGCGTCATCAACGTGAGTCTCCTGACAATTATTAATTTCAATTACACATTTACACATGTCAGAACAGACTCAGTCCATTTCAGTGGTGTTCGTAGGTTTTTCTCTCCAGCTAACGGCCTGCTCGTCCTCATCTGTAGGTGTGTTATGTTCATGAATGGTGATTCCGCTGCTGTGTGTGTTTGTGCAGGTGCTGATCGTGTCTGAGGTGAAGAGTCTGTTGGGTGTGAATGTGCCTGATCTGAAGACATATGAAAGTGCAGCACAGATACAGGAGTGGATCAGGCTTCAGCTGCAGTCGGATCTGGACACGTTGCAGATCGGTCTGACGGGTGGCAGGAACTCCACCGTCACAGAAACCACTGTCAGCACCACCACTACAAGCAGCAGCAGCAGCACTAAAGCACCGTCAGCCCAGACCAGCACCACAGGTACCAGCCACACACTGAGCTTCTGAGAGATCATGAGAGGAGACACCGGGGCTAGTTGTCACAGTCAAATCAACCTCTCTATAGAACATGAACAAACCACTATTTATACACTAAAATCTATTCCTCATACTTGATCCTGTTCATCAACACACACTAGCTACAGCAACCGTTAAACAGTGAGTTTCACCAAAACATAAATAGTAACACAATTTCACAAAACAGCAAAAATATAGAACCATTGTTTTGACAACAAATATTAAGAACAATAAATTGCATAATACATTTATAACATTAAAACATATATGACTAGCTTCAGACATTTTCAAAAAATGCAGTTTAAATCATTGTTAATTATAAACCAGTTTTATTTTGCTATCACTGAGAAACTATTATAGTTTTTGTTAATATTTTGAATTAGATTTTTTTTATATTTTCTGCTTTAATTTAAATTTTAGTTAAAGTTTTAGTCAATTTGTTGATTTTGTTGTTTTTAAAACAAACTGAAATAAAAAGAAAACTACTGACATTTAGTTTATTTTTGTACATTGTTAAACTAAATGAAAATGAGAAATTATGCTTTAGCAACCACCTGAAATAAAACGTTTGAAGAAGACCTATCATGCCCCTTTTTACAATGTGTAGTGTAAGTCCCAGGTGTCCCCAGAATATGTCTGTGAAGTTTCAGCTCAAAATACCCCACATATAATTTATTATACCAGTTTGAAAATGCTTATTTTGAGTGGAAACAGAAACATGCTGTTTTAGTGCACGTCTCTTTAAATGCATATGAGCTGCTGCTCCCCGTCCCCTTTTCCAGAATAGAGCTGTGCCTTTACAGCTTGTGTCTCAGATACTCTGCCAAAAACATGTTTGGTTTTGATTATAATGAAGCCATATTAGTTTAAACTTCTGTTATACAGTTTTCTCAGGGCACACATCCGAAGCGAACACACAGAAAGCGTCTGTCACACAGCATGTGAGCACTAAACTAAGCTCGCTCTCATGTCTTATTGCACTTAAACTGTCAAATACACACATTTATGTTTAAAACACAAGTCAGTTATGTCTGTGAAGGTAGGGTTAGGGTCAGTGAAGGGAAATAAATTGCATGTTTATTAGATCTGTGTGGCAGCAGCGTAATACACAGTAAATGGTATAATAAATCCACTGCTCTCTTGTCTCCTCTGAGGCTGGGACTCTAAACAGTGTTCTGTGCTTGTTTGTGTAGACAAAGACCGATGCTTTGCTTGAACTTTCGCCATGGCCTTAGAACTGGTACACCATTGTCTGGTACACCTCAAAATGTGCAGAATAAGGGGTGGTAATATTATAATGAGATCCCTTTACTATTCACAGAGGGAGCGAAATCTGACTCGTTGGTTTTTTCACAAGCTTGCAGAGAAAGGCTTACCAAAACACAAAATGTGAAAAAGATTAACCCAGTAACTGTGTTGGTAGATGCACTAGGGACCTGGTTATAGCACTTAAACATGGAAAAATCAGATTTTCATGATATGTCACCTTTAAGTTTTCATTTTCATTTAAGTTACCTTTTATTTTAATTCAAGTAATGAAAATGTTTAGTTTTAATGAAGTGAAATAACCATGTTATTATGCTTTGTGTTATACCTTTACATATTTAGTTTTATTTTGTTCACTTGTTATACAACAGATGTTGCATAATATGATGATACTGAATTTTCAGAGGACAGAAATGAAAAAAGTATTTATTATACAATAGTTTTGAACCTATAAAACCACTGCTAGAGAAAACAGTGAAGAGACTGAGACAAATCCTCATAGGTCGAGTTTAGCTGTAGAGTCCATTCATCTTCTGTAAGTGTTTATCTGCTGATACAGAGCTCACATCTCAACATCTGTGTGTCTCTCTGCAGCTGCTGGATCCAGAGTCTGGTCACCTGTCTGTCTGCAGCTGCTCCTATTGGCCGTTACCATGACGACACTGCAGCTGCTGCACTGATGACATCATCTCTGTACTTCTGTCTCGGTCTGTCGTGTATTTAAAGAGTTTCTGCACTTTCACTCGTAACGCACTTTCACTTTTCATGAACTGACATGAACTATTCTGACTTGATCATATGATGTTAAAGATTCAACAACGAAATGCTAAATCTCAAAAGCATCTCAATAAGTAATAGTTATAATTACAGGGGCTTTTGTTTGCATATGTGAGAGAGACAGACTGAACCCTGCAAAGCGTGACCCATGAAGATCAACACACTGAAGCTCAGGTTACTCCAGGAGAACTCAAACTGTAACGAATGTAATGTAAAACTCTGTATTGATTAAAGAGTAAGATAAATGCATGCTTGTTATCCTGGTTGTCAGTTTCACACATTTAATTGTATATTAAAAATATTTGAATTATCTCTTTTTATTACTAGATGAGTTTTATTTCCTTTTCGGCATATTCTTTCCTATTCTTTCTTCACACAGTAGAGTTCAGTATGGTGTGTGCAATATAAAATACTGGTGTGACATTAATTCCACATTATCTTCTCTATTTGTAATTAGCGATGCTGGGGAGCAGTGTTATAGTGTTGCCAATTTAATGACTTTGATCCTCATTTATAAAACATATACGTAAGCACAGATTTGAACGTACGCTAAAATCCATGCCAACGTTCAGATTTATAAAAACACCTTTGATGTGTAAAAGTGCTTAGCAGCACATCAGTCTCTAAACAGACATACGCACTTCTCCTTGTGGGAGAATCAGAGCACTGCAAATATTTGACAATCAAAACAGTTCTTGCTGCTCGTCATTCTCAAGTAAAGGATTTGGACATGGACTGGTGGTCTATTTTATGTTAATAATATGAATTAGTGAAGATTTACAAGGCGGAGATTTGAAAGCATTCAGCTGCACACTATTTATAGATTTCACATCTGGAAGAGAGGTGTACACATGGTTTTTGAACATTTAAATAAATCATTTTAGATCAAATGTAGGATGGTTTCTATGCAGCATTTTTTAAATAAGGCCCCTGGACTTCAGTAATGTAAGCAAGGCTAAAATGTGATCACTATAAATTAAGCAGTTTAACAATTTAAATGGAAACAGATTACCAAGGATTCCATCACAAAACCCAGGTGTGATAAAAAAGTAATCATAATTTAAAACATTTTTGTTCATAAGCATAAGTCATAAACAGAATTTGGCTTCTTTGGGTTGTTACACTTTCACAGGATTTACCGGAGTGGTTATTCCAGGAAAAAGAAAACCCGTTAAAAAAAGTTTTTAGTTTTAAAAACTAATTGTGGCTTTCCTGTAGCTCAAATGGTAGAGCATGGCGCTAGCAACGCCAAGATCATGGGTTCGATTCCCAGGGAAAGCAAGAGCTGATAAAATGTAAAACTGTAACTTGAATGCAATGTAAGTCGCTTTGGATAAAATGCATAAATGTAAATGTAATTGAGATGTTCTAAATATTTTCTTTAGTAGTGTTTGTAAAAGATTGAGAATGCACTTTTTCTAGTCGGAGTACTGCAGGTTTTTGAAAATGTAAGCTGTTCTTGAAGCTCGCTGTTCTAAATTATGATGATTGGTGATATTTTATATGTTAATGATATTAATTAGGAGTGGTTTACAAGGCAGAGAGCTGAAACCATTCAGTTGCATGCAAGTTCAAGATCATTTGCGGTTCATAGATTTCACATCTGAAAGAGACGCATACGTGCGTTTTCTGTACGTACGTTCATTCTATGAATCACACGTACGCATATTTGAGAGATGATCATAAGATCAAATTTAGGATGGTTTCTGCGCAACATTTTATAAATGAGGCTCCAGCTCTCTCAGGTGTGAGGTGTTTGAACTCAGAGCTGAAGACAAATAACCACAGCCTTCCTCTGTCACCATACAGCCAGACAACCTACAGATGGATCAAAACAGTCTCATTAAATACAAACACACAGATTATCTACAAACACACAACAACATTATGACCAGCTGACTGTACTTTTTCTCTTACACTGCCCTCCAAAAGATTAGAAACGCCCTAGAAAAGTGGGGTTTTGGCAAAATATTGGCATGAATCTTTTTTAATTTGTGATAATTTTGCACTGATAAGTGACAACAAACTACGAAAACATATTTTATTACATAAACAGTTTATACATAGAAAAAAAATTTAATTTTAAATTTAATATTTGTAAACTATCTTACCTACAGTAAATTGTGTTGTAATTGGTTCATTGTATTCTAAACTTAATTGGCAATCAATTGTTGAAGCTATTAAGGTGTGCTGACCCAAAAATCTTTAAAAACCTGGGCCGAGTTTAAACCAGTAACCAGGCATCTCATCTGGCAAAGGTGCATGTCTGACGTTGACATGTATATATTGCCATTATTATGTAATCAAAATAAAAATGATTATTGCTGGTCTTCAATGATAATGTCAAGTTACTTTAATGTACCTGTATTTGCACCAAAAAAATATAAAGATTTATGCTGATATCGTCCAAAACCACACTTTGTCAGGGGTGTTTCCAAACTTTTGGAGGACAGTGTATATGTTCTTAATACCACAGTATCTGCAGTTGACAGTTTGGACTCTTCAGTCCACCAGAGAGCAACTTCACTCCTGAATCTTGTGGCTCATTGTTATTCAGTTCCAGCTCTCTCAGGTGTGAGGGGTTTGAACTCAGAGCTGAACACAAATAACCACAGCCTTCCTCTGTCACCATACAGCCAGACAAGCTACAGATGGGTCAAAACAGTCTCATTAAATACAAACACACAGATCATCTACAAACACACAACAACATTATGGCCAGCTGACTGCACTTTTTCTCTTATATGTTCTTAATACCACAGTATCTGCAGCTGACAGTTTGGACTCTTCAGTCCACCAGAGAGCAGATTCACTCCTTAATCTTGTGGGTCATTGTTATTCAGTTCCAGCTCTCTCAGGTGTGAGGGGTTTGAACTCAGAGCTGAAGACAAATAACCACAGCCTTCCTCTGTCACCGTACAGCCAGACAACATACAGATGGGTCAAAACAGTCTCATTAAATACAAACACACACATCATCTACAAAAACACATCAACATTATGGCCAGCTGACTTTACTTCTTCTCTTATATGTTCTTAATACCTCAGTATCTGCAGCTGACAGTTTGGACTCTTCAGTCCACCAGAGAGCAGCTTCACTCCTTAATCTTGTGGGTCATTGTTATTCAGTTCCAGCTCGCTCAGGTGTGAGGGGTTTGAACTCAGAGCTGAAGACAAATAACCACAGCCTTCCTCTGTCACCATACAGCCAGACAAGCTACAGATGGATCAAAACAGTCTCATTAAATACAAACACACATCAACATTATGGCCAGCTGACTTTACTTCTTCTCTTATATGTTCTTAATACCTCAGTATCTGCAGCTGACAGTTTGGACTCTTCAGTCCACCAGAGAGCAGCTTCACTCCTTAATCTTGCGGGCCATTGTTATTCAGTTCCAGCTCTCGCAGGTGTGAGGGGTTTGAACTCAGAGCTGAAGACAAATAACCACAGCCTTCCTCTGTCACCATACAGCCAGACAACCTACAGATGGATCAAAACAGTCTCAATATCTACAAACACACAGATCATCTACAAACACACATCAACATTATGAGCAGCTGACTGCACTTTTTCTCTTATATGTTCTTAATACCTCAGTATCTGCAGCTGACAGTTTGGACTCTTCAGTCCAACAGAGAGCAGCTTCACTCCTTAATCTTGTGGGCCATTGTTATTCAGTTCCAGCTCTCTCAGGTGTGAGGGGTTTCAACTCAGAGCTGAAGACAAATAACCACAGCCTTCCTCTGTCACCGTACAGCCAGACAACCTACAGATGGATCAAAACAGTCTCAATATCTACAAACACACACATCATCTACAAAAACACATCAACATTATGGCCAGCTGACTTTACTTCTTCTCTTATATGTTCTTAATACCTCAGTATCTGCAGCTGACAGTTTGGACTCTTCAGTCCACCAGAGAGCAGCTTCACTCCTTAATCTTGTGGGCCATTGTTATTCAGTTCCAGCTCTCTCAGGTGTGAGGGGTTTGAACTCAGAGCTGAAGACAAATAACCACAGCCTTCCTCTGTCACCATACAGCCAGACAACCTACAGATGGATCAAAACAGTCTCATTAACTACAAACACACAGATCATCTACAAACACACATCAACATTATGACCAGCTGACTTTACTTCTTCTCTTATATGTTCTTAATACCACAGTATCTGCAGCTGACAGTTTGGACTCTTCAGTCCACCAGAGAGCAGCATTCACTCCTGAATCTTGTGGGCCATTGTTATTCAGTTCCAGCTCTCTCAGGTGTGAGGGGTTTGAACTCAGAGCTGAAGACAAATAACCACAGCCTTCCTCTATCACCGTACAGCCAGACAACCTACAGATGGATCAAAACAGTCTCAATATCTACAAACACACAGATCATCTACAAAAACACATCAACATTATGAGCCAGCTGACTGCACTTTTTCTCTTACACTGTCCTCAATACACAGTATCTAGAAATGCCCTAGAAAAGTGGTTTGGAAAATATTCAGTCCACCAGAAGCAGCTTCACTCCTTAATCTTGTGGATAATTGTTGCACTGATAAGTGACAACACAAACTACTAAAACAGTGAGGGGTTTGATTACATAAACAGTTTATACATGAAGACAAATAACCACTTGCATTCCTCTATCACCGTAACATTTGCCAGACTATCTGACCTACAGTAAATTGTGATTCTAAATAGTCTCATTGTATCTACAAACACTTACATCATCGCAAAAACACATTGTTCAAGCTATTATGAGGTGCTGACTGTACCAAAAATCTCTTAAAAACCTGCCCTCCAAAAGTTTAGAACCAGTAACCTAGCATCAAGCTGGCACGGTGCATGTCTGGAAAATATTGACATGTATATCGTTTCCATTATTATGTAATCAAATGAAAATTATTATTGTGGTCTGCACTGATAAGTGACAAGTTACTTTAATGTACCTGTATTTGCACCAAACATATTTTATTACATAAACAGTTTATACTGATATCGTCAAAACACACTTTGTCAGGTGTTTCCAAACTTTTGGAGGGCAGTGTATATGTTCTTAATACCACAGTATCTGCACCTGACAGTAAATTGTGACTCTTAATTCCACCAGAGTTCATTGTATTCTAAACTCCTGAATCTTGTGGGCAATCAATTGTTGATTCAGCTCCAGCTCTCTAAGGTGTGAGGAGTTTGAACCCAGAGCTGAAGATCTTTAAATAACCAGCCGAGTCCTCTATCACCAGTACAGCCAGACAACCTACAGATGGATCAAAACAGGTCTCATTATCTACAAACACACAGATCATCTACAAACACACATCAACATGTATGGCCAGCTGACTTTACTTCATTCTCTTATATGTATCAAAATGACCTCAGTTATCTGCAGCTGACAGTTTAGACTCTTCAATCCACCAGATGAGCAAGCTTCACTCCTTAATTTGTGGACCATTGTTATTTGCAGTTCCAAAAAATCTCAGGTGTGAAGGATTTGAACTCAGAGCTGATATCGACAAATAACCACAGCTTCCTCTGTCAGGGGTACAGTTTCCAGATAACTTTTGGAGGGCAGATGGATCAAAACAGTCTCATTAACTACAACACACAGATCATCTACAACACACATCAACAGTTATGACCAGCTGACTTTACTTCATTCTCTTATATGTTCTTAGAGACCACAGTATCTGCAGCTGACAGTTTGGAATCTTCAGTCCACCAGAGAGCAGATTCACTCCTGAATTCTTGCTGGGCCATTGCTCTCTCAGGTCAGCTGCTCTCAGGTGTGAGGGGTTTGAACTCAGAGCTGAAGACAAATAACCACAGCCTTCCTCTATCACCGTACAGCCAGACAACCTACAGATGGATCAAAACAGTCTCAATTATCTACAAACACACAGATCATCTACAAACACACATCAACATTATGGCCAGCTGACTTTACTTCTTTCTCTTATATGTTCTTAATACCACAGTATCTGCAGCTGACAGTTTAGGACTCTTCAGTCCACCAGAGAGCAGCTTCACTCCTTAATCTTGTGGGCCATTGTTATTCAGTTACCAGCTCTCTCAGGTGTGAGGGGTTTGAACTCAGAGCTGAAGACAAATAACCACAGCCTTCCTCTATCACCATACAGCCAGACAACCTACAGATGGATCAAAACAGTCTCAATTAACTACAAACACACACGATCATCTACAAAAACACATCAACATTATGACCAGCTGACTGTTACTTTCTTCTCTTACACTGCCCTCAATACCACAGTATCTAGAAATGCCCTAGAAAAGTGGTTTTGGAAAATATTCAGTCCACCAGAGAGCAGATTCACTCCTGAATCTTGTGGGCCATTGTTGCACTGATAAGTGACAACAGCAAACTACTAAAACAGGTGTGAGGGGTTTGATTACATAAACAGTTTATACATGAAGACAAATAACCACTTGCATTTTAAATCTAATCATTTGTAAACTATCTGACCTACGGTACAATTGTGTTCTACATTGGTTCATTGGATTCAAAACTTAATTGGCAATCAATATGTTGAAGCTATTAAGGTGTGCAGACCCAAAAATCATCTACCTGTTAAACTAGCACATCAACATATATGGAATCACAGCTGAAAATGACTAACTAACTTAATGGTAACAGTTCCTGATTCAGTGTGCTTACACACACACATTGTGGTGTATTCTTGAAGAAGACCTTTGGACTTTACTATCCAGTCCATCCAGAGTTGATGCATGCTTCAAACTATAAAAAGTCTATAGACTGAAGTGCATTGTAAAAATTGTACAGCTCTCTCAGGTGTGAGGGGTTTGAACTCAGAGCTGAAGACAAATAACCACAGCCTTCCTCTATCACCGTACAGCCAGACAACCTACAGATGGATCAAAACAGTCTCAATATCTACAAACACACACATCATCTACAAAAACACATCAACATTATGAGCAGCTGACTGTACTTTTTCTCTTACACTGCCCTCCAAAAGTTTAGAAATGCCCTAGAAAAGTGGGGTTTTGGAAAATATTGGCATGAATCGTTTTTAATTTGTGATAATTTTGCACTGATAAGTGACAACACAAACTACTAAAACATATTTTATTACATAAACAGTTTATACATAGAAAAAAACTTGCATTTTAAATGTAATATTTGTAAACTATCTGACCTACGGTAAATTGTGTTCTAATTGGTTCATTGTATTCTAAACTTAATTGGCAATCAATTGTTGAAGCTATTAAGGTGTGCAGACCCAAAAATCTTTAACCTGTTAACTAGCACCCCCCATATTGGGAATCACAGCTGAAAATGACTAACTAACTTAAAATGGTAACAGTTCCTGACTTCAGTGTGCCACACACACAATTGTGGTGTTTTTGGAAAGAAGACCCTTTGACCTTTACTATCCATCATCCAGAGTTGATGATGCTCAAAAATATAAAAAGTTATAGACACTGAAGTGCCTTGATAAAAATTGTACCACACTGAATTTTTTTAAATATTCATATAAAAATACATGAAATAAATCCTGGAGAAATCCAGAAAAGTAATGGGCTGAAAGTCACATGTCTCATGAGTTTATATTTCAAATCTGAAGAAGATACCATGAAAAATGAGATTCCTGCAGACATTTTTCTAGTCCTCCCCCCCCCCCCCCCCGTTTGAGGAAAAATATTTACCAAATTATTGAAGGGTTCTACTACAAACTATTAGTCTTTATACATGCCACTGCAGTTTTTCAATTATAAAACAGTAGACAGAATCTTAGACATCGTATAAGTGATTTATTTGAGCACTAGAAAAATACAATAATAATAATTTTTGAGTGATGAAAAAAAAAACAATAATAATAATAAAAAAATAACTTAAGTACATACTGATTTCCTGACAAACAGATGCTCCCCTGCTCATACATTAGTAATCACTTGCTGATGATCATTCATACATATGCTAATCATACTGATGGCTGCCCAATATAGTCAATATTCACATTATAATGGACTTTTATATAGACTGCATTCACACTGATATCTGTGAACAGTCAGTAATCAGATGCTGATTATCAGCTATACGGATGTTAATCACACAGATACAGGCCCATTCTCCACAAAACACGCAAACATATATGAAAACTGCTGCTGAAGAAAAAAAAAATGTTTTTTCTTTTTTTTTATAGTGCTAAAAGATCGCTAAGATACGCCCCATCAGATGACAGGTGCGTCACAGCGTGCGTCATGCGCGTCGCGAGGGAGCGCCAGAATTCAAATAAACAATCTTCCGTGTATCTTTGACTTTTTTTTTTTTGGATGGTTTCATTCTGTTTGGGACATTGTCTGCTACAAAATCGTGCTGTTTTTTTACCACCAAGACGCTGTTTTTGAGCGTAGTTTGTTCCATAACGGACACAAACAATAGCTCTCCCTCAAGAGATCAGACGTAAACAAAGGATTACGATCTAAATTACAGCGTTGTTGTTTCTTTGGACTAAAAGTGCTCGATGGAATGTTGTTCACTGGACCCTTATCTTTCAAACGAAACCAGGATTTACAGCAGTGGATACATTTGAGAGTCGTTATCAGGATGAATACGGTATGTGCTGCGAGTTTCCTAAACATGTTTTGATGTGTACTGCTTACACAAATTTAGCAAATACATTCCGTATAAGCTTTCTATCGAAAAACAGCGATCTGTCGTCGATGCTAGAGGCTTAGACCTTCAAAATGATATATAGTTTGTCAAGATTCATTTTGTCCTGTTTTACTTTATCTGTTTGAAAACAATGACGTGTGCAAACAAAGAGCTCTGAGGACGCTGGCGTCCTGGTGCTAGTTAACAGGTTAAAAACCTGGGCCGAGTTTAAACCAGTAACCAGGCATCTCAGCTGGCAACGGTGCATGTCTGACTTTGACATGTATATATTTCCATTATTATGTAATCAAAATGAAAATTATTATTGCTGGTCTTCAATGATAATGTCAAGTTACTTTAATGTACCTGTATTTGCACCAAAAAATTATAAAGATTTATGCTGATATCGTCCAAAACCACACTTTGTCAGGGGTGTTTCCAAACTTTGGAGGACAGTGTATATGTTCTTAATACCACAGTATCTGCAGCTGACAGTTTGGACTCTTCAGTCCACCAGAGAGCAGATTCACTCCTGAATCTTGTGGGTCATTGTTATTCAGTTCCAGCTCTCTCAGGTGTGAGGGGTTTGAACTCAGAGCTGAACACAAATAACCACAGCCTTCCTCTGTCACCATACAGCCAGACAACCTACAGATGGATCAAAACAGTCTCAATATCTACAAACACACACATCATCTACAAAAACACATCAACATTATGGCCAGCTGACTGCACTTTTTCTCTTATATGTTCTTAATACCTCAGTATCTGCAGCTGACAGTTTGGACTCTTCAGTCCACAAGAGAGCAGCTTCACTCCTTAATCTTGTGGGTCATTGTTATTCAGTTCCAGCTCTCTCAGGTGTGAGGGGTTTGAACTCAGAGCTGAAGACAAATAACCACAGCCTTCCTCTGTCACCATACAGCCAGACAACCTACAGATGGATCAAAACAGTCTCATTAACTACAAACACACAGATCATCTACAAACACACATCAACATTATGACCAGCTGACTTTACTTCTTCTCTTATATGTTCTTAATACCACAGTATCTGCAGCTGACAGTTTGGACTCTTCAGTCCACCAGAGAGCAGATTCACTCCTGAATCTTGTGGGCCATTGTTATTCAGTTCCAGCTCTCTCAGGTGTGAGGGGTTTGAACTCAGAGCTGAAGACAAATAACCACAGCCTTCCTCTGTCACCATACAGCCAGACAAGCTACAGATGGATCAAAACAGTCTCAATATCTACAAACACACAGATCATCTACAAACACACATCAACATTATGGCCAGCTGACTGCACTTTTTCTCTTATATGTTCTTAATACCTCAGTATCTGCAGCTGACAGTTTGGACTCTTCAGTCCACCAGAGAGCAGATTCACTCCTGAATCTTGTGGGTCATTGTTATTCAGTTCCAGCTCTCTCAGGTGTGAGGGGTTTGAACTCAGAGCTGAAGACAAATAACCACAGCCTTCCTCTATCACCGTACAGCCAGACAACCTACAGATGGATCAAAACAGTCTCAATATCTACAAACACACACATCATCTACAAAAACACATCAACATTATGAGCAGCTGACTGTACTTTTTCTCTTACACTGCCCTCCAAAAGTTTAGAAATGCCCTAGAAAAGTGGGGTTTTGGAAAATATTGGCATGAATCGTTTTTAATTTGTGATAATTTTGCACTGATAAGTGACAACACAAACTACTAAAACATATTTTATTACATAAACAGTTTATACATAGAAAAAAACTTACATTTTAAATGTAATATTTGTAAACTATCTGACCTACAGTAAATTGTGTTCTAATTGGTTCATTGTATTCTAAACTTAATTGGCAATCAATTGTTGAAGCTATTAAGGTGTGCAGACCCAAAAATCTTTAAAAACCTGGGCCGAGTTTAAACCAGTAACCAGGCATCTCAGCTGGCAACGGTGCATGTCTGACTTTGACATGTATATATTTCCATTATTATGTAATCAAAATGAAAATTATTATTGCTGGTCTTCAATGATAATGTCAAGTTACTTTAATGTACCTGTATTTGCACCAAAAAATTATAAAGATTTATGCTGATATCGTCCAAAACCACACTTTGTCAGGGGTGTTTCCAAACTTTTGGAGGACAGTGTATATGTTCTTAATACCACAGTATCTGCAGCTGACAGTTTGGACTCTTCAGTCCACCAGAGAGCAGATTCACTCCTGAATCTTGTGGGTCATTGTTATTCAGTTCCAGCTCTCTCAGGTGTGAGGGGTTTGAACTCAGAGCTGAAGACAAATAACCACAGCCTTCCTCTATCACCGTACAGCCAGACAACCTACAGATGGATCAAAACAGTCTCAATATCTACAAACACACAGATCATCTACAAACACACATCAACATTATGGCCAGCTGACTGCACTTTTTCTCTTATATGTTCTTAATACCTCAGTATCTGCAGCTGACAGTTTGGACTCTTCAGTCCACCAGAGAGCAGCTTCACTCTTAATCTTGTGGGCATTGTTATTCAGTTCCAGCTCTCTCAGGTGTGAGGGGTTTGAACTCAGAGCTGAAGACAAATAACCACAGCCTTCCTCTATCACCGTACAGCCAGACAACCTACAGATGGATCAAAACAGTCTCATTAATTACAAACACACAGATCATCTACAAACACACATCAACATTATGGCCAGCTGACTGCACTTTTTCTCTTATATGTTCTTAATACCTCAGTATCTGCAGCTGACAGTTTGGACTCTTCAGTCCACCAGAGAGCAGCTTCACTCCTTAATCTTGTGGGTCATTGTTATTCAGTTCCAGCTCTCTCAGGTGTGAGGGGTTTGAACTCAGAGCTGAAGACAAATAACCACAGCCTTCCTCTATCACGTACAGCCAGACAACCTACAGATGGATCAAAACAGTCTCAATATCTACAAACACACACATCATCTACAAAAACACATCAACATTATGACCAGCTGACTTTACTTCTCTTATATGTTCTTAATACCACAGTATCTGCAGCTGACAGTTTGGACTCTTCAGTCCACCAGAGAGCAGATTCACTCCTGAATCTTGTGGGTCATTGTTCTTCAGTTCCAGGTCTCTCAGGATTGAGGGGTTTGAACTCAGAGCTGAACACAAATAACCACAGCCTTCCTCTGTCACCATACAGCCAGACAAGCTACAGATGGATCAAAACAGTCTCATTAATTACAAACACACAGATCATCTACAAACACACATCAACATTATGGCCAGCTGACTGCACTTTTTCTCTTATATGTTCTTAATACCTCAGTATCTGCAGCTGACAGTTTGGACTGTTCAGTCCACCAGAGAAACATATTCACTCCTTAATCTTGTGGGCCATTGTTATTCAGTTCCAGCTCTCTCAGGTGTGAGGGGTTTGAACTCAGAGCTGAAGACAAATAACCACAGCCTTCCTCTGTCACCGTACAGCCAGACAACCTACAGATGGATCAAAACAGTCTCAATATCTACAAACACACACATCATCTACAAAAACACATCAACATTATGAGCAGCTGACTGTACTTTTTCTCTTACACTGCCCTCCAAAAGTTTAGAAATGCCCTAGAAAAGTGGGGTTTTGGAAAATATTGGCATGAATCGTTTTTAATTTGTGATAATTTATGCACTGATAAGTGACAACACAAACTACTAAAACATATTTTATTACATAAACAGTTTATACATAGAAAAAAACTTACATTTTAAATGTTTTATTTGTAAACTATCTGACCTACAGTAAATTGTGTTCTAATTGGTTCATTGTATTCTAAACTTAATTGGCAATCAATTGTTGAAGCTATTAAGGTGTGCAGACCCAAAAATCTTTAAAAACCTGGGCCGAGTTTAAACCAGTAACCAGGCATCTCAGCTGGCAACGGTGCATGTCTGACTTTGACATGTATATATTTCCATTATTATGTAATCAAAATGAAAATTATTATTGCTGGTCTTCAATGATAATGTCAAGTTACTTTAATGTACCTGTATTTGCACCAAAAAATTATAAAGATTTATGCTGATATCGTCCAAAACCACACTTTGTCAGGGGTGTTTCCAAACTTTTGGAGGACAGTGTATATGTTCTTAATACCACAGTATCTGCAGCTGACAGTTTGGACTCTTCAGTCCACCAGAGAGCAGATTCACTCCTGAATCTTGTGGGCCATTGTTATTCAGTTCCAGCTCTCTCAGGTGTGAGGGGTTTGAACTCAGAGCTGAAGACAAATAACCACAGCCTTCCTCTGTCACCATACAGCCAGACAAGCTACAGATGGATCAAAACAGTCTCAATATCTACAAACACACAGATCATCTACAAACACACATCAACATTATGGCCAGCTGACTGCACTTTTTCTCTTATATGTTCTTAATACCTCAGTATCTGCAGCTGACAGTTTGGACTCTTCAGTCCACCAGAGAGCAGATTCACTCCTGAATCTTGTGGGTCATTGTTATTCAGTTCCAGCTCTCTCAGGTGTGAGGGGTTTGAACTCAGAGCTGAAGACAAATAACCACAGCCTTCCTCTATCACCGTACAGCCAGACAACCTACAGATGGATCAAAACAGTCTCAATATCTACAAAACACACACATCATCTACAAAAACACATCAACATTATGAGCAGCTGACTGTACTTTTTCTCTTACACTGCCCTCCAAAAGTTTAGAAATGCCCTAGAAAAGTGGGGTTTTGGAAAATATTGGCATGAATCGTTTTTAATTTGTGATAATTTTGCACTGATAAGTGACAACACAAACTACTAAAACATATTTTATTACATAAACAGTTTATACATAGAAAAAAACTTACATTTTAAATGTAATATTTGTAAACTATCTGACCTACAGTAAATTGTGTTCTAATTGGTTCATTGTATTCTAAACTTAATTGGCAATCAATTGTTGAAGCTATTAAGGTGTGCAGACCCAAAAATCTTTAAAAACCTGGGCCGAGTTTAAACCAGTAACCAGGCATCTCAGCTGGCAACGGTGCATGTCTGACTTTGACATGTATATATTTCCATTATTATGTAATCAAAATGAAAATTATTATTGCTGGTCTTCAATGATAATGTCAAGTTACTTTAATGTACCTGTATTTGCACCAAAAAATTATAAAGATTTATGCTGATATCGTCCAAAACCACACTTTGTCAGGGGTGTTTCCAAACTTTTGGAGGACAGTGTATATGTTCTTAATACCACAGTATCTGCAGCTGACAGTTTGGACTCTTCAGTCCACCAGAGAGCAGATTCACTCCTGAATCTTGTGGGTCATTGTTATTCAGTTCCAGCTCTCTCAGGTGTGAGGGGTTTGAACTCAGAGCTGAAGACAAATAACCACAGCCTTCCTCTATCACCGTACAGCCAGACAACCTACAGATGGATCAAAACAGTCTCAATATCTACAAACACACACATCATCTACAAAAACACATCAACATTATGGCCAGCTGACTTTACTTCTCTTATATGTTCTTAATACCACAGTATCTGCAGCTGACAGTTTGGACTCTTCAGTCCACCAGAGAGCAACTTAACTCCTGAATCTTGTGGCTCATTGTTATTCAGTTCCAGCTCTCTCAGGTGTGAGGGGTTTGAACTCAGAGCTGAACACAACTAACCACAGCCTTCCTCTGTCACCATACAGCCAGACAACCTACAGATGGATCAAAACAGTCTCATTATCTACAAACACACAGATCATCTACAAACACACATCAACATTATGGCCAGCTGACTGCACTTTTTCTCTTATATGTTCTTAATACCTCAGTATCTGCAGCTGACAGTTTGGACTCTTCAGTCCACCAGAGAGCAGCTTCACTCCTTAATCTTGTGGGTCATTGTTATTCAGTTCCAGGTCTCTCAGGATTGAGGGGTTTGAACTCAGAGCTGAACACAAATAACCACAGCCTTCCTCTGTCACCATACAGCCAGACAAGCTACAGATGGATCAAAACAGTCTCATTAATTACAAACACACAGATCATCTACAAACACACATCAACATTATGGCCAGCTGACTGCACTTTTTCTCTTATATGTTCTTAATACCTCAGTATCTGCAGCTGACAGTTTGGACTCTTCAGTCCAACAGAGAGCAGCTTCACTCCTTAATCTTGTGGGCCATTGTTATTCAGTTCCAGCTCTCTCAGGTGTGAGGGGTTTGAACTCAGAGCTGAAGACAAATAACCACAGCCTTCCTCTGTCACCATACAGCCAGACAAGCTACAGATGGATCAAAACAGTCTCATTAATTACAAACACACAGATCATCTACAAACACACATCAACATTATGGCCAGCTGACTGCACTTTTTCTCTTATATGTTCTTAATACCCAGTATCTGCAGCTGACAGTTTGGACTCTTCAGTCCAACAGAGAGCAGCTGCACTCCTTAATCTTGTGGGCCATTGTTATTCAGTTCCAGCTCTCTCAGGTGTGAGGGGTTTCAACTCAGAGCTGAAGACAAATAACCACAGCCTTCCTCTGTCACCATACAGCCAGACAACCTACAGATGGATCAAAACAGTCTCATTAACTACAAACACACAGATCATCTACAAACACACATCAACATTATGGCCAGCTGACTTTACTTCTTCTCTTATATGTTCTTAATACCACAGTATCTGCAGCTGACAGTTTGGACTCTTCAGTCCACCAGAGAGCAGATTCACTCCTGAATCTTGTGGGCCATTGTTATTCAGTTCCAGCTCTCTCAGGTGTGAGGGGTTTGAACTCAGAGCTGAAGACAAATAACCACAGCCTTCCTCTGTCACCATACAGCCAGACAAGCTACAGATGGATCAAAACAGTCTCATTAAATACAAACACACAGATCATCTACAAACACACAACAACATTATGACAGCTGACTGTACTTTTTCTCTTACAATGCCCTCCAAAAGTTTAGAAACGCCCTAGAAAAGTGGGGTTTTGGACAATATTGGCATGAATCTTTTTTAATTTGTGATAATTTTGCACTGATAAGTGACAACACAAACTACGAAAACATATTTTATTACATAAACAGTTTATACATAGAAAAAAACTTAAATTTTAAATTTAATATTTGTAAACTATCTGACCTACAGTAAATTGTGTTCTAATTGGTTCATTGTATTCTAAACTTAATTGGCAATCAATTGTTGAAGCTATTAAGTTGTGCTGACCCAAAAATCTTTAAAAACCTGGGCCGAGTTTAACCCTCTGGGGTCTGAGGTGATTTTGGGGCCCTTGAGAGGTTTTGACATGTCCTGATATTTGTGCTTATTTCAGCTACTTATAACATACTAATGACCAACATGTATTTGTTTTTATATTCAGCACAAACTTTGCTACAATATTATGTGACCAAGATGGATGTACATCTTTGTATTTTTTTGGAAAAAAAATATTATGCGTGGTTAGTAAGTTTTGGGAAAAAAAATGTAGCTGAAATAAGGCCATAAAACCCACACTAAATAGCCCTGAATAAGACTTTAGAGTAATCAGTCTTGTCAGCTAGAATATTTACTTCACAATTAAGTGAGAATCATTCTGCTTACTCATTTACAGAAAACAATACATTGATTAAAAATTTTTAAGACATGTTTTGTGATTGAAAGCCTGTATGCGAGGGAGTGACAATGTCCTTGAATATTAAGTGACTCTCACCTGAGACACAAAGGGCCCTCCCCTAAAGCTGCTAATGGCCCATCAGTGTGACTGACTTTGAGGCAGGTAAGAGAGAATGTGCGGAGATTGAACAAATGTTTTTTTTTAATTATTTGTATTTTATTTACAACACCGTATAATCAAAACATACATAATGAAGGTCAAAGACGCATTATTGTGCACACTGATCTAACCACAGAGATGTGAACAGACTTTGAGTCATTCCTGCAACAGATTCTGTTCAACAAGTGACAAGTAAATCATACCTGATATTTACGTGTGTTATTTGAGTGTTTCTGCTACTTTCCATGGATTCAAGAAGAAAAAAACATATTCAGTGGTCAAGGAGCTTGTTTTACCATATAATATCAGTGTAGTTGGACATCTGATTCTGAGTTTGAAGAAGGTCATCAGGATTCATCATCTGTGGTGCAGGTATCTGATTAAAAAAAATACACAACCAAAACATTTGTGAGCATGTTAATATCAGGAGCATCTTTTTATATATATGTTTTATAGACTCACGCATGCTTTGTACTATCGTAAACAAAAAAATACATTTTATATCTGAGAAACTAATTATTATTGTTTAGAAAAAACGAACTATGATTTTGTAGTCATATAGCCTAGTATGTATGGCTTTGTACTACAAAAGATGTACTTTGTACTATAAAAAAAGGATATTTTATATCTGAGAAACGAATTATTATAGTTTAGCACGCTATTCAATCCATTTGTGAACATTAAACATTTGTCTAAACATTGTAGCATTCATCATGTTGTCGTTTGGGAAAACAAATAAACGTGTTCAAGTTTGAGTCACAATAACACGTTAACTAATGCAAAAAAAGAAACATTACTTACTCATCAGATAGCTCTTCTTTTCTGGATGAACTCTTGCTCTTATTTTGAGGCAAATCCAGCTTTTATTCAGCGTGTCTTCTTCCAGAAACGAACAGTAATGTTAGCGCGAGGAACATCTGGCTTTGTTTATGGGCGTCTCCTTGAGCACGCGGCACACGTGGCTCACGCAGCTATTTACATGTGAACGCGAGGGGGCGGGATCACATTAGAAATAATGAGTTAGACGGGACAGACTGGACATCGTGTTGGTTTCATACGGATTACTTCATCACAGAATGTTTGTTTTTGATAAGACTTACTTCATTTCAAAGTAGACACTTCCAGCTTTCTATAGATATAACTCCCATGTCCGTGTGTTGAGTTTTCGCTGAGTTACAGCTCATTTTAGTGACGTTTTTTGAAGAGCAGCTCGCGGAGATGGAGAAGACAAAGAGCGCATCCTGTTTGTTTTCTTTTTTTTTTCCAAAACCACAAAGTTTTGTTGTTATTGTGAGTGTACACAAAAATAATAGACACTTCAAAGTTTCAATTGATGTATAACACTTATCTGTACGACCACAAATGACGGAGTATTTTTAATGTCTTTTGCACTGGTCTTAAAAAAAAACGAGTTGGTATCGCCGGCGATACAGCCGTCCCCTTAGGGTTAAACCAGTAACCAGGCATCTCATCTGGCAAAGGTGCATGTCTGACTTTGACATGTATAAATTGCCATTATTATGTAATCAAAATTAAAATTATTATTGCTGGTCTTCAATGATAATGTCAAGTTACTTTAATGTACCTGTATTTGCACCAAAAAATTATAAAGGTTTATGCTGATATTGTCCAAAACCACACTTTGCCAGGGGTGTTTCCAAACTTTTGGAGGACAGTGTATATGTTCTTAATACCTCAGTATCTGCAGCTGACAGTTTGGACTCTTCAGTCCACCAGAGAGCAACTTCACTCCTGAATCTTGTGGCTCATTGTTATTCAGTTCCAGCTCTCTCAGGTGTGAGGAGTTTGAACTCAGAGCTGAACACAAATAACCACAGCCTTCCTCTGTCACGATACAGCCAGACAACCTACAGATGGATCAAAACAGTCTCATTAATTACAAACACACATCAACATTATGGCCAGCTGACTGCACTTTTTCTCTTATATGTTCTTAATACCTCAGTATCTGCAGCTGACATTTTGGACTCTTCAGTCCACCAGAGAGCAGCTTCACTCCTTAATCTTGTGGGTCATTGTTATTCAGTTCCAGCTCTCTCAGGTGTGAGGGGTTTGAACTCAGAGCTGAAGACAAATAACCACAGCCTTCCTCTATCACCATACAGCCAGACAAGCTACAGATGGATCAAAACAGTCTCAATATCTACAAACACACACATCATCTACAAAAACACAGCAATATTATGGCAGACTGACTATACTTCTTCTCTTATATGTTCTTAATACCTCAGCGTCTGCAGCTGACAGTTTGGACTCTTCAGTCCACCAGAGAGCAGCTTCACTCCTGAATCTTGTGGGTCATTGTTATTCAGTTCCAGCTCTCTCAGGTGTGAGGGGTTTGAACTCAGAGCTGAAGACAAATAACCACAGCCTTCCTCTGTCACCATACAGCCAGTGGCATATTAGCTAACAGCAGACTCTCCTGCTCTTAGCTAAGTGAACCCATGGTACTTTTAACTGACTTAATCCTAATGATCTGAGTAGTCTGTTAGAGTTATACTCCGTGAGCATAACTGCAATGTAAAGAGATCATAGCACAATGAGTGTTTAATGAACATGTAATGAACAAGGGAACTAGTAATGGTTTCTGGTTGTGCTCAGTGTTCTGTATGAGCTGCAGCTGTCTAATTGTGTTTTTGGGAAGGATACCATTACAATAGTCCACCCTGTGGTGATAAAGGCATGCACAAGTTTCTCCAAGTCTTGATTGGAAACAAAATATCTAATTCTTGCAGTGTTTTTGAGATGATAATATACTGATTTAGTTATTTTGACATGATTACTGAAACTAAAGTATGGCCTGATTTTCGTTGTTTGACCCCTTGAAGTCAAAGTATGCATTCTTCATCTTTGTTTCCAAATGCAATGAGTCAATAGAGTCATTCAGATATAAGGCCAGGTAAATTTGGGTGTCATCTGCATAGGCAATTTGGTTCTTTCTCATTTTTTGGCTCAATGGGAACATATACAGATTGAACAAGAGGTGAGCCTTGAGGGACTCTGTATATCATCGATGCCCACTTAGACTTAGAATCCCTTCTTAGTATGACCTATACCATTTGAGGACTGTCCAAGAAAGTCCTACCAAGTTTTCCAGTCTGTTTGACAGTGACAAATATCACGGAAAACCCCAAAATTAGTTTCCCCCCAAATATAAAATTCACAAACAACAAAGTAAAGTTAACAAAAAAAAAAGACCATATATTAGACTGATCTGAATAAGACATTAATTATTCAGGGTTGTTATAGTTAACTAAGACTAAAACTGAAACCATTAAACCTTTTGTTACTTGAAAAAAAAACAATGTTAAAATATTAAAATATATTAAATTCAGCTAGTTTCCAAGGCAACATTCCTCATTTTCATTTCATTATTTAGTTTAACTTGATGTTGTAAAACAACTAAACCAAAACTGATACTAAAAACCTGAAATATCCCAAAATGTTGGTGAATTGCTGATGGATAAAAGCATGTGCAAGCATGAAGTACACAGTTAGACAATGATAAATATAAATCTAGCTCTAAATTTGCTTTAATAGTGAACTGATTTACCTGCCATGAAGAACATGTGCTTAGACATACAAAAACATATTTATTTGTAAAGTTTCCATCACTTAATATTTTGAAAGACTTATATTTTGTAATTGCTGAAGTATATTTTGATAAAGCATTCCTTTTCTTGTTTCATCTTGAGGATGAACCTTCAGTCTGAGGCGGCTGTTTTGAAGACGTTTAAAAAGATGCTCCTTGAGCTCCAAGTGTAGAATCAGACCGATGTTTAAAAGTGGAAAAGCTTCTCTTCCTGAAGAATTGAGATGAGTTTAGCTTTCGTTATGTTTACGCACAATGTCACAGATCTTTCTCATGCCCTCCTGACTGGTTAAACTCTCTTTGATTTCTGAATATTGTTCCTCATGAATTAGCTGCTGCTGAAGTTTATCTGCAATGGTCTGGACATTTTTAACTCTCTGAATGAAATCTGACCAGTGGTTATCAAAATTTCTTGCCTTATCTGCCTCACTCTTCAGACGTGGCTACTTTCTCTGTGGATGAATCTGATCAAGTGCATCTTTCTCAAGCGTTGCAGTCCAGACAATCTTCTTGTCCTCCTCTCTAATAAGAGTCATTTGAAGATCATTCTCCAGGCGTTTGATGATCTTGAAGAAGTTTGGGTCAGTTTCTCTTCGGAGTGTGATCCCTTCTTTGGGATGGATAGAAGAGGCACCAGGAACATCAAGAATGTGTGGCGTTTTCATCTGAAACGGTCTGTCAGGTCTGGGATGCAAGATCGAATAACTTGATTTTTCAATCTTCTCAACTTTTTCTTTTGCACAGTCATCAAATGGAAAAAAGTAGACATGTAGAATGAGAGGAGCTTTAGAGCGCATGTACAGAAGAAGATCGCAGTGTTCATCCCATCGCATTATGCTTCTTATAATTAATGTTTTAATAGAGAAGGATGGTTTGACAATCTTGGCATGGAATCGTGTCAGCTGAACAGATTCTAAGGTTATTCCCTCATCTTTTACACTGAGGACTTTCACAGCATCTCTGAGGGATGCTTCAGACTCTACTAAACAGATGTAATGTGGAAGATGAACTTCCTTCACTTTCCCTGATATCACCGTCACGTCCATCACTGGAGCGATTCGGTTGCACTGCAGTCTCACCAGCTCTGCGTTGAGGAACTGACCGTCTACAGTTTGATACTGAAGAGTGATTTCACAATCACAGACCCATCTCATCCTGGTCCTGACACACTCGTAACGGCCTTGTCGAGTGCTGACCCTGAACTTTGACAATCCTTCATCCGTACAGACCGATGGCTCAATCTGAACCCACTGATCTGGATCTGCTATATGAACACAAGACTGACACTTCAGTAGAGGATGAATACTGAGCCCAGAAGATCTGAGGTTACAGAACCTGTAGCACAGAGAGAGGCAATGAAAGAGTGAGATGGCTTTTAATCAGTATTTAAAGTGGACTAAACATAAAAAAATGTGTGTGTGTATATATATGTGTGTATATGTATTAGGGGTGCAACGGTACGAATATCGTGTACCGAACGGTTCACGGGCAAATTGCAAATGGAAGTGATCATCCCTATCCCCTTGGAGTGGGGACTTTGTAGTGAGCAGGGCATGTGCGTGCCATTATGTTGTCTTTGGAATGCACTTGGTTAAGGGAGCTATGTAATTTCCTCATTATCTTCAGCTGGGATGTTCCCGTGACAACGCAGCACATTGTCCGTCAGCAGATGTCGCTGTTTTAATGTCATAAATGTATTTTTATTGTTGTTAGCATAACTGTTGCAAATAAACATACATTTTATATTTTAAAAAGTTTTTAAAATATGCTATATAATATATAAAAAAAATTATATATAAAACTTTAAAATGTTTTTTATATGCTGGTGTCTATCAGCGAATCTGCTGACGGACACCATGCTGCATTGTCACGGGAACAGCTGAAGATAATGAGGAAATTACGCTCCCTTTGCCAAGTGCATTCCAAATGACTACATAATGGCACGCACGTGCCCTGCTCACTCCAAAGTCCCCACTCCAAGGGGATAGGGATGATCACTTCCATTTGGAATTTGCCTGTGAACCGTTCGGTACACGACACGCGTACCGTTACACCCCTAATAAATATATATGTATTTATGTACATGTATATGTATATATAAGGGGTGGCACGATACATGTATTCATACTGAACCGTCAAGGTACTGGCTTCTCGGTTCGGTGAATGAGGCCTTACAACGAATACAGGCAATTCACCCCCAATCCAGAAGGGGGCGTCCGCAGCAATGCAACGCTGTTTGATAACCGCCAGCAGAAGAACAGCGAATGCCGAGTTGCGCACTTGAAGACAAAACCCCAGACAGTGACCATGTGCCGATTCTGAATGCGTCTCTCACATAGACTGACAAAGGAGTATACTTTAAAGGCTTGTGCACTCAACTGTTTGTGAAATGGAGCTTTGTGCTCATGTATCCTACCTCACTCATTCGGCACAAATCCAAATATTCCATAATATTTCCATATTTGCGATGTAACGTATCTGAATGCTAAACTATTATTTATTATGTTAATTATAGGCTTTGTACTTCAGTCGCGTTCCAACGGTGACACAGAGGCGGGTGCGCTGATGTTTGTATTTTATTTTGATGAAATACCAACTTTAGCAATACTGGAACTGATGTGTTTTTGTGTGTGTGTGTGTGTGTCTGTGTTGTGTGTCTGTGACGCGATCCCTTCAACTGTTTCCTTATACCAGCAGAATCAACTTTAGACACTTATCGTCTTAATAATGCATCACTGTATAAAGGTCTGCTTTTATTTGTGTACACTCACAATGAAAACTTTTATAAAATAAAGAAAACAAATAGGAAGTTGCTTTTTGCCATTTGAGTTTCCTTTCTGTGAACAAATTAAGCCTGTCACAAAAATGAACTGAAACTCATCATATATAGGCTATGTTACGTGTCACACTGTTTTTTCACCTTGTTTATCTGTAAACTAAATCAAATACATTTCAAGAATGTATTCCTTGTATGTATATAGGTACTGCAGATTATATATATAATGTAATATAATATTTAGTATTACTACTGTACTTAACTGTTCAAAATAAATGAAAAGAAACTGAGCATAGTAGAAGTTTTTTTTTCTGTTGTACCGAAATCGTATCGAACCGTGACCCCCGAACCGAGGTACGTACCGAACCGTGATATCTGTGTACCGTGCCACCCCTAGTATATATATATATATATATATATATGTGTGTGTATGTATGCACATGTATATTTAAATATATATATATGTATATGTATGTATATGTGTATGTATGTATATATATGTGTATGTATGTATGTATGTGTACTGTATATACACTGAACAAAATTATAAACGCAACACTTATGTTTTTGCCCCCATTTTTCATGAGCTGAACTCAAAGATCTAAGACTTTTTCTATGTACACAAAAGGCCTATTTCTCTCAAATATTGTTCACAAATCTGTCTAAATCTGTGTTAGTGAGCACTTCTCCTTTGCCGAGATAATCCATCCACCTCACAGGTGTGGCATATCAAGATGCTGATTAGACAGCATGATTATTGCACAGGTGTGCCTTAGGCTGGTCACAATAAAAGGCCACTCTAAAATGTGCAGTTTTACTGTATTGGGGGAGTCCGGGGGGGTCCGAAAACCAGTCAGTATCTGGTGTGACCACCATTTGCCTAACACAGTGCAACACATCTCCTTCGCAGGTTGTTGATTGTGGCCTGTGGAATGTTGGTTCACTCCTCTTCAATGGCTGTGCGAAGTTGCTGGATATTGGCAGGAACTGGAACACGCTGTCATATACGCCGATCCAGAGCATCCCAAACATGCTCAATGGGTTACATGTCCGGTGACTATGCTGGCCATGCAAGAACTGGGATGTTTTCAGCTTCCAGGAATTGTGTACAGATCCTTGCAACATGGGGCCGTGCATTATCATGCTGCAACATGAGGTGATGGTTGTGGATGAATGGCACAACAATGGGCCTCAGTATCTCATCACGGCATCTCTGTGCATTCAAAATGCCATCAATAAAATGCACCTGTGTTCATTATCCATAACATACGCCTGCCCATACCATAACCCCACCGCCACCATGGGCCACTTGATCCACAACGTTGACATCAGCAAACCGCTCACCCACACGCACGTGTGCAAAATGCACCTTTGAGTGTTTAAAATATGATTTTTCGTATGCAGAATTGTGACAGAGATCTAACCCAATATTTACGGTGTGTGTTCACTTGGATGGGTGAAATGCAGAGCACAAATTTCGAGTATGGCTTGCCATACTTGGCCACAAGTCACTCAATTTCTTTCACTTTCCTGGATAATATCTCACCTGGGGTCAGAGCTCACTGGATCATTACTGATGTCAGGAGGAGGACCCATGGATGCATCACTCTTCAGAGACACACAGCTGTGATCAGGATCTGAAGATCTCTCTCTGCTCTCTCTGTTCTCCATAATGACAAACTGACTTCAAACCTGCATATGGAAACATAAGAGAACAAATGACACATAATATTGTGCTTATTGTTCCAGTATTGCAGTGAAAACACATCTTAATGCTACACACACAATGAGATTGAAGAGAATGTGCAGCTTCAGACTCAGAAGCTGCAGCAGTTTGTGGAGGATCCTTTTCTTCTGAATCCATGTGCATAAAGTGATGCTTTACTGACTGTAGTGAAGAAGATCTGAAGAGTGATCCTCATGAGCATTGTCAGTATCTGAGCTCACTGATGCTCTTGTGTCTTACTGAACATATTTGACTTCAGCAGCAGGAGAAAAGCATCAATCTGTTCAGAGATTGATGTGTTTCTGCTGCTGTAACACATATCAACTAACTGATCATGACATCTGATGAGGATTATTTTCAGAGCTGATGTTTCATTGTTGAAGCGCTGCTGAAAACTCCTCAAATCACATGCAGCCCATTATATTTGTCAAATGTGTGATAGCTGCTCTTCCTCCACAATGAGTTT
>CM041797.1:59422224-59466245 GCA_023376895.1 Aspiorhynchus laticeps
TTGGGGCTCGGTCCACGGGGGCCTAAGCAGCCGCTTAGTTCGCTTATGCCTTGGGCCGGCTCTGCACTTCGCGGAGGCAACTCGCTGCTGTCGGTGGTCTTCGCCTCCACGTCGTGCATTCAAATCGCTTAATGCACGGCTAGCCGTTGATTATCCCTTACTTAGTTAATGATGAACTAATCATTTACAAAACATCCATAAGCAATTAATAAGTGATATGCTAATAATTGGTATGCTTTGTTAATTCATTTAAAGTCATTTACATTAATTAGTTTATGATGAACTAATCATTTACAAAACATGACGATGCGTTCATAGATGATTAAGAATGCAACGATTTACAAATCTGTCATAAGTTATCAAAATAAATCATGAAATAATCAAACAGATCCTTAATGGTTAATAGTTACTAGTTCATCATTTTAATCACTTATAAATCATTGAAATGTCAACATTGTACTTTTATCTCAATAAGCATTATAAAACTTGCACCCTAATTAAAGTGTAAACTACTCATCACTGTAAATGTTTTACAAACTTTATGGTTTCAATGTGTGTCATAAATATATATTACACGACAACAACCTGTAACCGGAAGTTTAAAACATTTACAACTGATGAGTAGTTACCTTTAGATTGGATGCAGAAATGTTGTAAAGCCTTGTATACACCTACAGACATTTGTAACAGGTAAACAAGATCTACAAATGAGTGTAACACATTTACAACTGACGAGTAGTTTACATAGATTAGAGCACTTTAGATGCAGAAAGTGTTTAAATTATTTATAATGTGTATTGAAATAATAGTAAAATGTTCACATCCCAATGATTTTAAGTGATTAATAATAGATTAACTAGTAACCTAACTATACTATTAAAAAATAAATAGGAAATAGCATTTTAAATATAACCATATTTAACAGAATTTTTAGTGAAATGGTTTGAGTTAACCCAACTTTAGGGTTGTCATGTAATGAAAATAATAAAATGTAGGTTAGATTATTTAATTGCGGTTGTATAATTACCACTGTTTACTGTATTTTGAAATGAAGTTAAAAGTAAATTTAATAACGACATTTCATTTAGACACTCTGGGCTCTGTGGCCTGGGGGCCCTAAGCAGCCCTTAATTGCTTAGCCTTGGAGTATCTGCACCGGACTTTTTTTTATTTCTCAAAAAAGGTCAATATATCTCTAACTATTTTAACAAAGGAAGAAAGTCCCTGCCTCAAAATGAGTTCTCCATCTCAACCAACCAGGGTGACTGCTGTGCCAGCATCAAACTTTACCTTAATGGAGCAACATACTAGTGCCAAGACCAGTCAACTGAAGCCTCAACACTGTTTAGACTGAAAGGAAGAAACTTCCACCACGCCTCTAGATATTATATCCCTGATAAAAGACATGGTGATCATCAGCAGATAATGCATTAATTAATCAAAAACAGCTGCACAGCTTCACTCATTACTAACCGATGAACATTTGTTTAGTGAATGTTAACAACTTTTTGCCGCCACAGTGTATAACACATAATAAAAGATAGGTTCAGATTATTTACATTATGCGCTTTACTTATTTACCAATGTTTATTTTATTATTTTACATTTAATCACAATTATAAACATACAAATATGCCAATTTCATCTCATAGATTACAATTTTGTTGGCATATTATGACTTTCTATCGCACATAAACACAGTAAAGGGCGTTTAAAAGGCATCTATGGTTATTTCTTCCAGCATTCATTTAGACACAGAAACCATCAAATGCAAAGTAAACTAAGCTGAAAACTCATCTGAAACATTGGCTGATGATGACGATGCTCAAATACAGGGTGCAAAGTGACTCAGGAAAGATTTACAAAAGAAAAGTCCAGAAGATGAGAGCTAGAGCCCTCTGCTGGTCACTCTTCGTCTACATCAACTGAGAGCATCCGCAGGAGCTCTGAAACAGTTCTACTCTGCCATCATTGAACGCCTTGACATCAATAACTGTCTGGTTCAGCTCAGCTACCAAATCTGACCTCACCCACTGGGCAAAGTTACGTCTAAAAGACGTCTTTTTGAAGTCTTTGCAGACGTTGAAAAGAGTTCCACTGAGGAGCCAGAATGAATGTTTTTATGATGTCTTTTTTTGACGTGTTCTGCACGTCTGATATAGACGTTCAGTGAACCTCCGTACAAGGATTAAAAACTAGTTCAAATGTGGTTAGTGGACATATTTTCAACATCATTTAAGGCTAATTTAGACATAATTTATACTGTTTCTGGACCAAATAAACACTCTCAGGATGCATTAGATTTAAACTCATGTTATTTCAATGTAATTTCCATCTGCCGTCTGGTCGACGCTACAGAGCTCTGAGCACCAGAACGACCAGACACAGGAACAGTTTCAACCCTCAAGCAATCCATCTCATGAACACTTGACATTAAACGCAGAACACACAACACTATTATACAATTATTTATTCACCACACATAAAATATTTTTTTTATTTTCTTTTTTTTTTTTTCATTTCAAATTTGCACGTCAGACCTATACACACAGGATTGTCTGTATTGCATAGTGTTTTTGCTATTTTGTACATTGCCTATTTGTATATTTGTATACTATTCTTTTATTATCTGTGTCCTGTCCCGTTGCTGTCATTCTGTTGCACTGTGGAGCTTCTGTCACTATAGCAAATTCCTCGTATGTGTAAACATACCTGGCCAATAAAGCTCATTCTGATTCTGATTCTGAATAGAAGTGTATTCAATTATTTAACAATTCCTGTACTATCAGCCCTATTCCCATTTAATTTCTATTCCATACCATACGCACATTAATGGAGTCCAAATTTGGAGTCACACCACATCTGAAAGCATTTCTCAGCCTCCTCCACTTTTCTTCTCCTCCTTTTATTCTCATCAGTGTTTTTGTAGTAAACTCTGACCAGCTCTTCATTAAACCTCTCTGGCAGGAAACTGGAGAGCTGACAGATCAAGACAAATGAGTTTCTATTGTGAGGAAGCTTTAACATGGAGTACATCAGCAACACTGTACACTTCAGTCCAGCAATCACATAGATTTAAGCTCATATCATTTACAAAAGGTACTTTAGTGAGGAATTAATCACACCTAATTTCTTAAATTATGACTCATACTTCTAATCTGAAAGAATGATCTGAAATATAATGGTTTAAATGTGACGGGTACCTGATAATCTTTCATTTTAAAAGCTTCACTGGGTTTCCTCTTGCTGTAGAAATAGACGTTATCAATGGGGTTTTTGTCCTTCATGCCGTGATCCAGATCAACCACCTGAGTAAGAGATGAAATCATTTGTGAAGATATGAAGGCAGAGATGAAGAGGTGAATTCACTAAATTGCTGAACATCTTATTTATGTGCAAAAACCTGCATCTAAACACCTGCAATCTAGGTGAAGTTTGCAAATCAGCACTGAAATACTATAACTTACATAAACTGAGAAATCTTCAGCGTTCAGAGAAACAGTCGGGTCTGTAGGTTTGTACTTCTCTACTGCGGCTTTCCATGTTTCTGTCAGCTCTTCCTGATTTGAGAGAGTTAGTCAGTTACTGGATTGTGTTTGTCTCAGTGCAAAATATATAGTTTAAAAGATCATGTTTATAATGATATTTGGACTCTTTGTGTTTTTATGTCACTTCTCTGATCCATAAGTTCTTTCAGTTTTGGATATTGGTAATATCAGTCAAACACCAGACCAATGTTTTTTTTAGTTTCTGTCCAACCTTTGACATGCTGTTCTCAGTCAGACGAGCTTCTCCAACAAACTTTGGCAGTTTTCTTCTGATGATCTTGTTCAAGATGTCTCTGGATTTCTTCAGATTATCAGCAGTGGAGGACAAATCTGCTCAAAGATCTCATCTATGACAGAAGAACAAAAGATTAATTATTAGAACTAAATAGAGGTTTCCAACATCATCTCATATGTAAATAATATAAATCATTATTTTAATAATAAAAATATATTATTTTACATATACTATGTTTTCAGACACATCACCGTGAATCCCCAAACAATGTTTAACTGAGTACATGGAAGATGTACTAAAGGCAGCATGTACCATATTGTCATGGCAATATGGTATATTTTACCTTCAGCGCATCTTTCAGCTGACCTGTGAGTTTGCTGTAGTCGTCTACTGTCTTTATGGCTTCAGAAATCTTCAGCATATCTTCAGGTTTTCCTTCATGGAAGATCACGATCAGCTCGTACGAGCGCTTCTGCAAACCTATCACACAGATTCATGGGAGATAGTGTTTGTTTTAACATGCATAAAGAACATCAGCCACAAAGCTGAATTTGTATAATCTTTCTAAAAAAAGAATTGATCATGCAGCATTTTAATATCATGGCAGCACAGATGACATTCACTGCTGTTTGGTGTCTGTAGGCAGGGCCGTAGCTAGAGGATTGGGGGCAACCCCTGAAAAAATATTGGATTGTGGTGTCCCCACACACACACACATCATATACTGTACAATATACAAGCATGGAACCAAATTGCATGCTTTTTTTGTGGTTTTCATAATATCTCAGTTATACAACTAATAAAATATTAGAATTGATTCACAGAACATGGGCCTATATAGTATAATTCCTGGATTTTGTGGGGCCCCCTGGGCGGTGAGGGCCCCTAGAATTGTCACCACCTTTCACCCCACTAGCAACGCCCCTGTCTGTAGGTATGTGTTTTATATCCACATCCTCTTCATGCTCAGAGAAACTCACATGGTGTCAATGATATAGCCGATCTTGTGCTGATAGGCCTGGCGATGGAGAGTGTATCGGGTGCGAAACATGTCATAAACATTATCAGCCTCCTGTTAGACACACAAACATCAGTGTGTCAGAGATCCCATAATGCAGTGCTCACATTAAATCTCACATTTAATAAGATTTTAACATTTAATGTCAAGCACGCAAAACATGCAATTTAAACAATGCAGTTTTGACCTGGTGTGACTTTTTTCTGTGTGTGTGTGTGTGTGTGTGTGGGTTTATGTGGTTTATGAGGACACAAATTTGTATAATGACATGGGTATGACAGAGGTATTACAATATGAAGGTGGTTTATGAGGACACTGCCTATGTCCCCGTAATTCAAAAGGCTTAAAAAACATACTAAATGGTGTTTTTTTGAAAATCTAAAAATGCACACAGTCTCCTGTGAGGGCTAAGTTTAGGTGTAGGGTAGGTGTAGGGCAATAGCACACACAGATTGTTCAGTATAAAAACCATTACGCCTATGGAGAGTCCCCATAAACCACAAAAACCAACATGCGTGTGTGTGTGTGATAACTGAGTAAGTCACCTTATCTCTGAAACAGATGTGAATTCTCCCGTTCACTTCACAGACTCGAGCAAACCTTTCAAGCAGGCGCTGATTTCCGGTCATAAGCTGTTTCGGATGCAACTCAGGTGATGACAGTCTCTGGTCAAATATTGACCGAAAACATTAAAAATGGGTCATAAATGATAGGATGATCTTTAAACCAGCTTGTTGATGGATGACTTTGTCACACTAACAAATGAACAAGATAAGGCTGAATTAAAGTTGTATATAAACTAATAATATTAATAAATGTTTTATTTCAGCTCCTCTGTGAAATTAGAAAAAAATAAAATAAAATGTTAATTTAAAAAGTTTTAGCTGTTAAGTTGTAGTTGATAAATTCAGTTCATTGACTTTTCGTCATGATACTGAAGAAAGCACTTAATTTAGAGGAATGGAATGTAAATATTAAATTAGGATAGACATATAAACACATACATTTTTAGATGCATAAAAAAATAAACATAGTATTAGTATCTTTACAAAAGACCTAATAATATTTACCGTGCGAAATAGTCCCATTTGTCCACATCGATGCCGTTCTGTTTATTTGCCACAATCTCATACAAGAAGGATTTGTCTTCATCTCTGCCCTCGTATGTCCACTGAAAAAGAATCACCTCAACATTTTCCACTAAATACTATAATTATTCAGTTTATTTAAGCACAGCTGGAGTATCAGTCTGTACCTCTGAAGTTTTTGCCCCTTCGATCAACTCTTTAATGAAGGTGACGTCTTTATCATTCAGTCCATGTTCTTTCAACACGTCTTCATTCTCAGCCTTCAGAAGCTTCACAATATCATCGAACATCTGAACTGACATCTGCTCATGCTGTTGGTAAGAAGAGAAAGACAGAGGAAATCATAAATACATTTATGACCAGAGGAGTGAATGTAAGCGATTTTGAAAGTCTTGATTATTTTCATCATCAAAAAGTTTATTTCTACAATCTTATCAATCAGCTGTTGCAGCCCTAATATTGCTCACCTTCCACTTTTCAGGGATGTCATCAGGCAAGCCTAAGAAGAAGAAAAAAAAGCTCTCAGGTGATTTATAACAATAGCTATATTATCCAGCTATTTGAAGTTCACTATAATTACATATGCAGTGTCCCAACAAACAGCTTGACTTCTGCATGTCAAATGACACAAGAAAGAAAGTTGCATGTGCACAGATTTTTCTGATTAAGCACTTACCTTTGGATTTTTTAATTTTTTTGGCTTCAGGAATAACCAGGCCATCGAATACATGAGAACATGGACCATGGCCTAAAAAAAAAAAAAAAAAAAAAGAAAAAGTTAACCCCATAAGAAATACAAAAACAGTATTTTGTGTAGAAGTGAAAATAATAAAGGGGAAAATCAAATATATTAAATGTTATAAATATTTGATGAGTTTACTTGCAAAAACAGATAACTGTTTTTTCTAAAAAATAAAAAATCATGTTTTTATTATGTTATCATGTTTTTTATTGTGTTTTATTGAGTTAGCTGTTTTTTTTTTTGTTGTTGTTGTTTTTTAAGTTATATTTACTTAATCAAAATAACCCAACTGCAGTTTAATTGAGATTAATTGTAATGCACAATGAAAAAACATGATTTTTTTCAAACAAACTCTTCATTTGATGTTATTCCTGCTTATGATTTTAATCTACATGACCAAAATCAACACAAACATGAGATGAAGATTTCAGTATGGACTAATAAAAGTTGCAGTTTTTTGCTGGATGATTTTCACTTTCCATAAGCATAAGTGCTCCTCACCCAAGTCATGACACAGACCAGCGATCTGAACACACAGCGAATCCTGTTTGGTGATTTCGAGCTCTGGCTGATTGTCCTGAAGAACTTTCACCAGACATCCTGCTAAATACGCCACACTAACACACAAACAAGATATTAGATTTCTGAATCTAGCATTTGTACTGAACAGACTGATTGATACAGTACAATACTAATTTTAAAAATGTTCAATAAATTATTTTAAAAATATAGAGTAGTTAGTATGATGTTTAACCAGCTTTCTACAGTTTCACAGAACTGAAGGCTCAGCTCTCATATGAATAGAATGTAATAAACCTTTGAATATAATAATATCTCACCCAAGAGAGTGTTCAAAGCGATTGTGAGAAGCACCAGGATACACCAGGTATGTTCCTCCCAGCTGTTTAATGTGTCTCAGTCTCTGGAACTGAGGAGTGTCGATGATCTTCACCAGCAGGGGGTGCAGCTCCATGTGTCCATGAATAGGGTCATTGAAGATCTATAAGACAAAAGACATCAGTTTGCTAACATGTTTTAACTTATATAACTTAAAGGGGTCATATGATCTGATTTCAAGATTGATTTTGTCTTTGGTGTGTTACAAGCTGTTCATGCATAGATAAGAACCGTAAAGTCACAGAGACTAAAGTCTCAAACCCAAAGATATATTCTTTAGAAAAGTTAAGACTCATCTACGCTTTCCTAAAATGCCTCATTTAAACACGCCCCCACATGTCTACGTCACTGTGTGGGACAATTTGCAAAACACCACCCAAATGTTTACACAAGGAAAGAAGGCGTAACTTTTATTCTTGTTGTAGTATTGTTGCTGCCGCCACCATGTCCGTGGAGTCGCTGTGTGTTTCCAAATATGGTAAGGGGCGTAACATTTCCATCACACGCTTGAGGTATTCGGCCAATCACAACGCACTGGATAGCTGGCCAATCAGAGCACACAATGCTTTTCAGAACGATGAGCTTTGTAAAAATGTATATGTTTCAGAAAGGCAGGGCAGAGAGGAGCAACAATAATGTACAGTATGTGGAAAATAACGTGTTTCTTGAACCTTAAATCACATAGACACATTGCATTACACCAAATACACAAAATAATGTTCTTTTTAGCATCGTTATATGACCCCTTTAACCAACTGAGATAAGATGGCCTCTGGGTTAAGACCTAAAGATGTTGTTTTTGATGTTGACCAATATAATCGCTGACACAAAGCACTGACCTCAAACCCATTGAACTGGATGAATGAGCTCCAAAAATCTCCAAAATCTTGTGGAAAACCTTCCCAGAACAGTGGAAGATGTTATTTGGGACCAGATCAATATTAATGTCTATGTATTTAGAATAAATTATCACTAAAGTCCCTCTCGGTGTAATGGTCAGGTGTCCCAATACTTTTGTCGATATAGCCTACTGTACCTTTAAGATGTTTGTAATGGCAACGTGAGTTTTAGTTTTGGTTTGACCCGCTCTGTGTCCAATGAAACGATCCACGTATTCCATTTTGCTGATTAAAACGTTTTCCTTTAATCTTGGCTCGTAAGTAAATCAAAGCAAACAAAATGGATACAAAAATATAATCGAAAATATCACAGATGTGGTAAAGAATCACTAACCGATCTCACCCGGTATTCTTAAAGGGGCAGTACTCAATTTGAACACACTACATATTTCAATGTAAAAGCGCTAAATATTCATCTAAATAGTACACATGCATCAAATTGGTCCCACAACTGCAAATAAGAAACACAAAGATACAAACAGCAATAATGAACCAGCAATGCCAGCATGCAGCAGAACCTACGCAAACAGGATCCTACAGTATTAATATGAACCCTTTAGGGGTAAATGATGGTACAAAAGTGCACCTTTTGAATTGGTACAACCCTAGTGACAACTTTTGTACCTTTTTTCTTTCTGAGACTGTGTTAGACTTCCAGTGGACAAACAGTTTATTATAATGGAATGCATTGTATTTTATAGCTAGAACTATGGTATAAAAAGTGCATTACACCTGGCTGTAAAGTGACTGATTGAAAACATGGATCATAATTTATAGTGTCACCATTTGTTTACTGGGGGCTGTAAAACTGCTTTGGAATTTGGTATTGTAATATGTGCTATGCAAATAAATTTAATAGATATAATAAATATGCAAATAATAAATAAACAAAATAATAAATAAATACATACATACATACATACATAAAATAAAAAATAAATGCAATGATGTGCCTCAATGAATGTGAGAACATTATTTGCATTGTAGGTTTGATTAGGTCACAGTGTAAACTGCAAGTTTAAGATAATAACATAGTACCATTATCAAATACATTCATGTGTGGTAAATAACGCTGGCACTCCTGATAACAGCTTCACACAAGACATGAGCAGGACATCATTTCAACTTTTGCTCTAATTTCCCATATTGGAGATTTTCTGCTTCCTGTTTACTGTGCCACTTGCCTTCATGATGACCTTTGAATACGGTAAGAAGTATTTCTGCAAATCCTCAGCGATTTTTGTCATTCTTTTCATGTCTGTTAGAGATATATATTGAGATATGCGTGTGTGTAAACAAAATTAATAACCAGTAAAAATATTTACATGAAAATTAATAACATAACATTTTTATACTTTTAATTACATTTTGATATTTCTCTAAAAATATTATTTAAAAAAAAATCTGATTTTTTATTTATCAAGTAAAAGCCATACCTTCACTTTTCTGATTCATCTTTTTGTACATATAGAATTTTCTCACCATTTTTTGTGCCTTCAGATCCAGACATCTTCTCTTCTTCTCAAGTATCTGATGTTATTGTGTGTGGTTGTAAATGATGATGATGGTAACGAGGATCTGTAGAACTGTGGAGGGATTTTATAGACTGAGAGGTCCAGCCCACTGCAGCATGTTATCAGGATTCTGGAAGGCATTAAATCATGAAGATGTGCCACAATAACTAAGATTAATCATGTGCATTAAATATTGGCAGTCACTATTCATGCTGTTGTCCCTGTGTGTGTTCTCGTGGGGCATTCGCTGTGCAAACTGCATCACACTGGAGAGAAAAAAAGGAAATAAAAGCTTTGATTCAGTTGGCTAAATGTTTGTCAAGATGCACCTGACTTCCTGTCTGTTGACGTTGTTTTTCGTATATTCATGCTGACTTAATGAATTTGTTATTCTGTTAAAGGCTAATGATTTTGAAAACAAAATATCCATATGATAACTTATACAGTGTTTTCAGTGGCCTCAAAGCATGACTAATCCATCAGCTGAAAAAAGAAAAGAAAAAGTGATTTGTAAAGTGAAAAAGTGATGAAAGTGATTCTAACTAGATTGTTCCTCTGTGTTTTTAAAACCATATCTGGATGTGACAGGGGCTTATATCGCTCAGAATGTTTGCAATCAACATGATTATGCAGTGGTTTATTTTTTATCACATTTGTACCGTAATAAAGATTTGTTTATTTTTTATTATTATTGATTTGAATGTGTTTCTTTTGTAGTTTGAATGTAATAATTTTAAAGCAGATGTATCTCTAGATGTACCCACATTTGAATCTTTCTTTAGCTCATATATACAGTATATACTGCTTTACTGATATCTACTGTGCTAGAGTAAATTAACTAATGTAAATTGAGACTTTTCTACCTGAGAAAGAAAAAACTAAAAAGGACATGACAACTCATTGTACAATTACAACATCCTCCATGCAACAACAAAAAAAGAAGTCTGTTTTATGCTTATAGTTGTGCTCAAAATGATTCATACCCTTGGTAAATATGATCAAAGAGGGCTGTGAAAATAAGTTGACATTGTTTATCTATTTGATCTTTCAATTAAACATAAAAAAAATCTAAAATTTATTTGAACTAAATAAAAATAAATAAAGTGAAGGTGGGGAAAATCACATTATTAAATAAATATTTTTTTCTCTAGTACAATGGCAACAATTAATGGTACCCCTAGAAATTATTTTGCCTAAGATATCAGTGAAGTGTATTCCCATTCATATTTGCATTTTCATCACACCAGGGTGACTAGGAACATGAAATTATCCAGCCTTGGCTTCCTGTTTCACAGGAATATAAATATGAGGGAACACAAAGGGTCATATCACAATGACTAAAATCAAATAATAAATTTCTGATGTGCAGCAATGAAATATATTGCTGTATTTTTAAAGATATGGGATATATATATACTTACATATACTTCTGCCGGAGATCCTGGATATCTTATTCAGAGAAGGCTGAGAAATACTAATAGATATAAAATCCCTGACTGTCCCTGCTAGAAATCTTATAACGGGCCGCTTGTAAAAGGACATTGATCCACAAACAAACATCAAAATCAAAACAAATACAGGTCACTGAGCACAAAACAAATATTCTGCCGTGGCTGTCTCTGTCCTCTGACCTGAACCCTGTAGAAAATGAGTGTGAACTGAAGAGAAGAAGCAGCGTCATGGATCTGTGAATCTGAAGGATCTGGAGAGATTCTGGATGAAGATCTCTTGTCAGATGTTCTCTAAACTTATCAGGAATTATAGGTAAAGACTCAGAGCTGTTATCTTGGCAAATAGAGGTCGTAAGAAGTAATAAATAAAAGGGTATGATTAATCATGGCCAATGTGCATTAGAGAAAAAAATACATTTATTTCATAATGAGATTGCTCTCCCATTTTAAATTCTTTTTTTTTTTTTTTTTTTTTTTTTTTTTTTTTTTTTTTGGCCTGTCAGTAGCACAGATAACACATGACAGTACATATGCATGGCTATACTATCATCATTCACAGCCTTTTTTCTTTTTAATTAAATATATTTATTATTTTTTTTTTTATATATATATATATATATATATATATATATATATATATATATATATATTTTTTTTTTTTTTTTTTTTTTTTTTTTTATTAATTAATTAATTTAATTTTATATACCCTTTTAATTAACCACACTGTGACAGACAAGACCAGGGGACAGAGAAAACGAGAGAGAAAGAAGGAAAAAAAAAAAAAAAAAAAAAAAAAGGTTGTGGGGAAAGTCAACAAAGAAGGGGAAGAGAGAGAGAGAAAAAAGGAGAATGGGGGATAGATAGAGAGAGAGAGAGAAAAGAAAAAAAAAAAAAAGACAATTTGCTTCAATACCTGCTGACAAAAAGAGAAAACAACCGAAGACACAACATCAAAGAGACTGCAGCAACAACCAACATCTGTATAAATCACAATAAATTCTAAATGTTAAATGTTATTGAGCAGCACACATAACTAATATTACAAAATAAGTTTTGAAGCAACAGCAGATCAAGACAATGTGTGTCTGTGAGCACCTGTTTTTACACCAATGTGAATGCTTGAGTGTACACCTGTGTGTGTGAGCGCGCTTGTGTTCATAAGGTTCCTCCATGTAAATGTTTAATAGTGTGTGTGGGGAACAACAGCCCCATCCCGCAAGGCATGAAGCAGGCACGGAAAAGACCCGGGCCCCAAACATCCGGAGGCCCCCCAGGGCACGGGACCCCCAGGAGAACCACCGCAGGGACAACCGCGGCCTCCACCCAAAAAAGGGCAGAGGAGAGCCCGAAGGCGGGACCTCCGACAGCCACAGTGTAGGCGCCCCAGGGTGCCGTGGCGGCAAGCCCGCAGGCTCCACCGGCAGCCGACCACACCAGGGCGGACCGGGCCCTGGGCCCGGAGACCCAAAGGCCCCCCACCCCACAATCGGGGCCCAGCAAGGCCAGTAGGGCCAGGCCCCGCCAATCGACCGCCGAGAGCGGGCCGGCGCTCGCCCGAGCATCCTGCCCCGGCGCGAGAAATCACCAACGCACCGGCGGCATCCTCCACCGGCAGGGCATGGTGGTGGGGTGGAGGTCGACTAAGATGATGAGTGAGGCGGAGTCTAAGGCCCGACCTGACACATAGACGTAGACGACAAGCACACATATACACAAGCATATGTTCCCACCATCATGCACGCAAACGAATATTCACACCTTCGCCCCACATGTAGACACACAAAAATGGACAAGGTACCCACACTCACACTCCCCATATGCACTCTATACTCCTAGGTCCAGGCACCACCACCCCCAGAGGGGTAGTCAGCGCCCGATCCCGGAGCTGAACCCCCTTCGCTCCGGCGTGGGGACAGGAAGACCACCCCGGTCCCCGCAGCAGCAGAGAAAATCAACAGCCCAGACCCCGACCGGGCGGCCAGCTCATCCTCACAGCCCCCGGCCCCAGACAGAGAACAGAGAACAGGGGTGTGAAAAAAAAAATAAAAAAAAAAAAAAAAAAGACGACCCCATGCTTCACCCCACCCGCTCAAATGTAGTGTTGGTGTGTGTTGTTCTAAGGTGCTTTAAAACAGGGGTGCTTTAAAACAGGGGAGGGGCACCCTCCACAAGCTTGTGTCAGCTCGTCCCCTCCCTAGAGCCCTCAATGTCTATGTGCAACTTAAAATTGAGAAGTGGGCACTGGCACCAGAGGGAAGGCTGAATGAACAGACCGCCCTCCGGATGCCATTCAGTGTGCCCACCCCCAAGGCCCTATATGTATGTGTCATGTGACAGTAAGTAATGAGAATGTCTAAGCTGTAATGTGTAATTGAGATGCAGGTGGCCACGAGGAGACAGAGGAGTACCACCTCCCCCGCATCCCAGCGACTCACCCGCACCTCAAAACCCTACCTATGTGTTGGTGTGATGGAGCGGGAGAAGTGAAGCCTTAGGGATGGGGAGGAAAACATCAGAGGGGGCAAAATACCCCCCCCTCTGGAGCCAGCTCCCCCGCTGACCCCCATAGGCACCCCCGTTACCCCAAATCTGCCCAGGGCGGGGGGCCCAGGCCCATCCAGACCAGGGCCCATGGCAGCCCGGGGCGGCCCACCAGACCCCACAGCAGAGGAAAAACTACCCCACCCCATCATCCAGTCAGTTCCCAAACTACATAAGACAATAAGACACCCAGGTAAAGCCCGTATACCCCGCCTCTATTGGACCCCCCCCCCCTGCGGAGGCACCGATGCATCGAAGACCCCCACACCAGAGCCGGGCCCAAGCGCATGCACCAACCCATACTCCCGGCGGCACACCAACCAGGACCCAAGCCCCCCAGGCCCAGCCGTAACCCCAAGCCGGAGGCAGAGCGTCCCCAGATCCCCAAACCCCCCCCCGGACCAACCCCGGAACAGTGCGGCCGCCAGGCTGGCAACCTACGTCCGCCGGCACAGGCATCCCCAGCAGCGCCGCATGCCGCCGCCAGAGAAACAGCATTCAAGAGTCACCAATACCCCATCCAGGCCAAGGCCGCAGCCCCAGCGCCGAACCCCCCAAGAAACCCATCCCCAGGGAACCCCCAGATGCCCCAGGCCCATATTGCCACCCCACGCCAACAACAAAAACCACAGCCGGACAGAAGCGGGACCCCCACCCACACTAGGTGATGGAGCTGATCAAAGGAGCCCAGAGAGATTGATCTAATGTGTCAGCAGAAGCTGTTTCAAGGCTAATATAATCCCACAAATAATCTCTATATTGGTTGATATTAAGATTATTTTTATTTTTCCAGTTCATGAGGACAGTCTTCTTAGCAATGCATAGGGCAGTGAAAGCCATGTGGATTGTGTTATCTTCTGTAGTGACACCATCTAGGTCGCCCAACAAGCAGACTAAAGGAGAGGCTGGAATAGAGCATTTAAGACACTTTGATAAGTCTTCACAAATCCTGTACCAGTACCTCTGAACAGGTGGACAGAACCATAGAGCGTGGATGTAATTGTCAGGTGTATTGCTTTTACAGTGTGAGCAGTTGTTAGAAGCTGTAAAACCCATCCTGAACATCCGATGACCTGTGTAGTGCACTCTATGCAGAATTTTGTATTGTATTAATTGTAATCCAGGATTTCTAATCAGTTCAAAGGTTTTTAAACATATCTGAGACCAGAAATTATGGTCCCAGCTTACTGATAGATCTGCTTCCCATTTTGCAATAGGAAGTGATACTGATTCATCTATATTGGAAAGTGCCCTGTATATTTTAGACATTAATTTGGGGGTTTTGAGATTAAGAAAATCTGACACACTTGGTGGTATTTGTAAATTGATATGATTAGACTTAAATTTCCTTTTTACAATAGATTTAATTTGTTGATATTCTAAAAATCTGTTCTTATTAATCCCATATTGTTTAATTAATTTGTCAAAGGGAATAAAGTCTGTCCCTTCGAATATATGTTCCAGGTATTTAATACCTTTACAACTCCAATCTGTGAAGTTTATCATATTGTTGTTTAGCAATATGTCAGGATTGTTCCAGACGGGGGTACGTTTGCATGGGATTAGTGAAGACTCCGTCATTTTTAGAAACTCCCACCATGCTGTCAGAGAAGAGCTGATACTGATGCTTTTAAAGCATACGTGTCGTTTACTGATCGAGCTGATGAATGGCAGATCCGAAATCTCTATATTATTGCATAATGCCTGTTCTACATCTAGCCAAGGCTCATCTAAGAGGGTGTGTTTTAACCACCCTGAAATGTGTTGAAGCCTATTGGCTAAGAAATAGTGGTAAAAGTTAGGTAGATCTAGTCCTCCTTTGTTCTTGGTCTTTTGCAGCGTTTTTAAGCTAATACGCGGGGGTTTACCTTTCCAAAGGAATTTAGAGATGGAGGAGTCCAAAGATCTAAACCAGTCAGGTGGTGGTTTGCTTGGGATCATTGCAAATAAATAATTAATTCTTGGCAAAACCATCATTTTTATTGAGGCGACTCTTCCCATGAGTGATATGGGTAGAGACCTCCATCTGGTTAGATCATCTTCTACCTTCTTTAAAAGTGGGATGTGGTTTAATTTAATCAAATCTGCCAGTTTAGGAGAAACATTAATACCTAAATATTTAATATTTCCAGATTGCAGTGGAGTGGAAGAATTCTGGAAGGAGCAATTAATTGGAAGAACTGTTGATTTTAACCAGTTTATTGAATAATCTGAGACTCTTGAGAAAGAGTTTATTAATGTAATTACCTCAGAGAGAGTGGTTTGTGAATGTTGAAGAAAAAGTAACACATCATCTGCGTAAAGACTAATTTTATGTTCTACATTCTTGCATTTAATGCCTTTAATCACTGTTGCCTGTCTAATTGCTGCTGCTAGTGGTTCAATAAAAATTGCAAACAGTGAGGGGGAGAGGGGGCATCCCTGCCTGGTGCCCCTCTTAAGATAGAAGCTAGAGGACGTTTGGGCATTTGTCCTGACACATGCTGTTGGAGAGTTATATAATATTTTTAACCAGTTTATGAAAGAGTTTCCAAAACCAAATTTGTGTAAAGTTGCAAATAGAAAATTCCAGTTAACCCTATCAAAAGCTTTTTCTGCATCTAGAGACAATATTGTAATTTGAAGGTTTCTATTGCATGAATAGTCTATCAAGTTAAGTAACCTACGTGTATTTGTTGAGGAGTGCCTCCCTTTTATGAAACCAGTTTGGTCGTAATGAATTATGAGAGGGGTTATCTTCTCTATTCTTTTTGAGATAGCTTTGCAGATTATTTTAGTGTCCACATTAATAAGGGATATTGGACGATAGCTAGTAGGCAATACAGGGTCTTTGCCTGGTTTTAGTAAGAGACTAATGTTGGCAGAGTTCATATTTGGTGGAAATCTGCCATTTTCTTTGGTTTCCTGCAACATTCTGTAGAATGTTGGTGCCAGAATAGCCCAGAATTCTTTATAGAATTCTGCTGGAAAGCCATCTGGACCTGGAGCCTTTTTATTGGGCATACTGTTCAAAGCTTCCTGAAGTTCATCTGATGTCAGTGGAGAATCCAATGCCATCGCTTGATTGTCTGTTAATTTCGGAAGAGTTATATTGTCAAGAAATTGGTCAAGTTCGTCTTTAGATGGGTTTATCTGTGGAGAATATAAAGATTCGTAAAAATCTCTGAAAGTGTTGTTTATTCTTTCAGGGTCATATACTGTATCCCCAGTTAAATCTTTAACAGCACATATCGTTGTTTTTTCTTTATTTATTTTTAACTGGTTCGCTAAGAATTGACCTGATTTGTTACCATATTCAAATTCTTGCCAGCGAAGTCTTTGTGCTAAGAATTTAGTTTTTTTATTAATAATTTCATTTAATTCTAGTTTTGCTTTACATATTTTTTTCAGCATTTCCTGTTCCTGGGAGGATACGTAGGATTCTTCTAAAGTTTTTATGGTTTCTTCTAATTCCTGAATACATTTATTTTCTCTTTTCTTTTTATGCGATGAGAATGAGATTATTCTACCTCTCAACACAGCTTTACCTGCTTCCCAGAGAACAGATGCTGATGTTCCAGGCAGGTCATTATAGTCTAAATATAAAGCCCACTCTTCTTTAAAATATTTAATAAAATCGTTGTCTTTAAGCAATGATGTATTGAATCTCCAGTTATAACTTGGTGGAGTGGTCTTCTTGTTTACTAGAGTTAAAGAAACAGCAGCATGATCGCTGACAGCTATAGGGTGTATCTCTGTGTCTGAAATGTCACTCAGCAGTGAGCTGCTGACTAGGAAATAATCCAGACGAGAGTAAGAGTGATGGACATGTGAGAAGAAAGTAAATTCCCTACTGTTGGTGTGGAGAGAACGCCATGCATCGCAAAGTCCATAGTCGCTCATGTACTGTTTAACTATATTTGTGGATTCCCAATTGCGCTGAGTTCCAGCTGTACTTAGCCTGTCCATTTCTTTATTTAGTCCAAAGTTGAGGTCTCCCCCAATAACAAGTGCACAATCTAGTTGTTCAGATAGTGCGGTAAAAAAAAAAAAAAACCGTGAAAGAAAGAGGGGTCATCAACATTTGGACCATATATACTAACAATACATAACTTTTTGTCAAATATAGATAATTTAATGATTAGAAATCTACCTTCTGGATCTATAACTGTGTTGAGTACTGTGAAATTAACATTTTTATGTATTAAAATTGCTACCCCCCTTTGCCTAGAATTATAGCAGGCTGAGAACACATTAGGAAACTCAGTTGTTTTAAGTTGATCTGTAGCTGTGGCAGATCTATGAGTCTCTTGTAATAAAACAATGTCTGCTTGTAGTTTTTTAAGATGGCTAAATATTTTTAACTTCTTTTCTCTGGAGCCAGCTCCATTCACATTCCATGTGACAAACCTTAATGCACCCATAGATGTGTGTGTGTAGCTAATGCTGCTCGCTGCGTGTGATGCTCAAATGAATAAGGTATGAGTGGGCGTGTACGCGCTTGTATACGAGTGTGTCCTTCATGTCTGTGTGCGCTGTAAGGTCTGAGTGGTTGCGTTAATGCTGAGTGTATATGTACATGGTCGTGCCATGCAGATGTGTGATATAGGGTGTTGTGTTTATATGTGTAGTAAAGCAGGTGATCGGTGCCGTGAAAGGAGTTGGAAGTAAGAAAGACATACAAAGAAGCAAGCATAGAGGGATGAAAGTAAAAACTTGACAGAAACGAAAACATTGCAAAATCATTTAAACGCTGCGGAGACTGACTGTACGTGTTTGTTATGATATCCAGGGCTGCATTAAGACCTCACTGGGCCCGGGGCTATGACTTACTGCAGGGCCCCCCATCACAATAATTATATATAGCTTTAAATAGAATTGGTATCCTATAAACATTTTTGATGCACTGAAATTTCATAATTCTTGTTACTAATTACAATATCACAAAAAATAATACTAGACAAAATAAAACCAAGCTTACTGACGACAAGTAAACAGTCACGAATGACAAGAGAACAAAGATACTTAACAAATCGACCTACTTGGAAAAACTTAAAGCACTGAATAAAAAACATTATATTGTATAAAGTAAATGTACAAATAGATCGAATAGTCTTCACTGTATAAATTCAATATAGATTAATTCTTATTTTACAAAAGTGATTCAGTCAAGGACATGGAGTGATTTTTTTTTTTTTTTCCGATGTTTGATTCACATTATTGACACAAATGGCAACGGCAGCAATATTAGGCTGCTTTCCACGAATAGTTCACCAAAAAAAAAAAAAAAAAAAAAAATTCTGTTGTTTTTCTTAACCTGTATGAGTTTCCCTCTGCTGTTGAACGCAAAAGAATACATTGGGAACAATACTGGTAACCAAACAGCTGCTGCATGACTTTCATAGTATGAAAAAAAAGAAAAAATACACTATTGGAGTCAATGGGGACCAGAAACCTTCTGGTTAAGAACATTCTTCAAAATATCCTCCTCTATGTTGAGGTGAACAACGAAATTCATACAGGTTCAGAACAACTCGAGGCTGAGTAAATGACAGTATTTTCATTTTTGGGTGAACTATCCCTTTAAAATCTCATCATACAATTCCAGGAACTCACATAGCCTACTACATTTCACATGCATGCTTTATCTTTAACTATAATGTTCATGTAAGACACGAATGACTGTTTACAAGGATACTCGCAAGAACGGGCATTTTGACACATAACTGTATTTGAATGTTTAAGCTCAAGGCGCGAAGAATAATTCAAGTTTAGGCAGGTGCTTTACACGCAGGTGCGCGCCGCGCGTTTTAGGCTGAAACTGTCTTAACGCGCGCATTTACCAAAATAAATTCTGCCCCGCTTCTTAATGTCTCTGAACAGTTAAATTAGTTTTTAACCATAATGTGTAAATGACTTTAAATGATAAGCTAACATCATGACGCACAAAACGATTGACATATTTCTACCGTATTTTTTCTCAACCCAAAAGCGAATATAGGCCTATAGAGTTTGCTCAAGCACAAGCAATATACATTCATCCATCAATCATTTTAAATTCTTATTCTCCAACGAGTTTAGATTTTTGTAATTTTTTTAAATAAAAGATAAAAATGATTAATGATACAGATTTATTTTAACAGCTTTCTTTGATCATATTTACAAGGGCATGAATAATGTTGAGCACAACTGTATATACCAATGTACCATTGTGTCACATATGCAAATATAGTCACAAATACAACGATTTATTACACACACCTTGTAATAGTCTTTTATTGGCCTGACTAAGCAAGACCTTCATAAAACAAATAAAAAAGCACTGCTAATTAATAAAATATCACATATTAGGCTATAGATGATTTATGAATTTCATTTAAAGGGGTCATGACATCAAACCTGGCATATAAGAGGTCTTTGTACCATTAAAACATCCTGCAAGTTTCATAGCTTAAAACTTCCTCCTCATTATAAGCAAAGTGTTTGTTTAATCAAGCTCCAAAAACAGCTAGTTTGGATCTGATGTGCAAGATGATCACCTGGGCACAAACATTTGCATAAACACGCCTCCAGAGCAAGACATTGATGAATAGTCTTCTTCTCAGCATAGGCCCCGCCCACCGGCGTTCATTCACTTAACGGCTGACTCTTGATCACGCTGAATGCAAGTGTCGCGTCGTGTTCCCCCTCGGCTAGGGGTATCACGATTCACGATTTTATCACGGTTCTTTGTCATGTTGGTTTTTCTATTTTGCAAGCTGTTTGAGCAGTACAGCCAAACTAATTTCCCTATTATAAAGACAAAGCCTTTCAAGGTGACAAAATATTAAAAAAAAATATGGCAGATATTTAGGCCAAAGTGGGTGAAGATAAAAATCTTTGTCATTATTTTATCTTTGTTATTAAAAAATGAGAACAAAGATACACATTACAAATACACATAATATACAAATACAATAAACAGTGTTTTATTTTCAGGTAGACTACAATAGGTGTATTTAGCAGAGCATTCAACAAACTGAATGAACAAATATAAAAATAAAACACTAGATTGATTCCTATTAAAGAAACTGTATTAAAGTTTTTCAGTCAAGAGTAGTGAGTGATTTTTCTCTTTGTGTTTGGTGTTTTATTAACATTAAAGGAATAATTCGCCCAATAATTGAAATAGGCTAGTGTTTTATTTTTATACCTTCATTTACTCACTCAAAAGTTGTTTTAACCTGAGTTTCCTTCTTCTGCTAAACATAAACGCTATTTTGAAGAAGGTAGAAAATCAAACAGTTGCTGTGCACAGTAGCTGGGTTTCCAGCACCCTGTTTTAATGTGCATTTGGAAGTATCGCATGAGAAACGAGTGATGGAAATGGCAAATTTCTAATAAAAATCCCTTAATTCTCAAAAAAAAGTGTTTACGCTTACTTGGGGTGGTTTTTGACTAGTGCGAAAAAGTGTTAATGTGAATAATGTCAATAATGGACTGATCTCGTTCTACAGCATCTGTATGTTATGGTCGTTCTGAAATGCCTGAGCAAAGTCTGTCATCAAAGTGTTTCTGAATAATTGTCTTACATGACTGTTTTCCCAAACAGCAGCATTCACCTCCAAAAGCAATGATAGTATTTATTGTATATCGTCTGCTCACTCTGAGGCGCAAGTCATTTTTCATATATGAAAACTACAGAGGCGGACAAATTACACAACTCCATTACTTGAGTGAAAGTACAGATACTGCTGGTCAAATATTACTCCATTACAAGTGAAAGTTGTAAAGACAGATTTTTACTTAAGTAAAAGTACAGAAGTACTTTTGGTACTTAAGTACCAAAAGTAAATCTCATTTTTTATGTCAATTATTGTTGTATGTAATACTTGCAATACCTCTGAAGCAACATACATTACACCTACTGAATACACTGACTAGCTTGTAGAATGTTAAAAACCTATTGAAAAAAAAAAACATTTAACACTCCTACCCACCCCCACAAAAGCAGGATGGTAGTAATCTCACACAGCTCTGACAGTGTGTGCACACATCTATGTGTAGCCATTCATCCACATTTGAACAAAGTGGACAGTGAAATTGCTGTAAATACAGAGTAAGGAAGAAAAAAATTCAAACTTGCTTTTAAACCCAGCAACACAACTGTAGCTGTATATCTTTACAACAGCAACACTGCTTTAACAAATAAGCAAAACAGCGAGACTTATTTGACATCAAAACAAAAAATGCTGTCTAATGGCTCTCACAGTACTTTGATGTCACACACAGAACGGTCTGTGCAGTGCTGCTTTGAGTCCAACACCTGTGTTTTATTAGAAGATGCACAACAGTTCTTCTGTAGGTAATATTTTCACGTACACAATTTAGCAAAATCAGACAATATTGTGTCTAATATATACCACAATATTAACTTATTATTATTGAATTGTTGTAAATAAATATCACATTTGCAACTGGTCAGTGTTAAAACAAATGCTGGAAAATCACTTAATGTAGCCCTACAAGGATGATTCAGTGATTGTTTCCCTTTTAAAAAGTGTGGATATTGATCATGGTCCTGTAATGACAGATTTTATCGACTGGTGTAAATTGTCCTTTTTGGACATTAATGTACTTAAAATTAAAGAGATGATCATAGATTTTAGGAAGAATCCTATGGTCATCTCTCCTGTGGTTATTAATGATCACGTTGTTGAGGTTGTACATCAATTTAAATACATTGGTACTGTAATAGATGAAAAGTTGTCCTTTGAGACTCATGTGGATGCTGTGTGTAAGAAAGCCCTCCAGCATATGTTCTATCTGCGAAAGCTTTGTAGTTTTAAAGTGGACAGAACTTTTTTTTTTTTTTTTTGGCCAAAAAAAAATAAAAAAAATAAAAATAAATAAATAAAAAAATAAAGTGGACAGAACTTTCATGAAGATGTTTTATTCTTGTTGTATTGAATCTGTCATTACTTTCTCATTTGTGTGTTGGTATGGGTCACTTAATGTTAAAAACAGAAACAGACAGCAAGGTATTGTTAAAGTGTTTGGTAAGATTGTTGGCACCACTTTAAATGATTTGAACGACTTGTATAAGGCCAGGACTTTGAAGAAGGCTGAGTTAATTATGAATGATCCCAGCCATCCCTTGCAGAATGTTTTTAAGTTGCTTCCTTCTACTCGCAGATATTATTTGCCTTTATGTAGGACCAACAGATTTAAAAACTATTTTATACCAGCTGCCATCCGTTTCTCACATTACAAATAATTGTATGTATATTATTAATGGAAGTCATTGTTTTTGTTTGTGTGTGTGGTGCTTGTCATTGTTTCATATGGTTTACTGCTGGCTGTGAAACAAATTGCCCTTCGGGGATAATAAATTTGACTAAGACTAAGACTAAGATTACTGATAAACTGTCAATAAAGAAAGTCACGTTTTAGAGAAGAAAAAAATCACCCACTGACTTTCAAAGCTGCTACGTAGTAACAACTTTCTACTTCGAGGACCTTGATAGAAATGTAGTGGAGTGAAAAGTACAATATATGTCTTTCAAATGTAGTGAAGTTAAAGTCATAAGTTTCCAGAAAAAATAATACTCAAGTAAAGTACAGATACTCAAAAAGTGTACTTAAAGGGATAGTTCACTTTGAAATTAAAATTTGGTATCTATCAGCTTACCCCAAGGGCATCCAAGATGTAGGTGTCTTTTTTTCTTCACATAGATCCAATTTTGATGTTTTTAGGTCAAACCGTTCTAGTCTGTCAGTCATATAATGGCAGGTATAGGTCACTGTCTCTATAAGAGGGAAAAATAACATGCACAGAGATATTCAAATTAAACAATTCCCCATCATAACTACACATTGATGGCCTAAGACACGAAACGAGCGGTTTGTGTGAGAAAACAAACAGTATTTATATCGTTTTTTACCTCTTGTACACAACCATGTCCAAGTGATCTGAGTGCGCACACACATCCGGTGTGTGACGTGTGTGTGGCGCGCGCTCTGGCTCACGCTGCATTCACACGGGGCGTCAGCGTCAACGCTTGACGGAGGGCGTGTCTGAAGCGTGCTGCTGACGCAACTTCGTGGTATTTTCTTGTTGGAAGACGCGCACTGTCATCGCTCGTGTCGTTTCTGAACTGTCTACTCTAGGATAATGATGACTTCTTTTAAGCAGACCTGCTTGCTGTCATGCATTGTATTTCTATACGAGCGCTCCATGTATCAGTTTCATTCATCTGTAGCTCGCCGTCAACGCTTGACGGAGGGCGTGTCTGAAGCGTGGTGCTTTAAAAAAATATTTGAATTGTTTGACAGTATTATTAAATACGGTTATGTATATTCCTTTTGGTACAAAATGATGGCTCTTTAATTTCGGAATGGCACAAATATTATTCATGGACTAATCCTTCGTCATAGTAAGATTCCTTTTTTTTTCCTCGCCGGTGTCATGTCTCAATAAACTGTTCCTGGATCTGTTATTTTTTACATGGTTAGGTGGAAGTGACGCAGGGTGAGGAGGGTGGAGTTGCGGCATGTGTGTTTGGCTAGTTACAGATGAATGAAACGGATACATGGAGCGCTCGTATAGAAATACAATGCATGACAGCAAGCAGGTCTGCTTAAAAGAAGTCATCATTATCCTAGAGTAGACAGTTCAGAAACGACACGAGCGATGACAGTGCGCGTCTTCCAACAAGAAAATACCACGAAGTTGCGTCAGCACCACGCTTCAGACACGCCCTCCATCAAGCGTTGACGCCGACGCCCCGTGTGAATGCAGCGTGAGCCAGAGCGTGCGCACACACACGTCACACACCGGATGTGTGTGCGCACTCAGATCACTTGGACATGGTTGTGTACAAGAGGTAAAAAACAATATAAATACTGTTTGTTTTCTCACACAAACCGCTCGTTTCGTGTCTTAGGCCATCAATGTGTAGTTACGATGGGGAATTGTTTCATTTGGATTTCTCTGTGCATGTTCTTTTTCCCTCTTATAGAGACAATGACCTATACCTGCCATTATATGACTGACAGACTAGAACGGTTTGACCTAAAAACATCAAAATTGGATCTACTGAAGAAAAAAAGACACCTACATCTTGGATGCCCTTGGGGTAAGCTGATAGATACCAAATTTTAATTTCAAAGTGAACTATCCCTTTAAGTACAATACTCAAGTAAATGTACTTAGTTACTGTCCGCCTCTGGAAAATTATTATATTCAGTAGCTTATCCTAGTTTTCTATAGGCTATTTAGTGCCAGTTTACCAGGAAGTGACGATTTTGTTCTCTATGAATCATTGGATTGAAGCGGTGTTTGTTCGCAAATGTTTTATGCTATATTCCAATTTTGCGCATAAGTTAAATTTATAAACACAATTTTTTTTTTAATAATAATTATATATATATATATATATATATATATATATACATATTAGCTTAATACTTCTTTGATTATGAATGTAGGTTACCTGAAAGTGACGTGTGGGCTTCGTTTTCATTTTCTTTTTTTTTTCTCGGCGCCGGACTGCTGATGTATTTTCACGGGTATAGTTGTCCATCAATTATGATCATCTGCATTCAGCCGCAAACATGAGGCGCAAGCGGTCGTGGGCTGCGTCTGACTTATAACGTGACGTCTGCGTCTGCGTCTGTCTTTTTTTCTTTTTTTTTTTTTTTTTGTGGGTCTGTCTTTTTCCCGGCTAACTTTTTCCCGGCTACAATATACATTATGTGCATATTAAATAAAAATATAATAATTTAGACATATTTTTTATATATTTTTTTTCATTACACTCTTTGTAAAAGTATAAAGATAACATAAAAAGTATAAAAAGTCTATAACAAATAAATAACAAATGTCTCCGAAATGAACCCTTTAGTGACGTTTGTGTTGCTTATAGGTATAATCATGTAATTTCATTTTATGAAATCCTTTTTGAATTTTTTTTACATTTGGGGGTTATTGTGTTTTTATCTTTTACATTTTTAATGTAGCCTACAGCACATCAGTGATGGCCGACCCGTCGATCGCAGTCGTCTGTTAGATCTGAGACTGTTGCTGTAAAATAATAATAAAATAATAGAAAAATACATTATGCCTGATTAATGTTCAGTTTTTCAAGCTCCTCTCTTCTTTGCTTTATTTTGCATTTAAAACATAATATTAGGATTTTTGAAGAATAAAAGAACAGCACTTATTTTATTATTAATTTATTTTTTCCTTTCTTTAAAAAAAAAAACCTTTTATTCAGCAATAGGCTTGCTGCGATAGACTGTGTTGGTGGTGATACTGGTGTTAAGCCACAACACCAGTATGTCACGCATAGATTAGGTTTCATTCACGTGATGAGAGTGAGTCGAGCTGACTGACAAGAAGAGTGGGGTGAGACAGACAAGATGATAGTGGAAGATTTAGTTTCAAAACAAAATGCAAAAGCGCATGTTTGGCAATATTTTGCATTTTGAAAAGCCTGTTGACGTTTGCCGTTTATCTAAGGTGATTTTGGAAGGGTTTTTTAAACATTTGTTTCTTATTTAATTGGTTCCACCATGTTTGCTGATTTTCAGTTTTGTATAGGCCTACCAAGACTATTTAAACTTTGTGTAAGTTATTTGTTATTTTATATTAGGCATAGCCTATATAGAATGGTGTACTTTAATTAGTTTTGTTAATAACAGTTCTATGATTTATATATAGGACAAGTGTCAGTCCTCTGTCGTGTGTGTCATGTGTTCCAGTCTCATGTTTCCTTATTTGGTTTGTTTCCTGTCCTCGTCAGATGTGATTATGGGTTAATCCTTGTCCTGCCCTGTTTGTCTAATTATCTATGATTTACCTGTGTATTTATAGTCCTGTCTGTTCAGTTTGATTTGGTCTGGTCTACTCGTTACTCCCCGGTGTTTTCTGTCCATGTCAGTCCTGCCTTGTCCTGCCTTGTCCTGCCTTGATGTCTCCATTAAAGACTATTATTTGAGTTTATGTCCTCGTCTGCGTGTCCTTGTTCCTCCCTCGTATGTGCACCGTGACACTAAGTTGAGTTCGAAGTTGTATTTTGTTGATGCTTGAATTTATGCTATTTTGAAAGTGAAAGTTAAATGTGCACATTGCTTTTAAGCTGTTTAGAAGCGAAGAAAAGTGAGGAAAAGAGGGAAAACTCAAACGAACTAACAACGAACAAGTGCTTTACGCCGAATTGCCGCTAATTTGAAAGTGAAAGTAAAATAAAAGCGGAGGAAAGCTGAAAAAGAGGGGAACCCCCCCTCCCCCCAACCACCCCCAAGGTGATACCAGTGCTACCAGTGTTATTACACGTCGATTAACCGGTGGGAAAATTTCCTCACCTTCAGAACCCTATTCAGCAATAATGTTAAATTGATAAGATTTCTATATTTTGAATAATAATTTGCCAGGATTCAATCAATCAATTAATCCTGTAAAAATATCACAGAAAAATATTAAGCAGCACAATTATTCCGAAGGTGACAATACATTGAAGGATCATGTTTATTTGTTTAATAATCAAGCAGAAGCTTATTTGTGCTTAAAATCTGTAATTAAATTACATCACTTTTGTTTGCATTTAGAGAGATATCTACCGATCAAAGATATATCCTCCAGACACCCAAACATTAATATCTGACCTCTGCAGAGTACGCATACTCAGGGGCGCAGTAAGGGGGGGAAAGTTAGGATGATTCTAAGGGCCCGACGATGGGAGGGGGCCCCCGAGGGAGAAACGTGATTTCTACCGAGGGGAACGCTAGAGCCCTGCATTTCAGCCCGACCCTGACCGGGCTTCGGGCCAATTTTCACGTCATAGTTCAGACGCGGGCCGGGCCTCGGGCCTGTTTTAGGCTTCTCCTTATGTTTATATTTTAGACATCCATCAATTAGTGATGAAAAAAATTGCCGCGGTGGAAACACCACAAGACCGTGCTGCCGCGACTGTCAAGAGCGTCTCAACGGTGTTTAGTGTCCCGCAGCAGCAGAGAGCCGTCAGCGCAGCTGAAGAGTTCTGCTTCAAATGCATGCAATAAAGCTTGCCATAAACCCCAGCAAAAGTAATTACCATGAGTGTGTCAGGGGGAAATAGTAAGGAGATATTTGAATTATTTACTAATAAACTAGTGTTTTCTGTGTCAGTGTCACAAAGATGAAGAATCAGATGAAGATCCTGACTCGCCATCTCCTCATTAGACTCGCCTTTAGAGAGAAGTGCATCTTCACTGATTATAATAAAAGAGTTTTTGTTTTCGATTTGATTTATTTCGTTAAGTAGTAATTTAAAGCTTTCTATAGATATATTTATCATGTCTGTGAGGCATGTATTCGCTGACTTTCGGTTCATTTTTGTGAAGTGCTCCTGTTCAGGATGAGACGGCACTTCATTGTTTTCTTTATTTTATAAAATTATTTTATATATTCAGGGCTCTAGACTGCGACCAAAATGCGACCATTTTTTGAGAGTGTGCGAGTAAAAATTTGATGTGGTTGCACTTGTGCTAGTGCATGGTCTGCACTTGTAGCAGGAGAAAGATTTCACTGATCAGGTGCCAGCGCTTCAGTAGAGACTGGTTTCACACCACACGCGTAAGCAGAGCAGGAGCAGTGCAGAAGCGGCGCATATGCAGAGCGAGAGCAGCGCGCCGATTGTGCTTTCACTCAGCGCGTCAGCACGAGCGCAAAGGTGCGCGCAGCGGACGGAGCACAGCGGAGGATTTGGTTTTCAAACTAAAGTAAAAGACCGCTTCTTAAACCAGAGAAAGTGAACATGTTGGTATTCTTGTAGAGAAAACATGCAAGTCCTGTCAGCGACAGACAGTTTAGTTTGACTTTTTGTTTTCATTTTGAAAAGCTTGTTATCTTTACTTCACGTTACGGTATGGAGGCTTTCCTAATTTTTTTTATATTATTATTATTTGATTCCTCAGTGTTTGCTAAACATTCTGTTATGTATTTGTCGGTATAATACAGCATGTGATGTGTCCTATGCCTCGTCTTATTCGTTTTTGTTAATAAGTGTTATGCTAGTTTGTCATTGTAAAGTACAGTTTTATTGTCGTTGTGCTTTTTAATTAAGAATAACAATGAATCCATCTTTTGTTTTAGTCTTAAAAAGTGAAAGGTGTATAGATATAAGCAAAACAGACCATTATCTTTTCTTGTAAAGCGTGACACCAAGATCATGAAAGTGAAAGCAAAAAGAGGAATTCCTGTCACAAAATTTAAATCACAAATAATACTGATGAAAAAGAACAGGTTGAATGTTGAACACTTTCGTTACCATATAACTATAAAATGATAAAACTTCACCAGCATGCATTGATTAATCAAATGTTGTATAAAAAAAATAAAAATAATTTGCGACCTGTCTGCCGCTGGCCGCTTGGTCGTTACTTTAAGAAAGAAAAAACTTATTTAACTAACAAAAAAAATGCTTCAAACGTTTTTCTAAATTAACATTTATAAAAAACCAAAACGAAATATTATCACTTTGCCATTACATACAAAACTGAACAATTTTAATAGCTGAAACAGTATAATCTGATTTGGGAGAAGGGGAAAAAAGACGGGCTCGGGAAGCAATCGCGATTTGTACCGAGGGGGATATCCCTCGGTATCCCCAGCCATAGACACCCCCCCCCCCCCCATATGCTGCCCAGGGGGCCCAGAATCCGTAGCAGCGCCCCTGCGCATACTCATTTGTTTTAAAACACAGAAGACTGAAGTAATGATGCTGACAATTCAGCATCACAGAAATAAACATAAAGAATATTAAAATAGAAAACCATTATTTTAAATTGTAATGATATTTCACAATATTAACCGGACCGCACCCTTCAATAAATAAATAAATAAAATCTTATATAAATATGATTCACTTATTTTTTGTCGTGTCCTCGTTGTTGAGAAAACATATTTCTAAGATAAAAGCTTATTTTATGATGATCAGTGAATTATGTTTACCAAACAAGCAAAGAAAAATTAAACATATAGGGGCGCGCGATATATCTCTGATTTTATCCATAACGATAATCAGACTATTTTTTTCTGAGTGTATTGTGCTGCAGGACTGCCGTGGACAGCTGACTCCTAAAGTTTTTGATATTCTTCATGTTCTGCGTGGTCAGTTCACAGCAGTGATAGAAATTAATATTTTCAAACAAAAGTTATTTTTATTTGCCCCTTTATGGGCATTTTTACTTTTATAAAGCCTTTTTTTCTAGAAGTGTGCATTAATTCTTATATTTAATCAATAAAATTAATTAGAATAATAAGACATTTGGGGCTGTTACCAAACCAATAAAAATAAGTCTAAACAAAATTAATCTTTGCAATGCACAGGAAATATAGAATCTGCGTCTGAAGAGGCATTTAGATGCATTTACACACTGTTTAATGCACACTGTAAAACCCAACAAGTAACTCAAACTGTTTGAGTAAACAAATTCCCCTTGGCTTAAACCATGTAAGTTTTAAAACTTGCAGTTAAGTAATTAAGTGATTAATTAAGTGCTGATTGAGCATTAGTGATGAACACCTGCTGTTAACAAACAGAATCACTGAAGAAAAGAGAAACACAAGAACTACTACAACTGACTTCAGACACAGCCTTAGATGAAATCAACTGAAATAAAATACATTAAATCTCTCAAAATCTGATTAAACAACCCCACAAACAGCATCACCAGCTCCACTTATTAATAACCAGACTGACTTTATTTCTGTCAGACATCTACAGAAGATCTTATTGAGAATTAACTAAGGTTTAGATGTTGATTTAGTTTCATTTGAAGTAACCATGTTAGAGATCAGTGTCTGCTTTAGTTGAGCTCTTGACCCTTGACTTTTATGATCTTGTTTTTTTCTGGTTGTTGTAACCATGTGCTCCTCGAACATATTTGTTTTAACTCAAAAGCCCAGAGAAAATGATCAGTAGTTGGTTGTTATATGTTTATAATGACAATCATCTGTTAGTGAACTGATCTCATTGAGAGTGAACATAGACTCATTGTGTGTCTAATGTCTGATTAAATAGATGTTGTATTGATTATAGTAAAAGTGATTCTAAGAGCCAGTGATTCGGTGACCGTCAGTTAATATAAAGGACTTGCCAAACAGTTCGTCCACAAACAATTTTCATCTACAGTAGAAATAAGACTCACACAGACATCAAGAATCAGCTTATGAACCTCAACAATGGTGACCATTAAAAAATAAAATAATAATCATGTTGCAATGCATGCTGGGTACTAGCATAGTACAAAACTCATCCATGGCTCCCAGCATGCATTGCTGCATGATTTCTTTTTATTTTTTTTTTATTTTTTTAATGGTCACCATTGTTGAGGTTCATAAGCTGATTCTTGATGTGCTACCATAGATAAAAAAAAACTGTAGACAAACTGTTTGGAAAGTCCTTTATATTAACTGTCTGTCACAGAATCACTTTTACTGTAATCAACACAACATCCATTTAATCAGCGATTAGACACACAATGAGTCTATGTTCACTCTCAATGAGATCAATTCCCTAACAGATGATTGTCATTATAAATACATGACAACACCAACTACTGATCATTTTATCTGGGCTTTTGAGTTACAACAAATATGTTCGAGGAACACATGATTACAACATCCAGAAAAAAACAAGATCATAGAAGTCAAGGGTCAAGAGCTCAACTAAAGCAGACACTGATCTCTAACATGGTTACTTCAAATGAAACTAAATCAACATCTAAACCTTAGTTAATTCTCAATAAGATCTTCTGTAGATGTCTGACAGAAATAAAGTCAGTCTGGTTATTAATAAGTGGAGCTGGTGATGCTGTTTGTGGGGTTGTTTAATCAGATCTTGAGAGATTTAATGTCTTTTATTTCAGTTGATTTCATCTAAGGCTGTGTCTGAAGTCAGTTGTTGTTCTTGTTTCTTTTTCTTCAGTGATTCTGTTTGTTAACAGCAGGTGTTCATCACTAATGCACAATTATCACTCAATTAATCACTTAATTACTTAACTGCAAGTTTTATCTTATTTTAGCAAACTCAACTGAAATAAGTTCAGAGCACTCATAACTGTTAGTTTTAAAAACTTAAATATTTAAGGCAATCAGTTTCCTCAAACGGTTTGAGTTATCCTAACTTGTTGGGTTTTACAGTGTATACGTGACGGCTTGTGAAAGTAAACATTTGTAGTTCTGTTTTAGTTAATTTTAATAAAGTGATAAAGACTAGAGTAAAAGCCTGCCATACTTTTTTATCGATATATTAAAAATAATTTTAACATCGACAAAACAGGTAAAATTAAAGGTCTACTGAAGTGCCTTGAAATGCACAGCATTATGTTGTGTGTGTTAAACGTATAGCCAAATCATTTTTACAAATACATGCCGCAAAATAAAAATATATAAAATAACATGAAAATATCCCTTACGAAAATTAACCGTGGTTACAACCAAAAAACATGGTAACTATAGGTAAACCATGGTTAAAAAAAATAAATAAAAAAAATAAACATGTTTTCCTACACTAACCATAGTTTAACCATGGTATTTGTAGTAAACTGAGGTTATAGGCTACAACTGGTAATAAAAACGCCCCAAAAAACACGGTTAGCCTACTATAGCCTACTATTACTATAGAAATACCATTGTTAATTTTCGTAAGGGATTGTGCATAATATGAAATTTTTTTTTTTATAGATTATGACATTTAAATCACAAAATATCAGGGAGTGACATTTATTCGATGTCATCTGTAAAGCCCCATCAGAACTGGGTTGCAGGATGGCATTAGTCAGTAGTCAAGCCTATCTGGAGTGCAAATAAATATAATTAATAAGCTTGATATGTTTCATACGTTGTATATCCATAACAACTGCTATCGGAGTTCTGATATCGTGTGCTACCCGCTCAGATTGTGATACCTCCGTCTGTTTATTCGGCAGTATATATATCTTCAGATCGAGTGTTTTTTTTTTACATATTAGAGGTACAGAATGCCACACAGCAACTTTTCGGCATTGCGCCAAGCAAAAATGAATCGAAATCATAACAAAAAGTAAAGATCAAGCACCTAACACGGTCACCATGCATTAATTCGAATGGTTTGTTTTCCCCCACGGACTCAATGGATATGACGTTTTTGTGGGAGTTCCCAGCAATGCCGACCAAGTCAATGGATGTCGCCTCTTTAAGAAAAGGGGAAATGATATTTGGACTACTTCCTGTGTGTAAAGGTCACTGCAGGTGCTGGTTGATCTGAGGGGTGCATGGGGAGTACATTCTTTCTTTTTAATTTTCTTAAAGTTAGCTAAATTTCTGACAATTTCATGTGTCGCACTTTATTAGTGTCTGTGGTGTTATGTTGATAGCTTGCAGATCTGACATATTGTAATCCAAATTTTGATAAATACATACTTAGTAATATATTAATATTTCCAAAATGTCCCCTGATCTTTAAATCAACATGATGGCATCCTCCATTTTAGAAAAGTCTGGATTTAGGCTGATTTGTCTGTGGTGTTACTGTCTTTCCTCGTAACAACACAGACTCTATAGTAACTTGCAATATAAAGTCTGTGGTGTTCAAAATGTATATGAAATGTCTTTCCTTAAGAGCCATTTAATCTTATGATTTAATGTGTTTAGACTGTAAAGTGGATTTAATCTTTTAGAATAAAGACTATAAAGGTACCACAGACCATTTTTCCTGTCTTTTTTGATGTATATCCAAATTTTTAAAAAAAATAAACTATTCTCCTTTGGCAGAAAAAGGGGCCAAGATGAACAATTAAACATTTCTTTTAAAAACTGAAATTTAAATGACTTTAACGTGACCTCATCAGTCAACCCTGTGAAACTGCTGCTGATCACTACCAAGTGAGTCGGGTTCACATTCTGTATTGCACGATATGCTTTATAGACACAACTATCAATACACAGGCAGAAGTCGCAAGGCATTCTGGGTAATTGGCAGCACAACAATAGTGATGGGCAGATGAAGCCTCATGAAGCTTTAAGCTTTTCAGCCAAGTGGTTCACAAAAGGGTTAATTTCTGGAGGCTTCATTTGCTCACAATACTACCTGGTGGCCAAATATTGTAAAACAAGCAGATATATTACAGACAGAGGTGGATAGTACAGGGGTCAGAAAGTAAAAGTCCTGCCATATGTTAAATTCCACCCATGAACTCAGCTGCTGATTTCACCAGAGGAGGAACCAAGTCATTCCTTTCAAGTCACACTTGAGTCTCGAGTCTCGAGTTCATGGGTGGAATAAACATATGGCAGGACTTTTACTTTCTGACCCTGGACTTTACACCTCTGTCTTTAATATATCTGCTTGTATACATTCTTTGGCCACCAGGTGGTATTGTGAGCAAATGAAGCCTCCAGAAATTAACCCTTTTGTGAACCACTTGGCTGAAAAACTTAATGAGGCTTCATGAAGCTTAATCTGGCCATCACTACACAACAAAAAAACAAAGTAAAAGCTTAATTGTAATCTTTGTGAGACTCTAAAACAATGACCAGGGGTGCGTTTCTCAAAAGCATCATAAGGTAAGTGGCAATGGGCTACGATCTACTTAGGCTTATGAAGCTTTTGGGAAATGCAGCCCAGATCAGTGAAAGAACGACAGAGAGCATTTTAAGTTTGGGAAAAAAATAATAATATTCAACCACATCATGCAATATTCAGACAGTTTCAAAGTGATTTTTTTTTTTGTTTTTGTTTTTTATCTCATTATAGCCTCTCAATGACAAGTAACAAATATAAGTTAAAAATCACCCCCACCTTTTATTTATTTGTTTATCATATTTACTCTCAAGCTATTTGTCACAAAGGGCAAAACCATACAAAGCCACAAAACTAAAAGTTCTTACAGAATTTGCACACCTTTAGTCTATTTCCGTTTTCACCTTCACCTCCACTGATTTATATTCTTCTCTTTCATCTTCATTTGCAGATTCATCATCTGGCAAACTTTTAATGAATTTCTCAGCTTCATCAAGTGAAGAGAAGTTTTCCCCATTTGAAAGGTCTACTTTTCGATCCAGTTCACAGCAACTCAGGCTTGCCTTCAGTTTCTTTCAGGAAAGGTCAGGACGTCTTTGGTGTGAAAGACAAGGCTAACATGATCCCACACATACCACTCATGTGAATACATGCGTTCTGTCACTGCTGTGTTTTCACAGATTACCAGTTGGAAGTTGTGAGTTTCACAAATGGCTTGGGCTTTCCAGATGATTTGATGTCCATCATAAGCAACCCATGGGCTGGACTTGAGCAGTGGAAAACTGACTGAACTCCCCATTAAACTGAGGGCTATGAACAAGAACAACATACTCAATCTCCTGACTGAAAAGTTTGGTCCCATAGATCCGGAGAACTGGTTCTTTACCCTCACATTTCTGCTTCTTGTAGGCTTCCATCAGTTCAGTCAGAGGAAACGTGAAGCGGAAGTTGCCGTAGCGGGAGAATTCGTTCAGGAACAAGGGTGATGTGGTGAATTCACTCAGGAATGATGGATGAGCTGTTTTTTCTTCTTTGGTCATGTCTGGGAACAATTTCTCGAGGTAACGCTCCTCAGCTGCTCTTATATCTGCTTCATTAATCTTTAGGCTCCACCATGAAAATGAATCTGTATCAAGACCCTTGAATCCCTCTGACTCCCAGATCTTCTCAAGGCTTGTCTTGTTAGTGACGTGAGCCACTTCTGTGATGTGAAACTCAACGGGAGAAGGATACTCAGGGATGTCTTTCAAAAGATATGTTTTATACATATGTCGATTTTTTATATCATCTTTTTTTTCCAGATCCTTTATTGCAATGTGTTCTCCTTTACAGACGAATGGTATTGCTTTTCGAGCATTTTTTTGGGGGTTGAAGTTTGCCTGGGAAGACAAAGTACAGTTAGATGTGGTATGTTTTGTTTTAGTCATATTCACATATACAGTGAAATGAAATGACAGTTTACTTCTAACTTCACAAATACACACATCCTGTATGGAAAACAAACACTGTAGTACAGGAGACACAAAGTAAAGCACATTTAAGTAGAATTATAGCGATAGTATCAGCAATAATGGTGATTGTCAAGCAATCAAGTAATGAATTATGTAATAAAGTGTCATGCAGAGTGGACTTGAGACTGTCATACAGTACATTAAACACAATGGTTAATCATTTACAAACATTACATCCATTTTTGTATGTTTGATATTTCTAAGTAAAATGTTAAGGTGAATTATGTAAATATAAATGAGGTCTAAACAAGCTGCAAACTGTAATTTGTGTACAGAGCATGTACAAAATAGTACAAACCATGTTTTGAAATATTTTGTTGTAAACTGTTGTTAAATGAACATAAGCAATTTTCATATTCACATTTTATCAAAAAGCTGCACTACTATTAAAGATGACAGCTAGGTGCATTAAAAGCAATATATTCAGCACATCTTGGGTCTCATATATAATCTTGATTTTTTTGTTCATCAGGAGTTTGATGTTGAATGTAAAAATTTGCCTACTTACTGCCATTGTTCGATGTTTATGTTCTCGAGAAAAGTGTGATGTTCTTCTGCTGTGTCTTGTGACGACTGTGAGATCTTTCCTCTGCTGGTTTTTAAAGGCTTTCCCTCTGATGACGCCACGCCTGTGAGGACTGTTTCTTTACAAACGAAACTTCTCTTCCCTAACTTATTTTACGTAATCACACAGGAAACATTTTTAAGTTACATTCATAGCTCAAAACAAATATATATTAAACTGATAACTGATAAAGAGTAAATGAAGCAGCATAATGTATCACAAAACAAGCTTTACAAATTTTAGGCAACAGACTAAAATTTGTACAAACACAGCCAAAGAGAATCAGCTCATCTTAATCTGACTGCTTTTTTTTGTACACACATGTGAAAGGATATTTAGGCAGATTCTCTAAAACTTACAGTCTGTACATGTCATTTCTTAGAAATGTGTGTCCTCTGTGAGTCATTATGTGGCCGTGAGTCATTCCCTTTATCTTCAGCCGCCTTCTGATCTTAATTATGCTGGATTGCGGATGGAAAATATTTGAGCAAACGGACAATACAGTCTTACATCCCACATAGCAAACGGACTTGGCCCAAATGTGGCCTCAAGCTGGCACTGCTGGCCTCCTGTCAGCAATGGCATGTACCCATTCAGCCAGAGCTGGGCCATGTATGGCAATGATGGCACGGCGTGGATCACGGCAAACAATATGAGGGCCGATTGTTGGTGGGAGGAGTGTGGCCCAGATCAGTCCGGTGATCATGTGGGCCAGATCAGGTAGTGACCTAACAGCATATTATGAGACCCATGAAAAACAAGATAAATAAATTATGATAAAATGATCACGTAAATTTGAATTAAGTATAGTATTGTTTAAATTGAATCTTTGAAATAGCAAGTCAAAACAGCAACATAGTGTTGGCCCAGGGCCAACACTGCTTGCTGTCAACATTATCATTTCAAAATAAAGCAAATCAGTAAATCAGTCAACTGCATTAAACTGCACTTAATTGTAATTTGATTATATATTATTATTCTCAGTACAAATAATCTTAGAATATTTACATAAAGAGAGAGGTAGAGATCACTTAATCATTATCATGTAATATGTATTTGGTTTACCATGGGGCACATCATTTTATTAATATGCTGTCATGCGCAAGCATTAAATAAAATTATCATAAAATTATATTTTTTTTATTCAAATCCTCAGTATCTATGTGATGATTTGTGTGAGGAACAGATCCAAATTCAAACCATTCATCGGCAATATGTATCTCTTTTCTCTGTAGCTAGTAACAGTTTAAAAATGTGCCGTTAAGCAGTTTTACAACAAGTTTTACGGCAGCGATATCAAACACTCATTGGCTCTCGCCGGTTTCGTCATTGATTGTGACATGCCGTGTTTCTGGTGATGCGTGTTTTGAATAAGAAACAGCACGCGTTCACGGAGTTGATCGGGATAGTATTTTCAGCGTTTAACAACTTAAATTATGCCCTGCTCCTCACACTAAACTATTATGTTCCGCCAGAGTGGACCGCGACTGCAACGCATCGTCATTTGGACTACTGTGGTACTGCTCTTTGACATTTCTGCAATAAATTCTTGTGATTACACGTGTCTGGCTGTTACATTTCTCTTATAGACTGTATACTTTATACACTCACTCTATTTTGGTTGATTTGTTCTTCAAAACATTTTCAATGCAATACTTTTTTTTGCACAGTTACATGACCTGTGAATTTTAAGGCTGATTTTATATTCAGTTTAATGTACTTTATTGGCATAATTTGTGTGTACATTACCAAAACATTTCACAAAATGAATAATGGTGATTAAAGTAAATGCAATAATATCAAATATAAGATTCTGTATTGGGTCTGGGCTATATAAGGCTCAGGTGTGGCTCAGATTTGGGGATTCTCGTTTACTTAAGGCTGAGAATTGGTACCAATAATAAAACATGTTTTGGCCCAGTTCAGGGCCTGTTAAGGGTGAATACTGGCTGAGATTCGGGCTGGTTATGGCCCACGTGTGGCTCTTTAATCCAGTTCTGGGCCACTTCAGGGCCGTCAATCTTTGCGGTACTTGTGCCGAGGGAAAAGTGATAGTCTGGCCCGGAGCTGGGCCAGAAAACATTTGCTATGTGGGCAGTCACTCTCTCTACATTAGATTGTGAATGAAACACGACTAAACACCATCGACATCTTTAACACTTGTCTTCACACTTTTTTAGCTCATTTGTCTTATCGTTAATGAAAAATTTATTATTTTTGCAAAAATGTGGGTCTAAATATATTGAGGTCACATGACTAGCTGAAAACTGTCAAAGTTTATCAATATATTCTGTTATTAGTCACTTTCCTGTGTGGAATGAACTAATAATGGCTGTCTGTCAATTACACATTTTAAACAGTGGTGGCAAGTATTTGAAATCTAATGATCAGAACAACAATAAAAAAATACTGCATCTTCAGTAAATCTGACAAACGCAGTCTTGTTTTCTTTTCTGTTATTTTAGTATGATATTTCAACGTGATCTCATGATAATTCGTATGTATTTTACGTAAAATGTGGTTCTATAAAACGTACATTTACTTACGTTTTTACAGGCACTAAAACGTACAATACTGATATATTTTCAGCATCTAAATGTATAAATACTTACGTATTTTCTGCATTTAAACGTTGAAAACTGACGTATTACTACATCTAAAAATTAATCCTTATGAATATTGAAATTGCGGCATTAATTTTATTATTAGTTGTCATATCAATTACCTTGTTTTCAGTTGTTTACCCGTTTACCTAATATGAAATGATAACATTTCGTTCTGTTCTGTGTGATTTCTTCCAGCTCGTTTCCAAGAATATGCCTACATAATGTTAAACAAGACTTCACTTTAAACTCTCAAAATAAATAACATTTCTGCAATCGTTTAACCTTTATTTGTCATGTAATGTTTACTTTGTTTGCCATGGGCCACAAAAAGCGTTTTCTCGGACATGCTGTGACTGACAATAGAACTATATAAAACACCAAAACCGCAACATAATTACGAAATGAAACAGTTTTATTTATGCGCTGTAATCCAGATCTTCAGAATCCATAAGACTGCGAGGAACAGACCCAAATCCAAGCCTTTATTCGGCGATCTTCATCTCCATCCTGAGCAGCAAGTTCAGCGACTATAAACAGTAAAGCCCGCGCTGACTGACGCGTCCGTTACGAATTCAAATGTTGCCGCTTCAAACGACAGGTTTTACGGCATGATAATCGAACGCTCATTGGCTCTCGCCTGAATTCGTCACAGATTGCGACATGCCGTGTTTCTGGTGAGGTGTGTGTTTGAAAGATGCAAGCATGCGCGCGCCTTCAGGAGACGAGTTCACTGAGAGCGAGAGGATCAGGAAAATAATCTGGATAATATTTTCAGCGATTAATAACATAAATTCTGCTCTGCACCTCACACAAACCTACTGTATTCCGCCAGAGAGGACTGCGGCTGCAACGCATCGTCATTTGGATTACTTTTGGTAGTGCTTTTGAAATTTTTGCAATAAATAAATGATTGTAATTGCATTTATCTGTCTGTCATGTTTTTCTTATACTGTACAGAAATAGCTATGTTTAGGTTTAGAGGTAGGAGTGGGATTAGCGACTATAAAAACATTTTTAATGCTATTATTCTTACTAAAATTGTTATTTTGCTGCATGCTTCGGTCAGTTGCGTTTTATATTCGCTATAAAATGGGTAGGTTTAGGTTTGGGGGTAGGTTAAGGGGTCTAAAATCTAAATTGCTTATTAATAAAATGATAAAAATGCATATTCGCTATAAAATGGGTAGGTTTAGGTTTGGGGGTAGGTTAAGGGGTCTAAAAGTCTAAATCGCTTATTGATAAAATTATAAAAATGCATTGATACGAATATCTTAATGATATAAAAGATACGTAAATATTTTTATGTTTTTTAGCTAAAAATACATATCGATTTGTACATTTTAAATGTTGAAATATGTCTAAATTGTACGTTTTAGCATCAATAAATAAGTACATAAATGTATGTTTTGTGCTTGTAAATGTTACGTATTAATACCTATGTATGAACATGAGACCAGGCTGGATATTTAGCATATTTGCTTTGTTCAGTGTATTTTGTATTTTAGCATGGTTCAGTTTTGTAAAATGCCCTTTCTTTTCTTTCATACATTTACAACTTTCCACTATGTTTTCTGTAAGCATTGTAAGGGAAACAGGTCAATTTATCTCAAAGGAAATCATTTATGATTTTAAAGGGAATTTGAACAGCATCACTGTTTTATGGCTGATCACTGAGATTCACTGAATGAGCCGTACAACATAAACTCTGCTCTGGATATTAAAATCCAAAATATAGTGAAAACACTATTAAATAGCACAGTAACAAGATCGGCAGTTTAAGACATTAACTTGTAAGCACAAAACACAAGATACTTCTCTTTTCAATATACAGGTGCATCTCAATAAATTAGAATGTCGTGGAAAAGTTCATTTATTTCAGTAATTCAACTCAAAATGTGAAACTCGTGTATTAAATAAATTCAATGCACACAGACTGAAGTAATTTAAGTCTTTGGTTCTTTTAATTGTGATGCTTTTGGCTCACATTTAACACCTTCATGTGACTTAAAAGTAACTTAAAAGCAGAAAGTGTAAGCTCATCTGCTTCCTCAAGCTTTTAACGGAGTTATGTGCAAATGCACAAATGTTTGATGTGAAGCAATATTGCAATTGTTTAAAAGCAAACCACTTTCAGTTATTAAAAGGGTCAAGAGCCCAACTAAAGCAAACACTGCTCTCCATGATGGTGGCATCATTTTAACCAATAAAACATCAACATCTGATCCTCTGTAATTCTCAATAACAGCAGGTGTTCATCACTAATGCACAATCATCATTTAATTAGTCACTTAATTATCTCATTAACTTTAACTCTTTGAGGACTTGGGATTTGACTTGAGACTCGTTTGCAGTGGTGGTCAGTAACGAAGTAAAAGTAATTTGTTACTGTACTTAAGTAAATTTTTCAAGTATCTGTACTTTACTGGAGTAGTTTTATTTTGAGTAACTTTTACTTTTACTTCACTACATTCCAAAGCATAAGATCGTACTTTTTACTTCACTACATTTCATAAAACATATCGTTACTCCTTATAATACATCACGTGCTCCGAGACGCAGAAGCGGTGTATGATTCATGAACAAACTGATTCTTTTCAATGAACCTGTTAAATCGGTTCGCAAATCGCAACAAACGATTCATTCAGGAATTGGAATGATCCGATTGCAGCTGTTCTCGAGTCGACAACTCACTGATTCAAATGATCCGTTTAGAGCGAGTCTTCAGTGAACTGAACTCACAAGTAAAGAACCGGGCGAACATGCGCAACTGATGCTGCGAAAATTAAGTTACTAATGTCGAATTTTAGGATTAATTATTGTAACTGAAAATCATATTTAGGTCAAAACTGTCAGTTGTTTGTGAACTAAATCTGCTGTAAAGGGTGATCTATTTAAGCCCTCTGAAATGCTTGAATGCAGACAGATCAATGTCAGTGTCTCTATGTTTTAGGTAAAAAAACGAAACATTAAAATAACACAAATTAAATAAAATAACTCATGCACGTTCATATTCCCCGCTGCTGTAACGTTAGCAGTTTTATTAAAAAATATTTGCCCTATGTGATGTCTGTTTTTATATTGTTTATCAACAGTATAATTTTTTATATTGTTTAGATCATCTAGCCCAGTAGACAGATGTGAATGTTTATTCATAACCATACTGAACATAAGTAAATACTGTTAGCTGATACTGTCTAGCTAACAAGCTTGCTGGTGCTAAGTTGAGGAAATGTTTAGATATAAAGTCCAAATATTTTTATTCAACCAACTAGATAGATTCCAAAGAAATAGTAAAAAGAAAGCATGTGATGTTCAGAACATGGTAACTAGTAATTATCAAAGTGGGAAGTGATGCCCTCTGGGGGCATTTGGACAGGGGTGTTTTTACACCACAGACAAGGTTTGAGAAGAAAAACATCATTATGAAAATATAATTATATTTTCCTTAAAATGTTCTTCCTAACTTCAGGCCAAATTCTCATGTCATATATAATTGACAATAAGTTTTAAAACACTTTTTTTCTTATTGGTGAAAAATAGATGATCAAATCTGTTTTCTCTCAGGTACATCACAGTGTAAGCTTCACAGTGAACATTACAAAAACATATATATCTTGACTCCATATAGTGGTTATTTTGGGAAAATCCCAGGTATTTTGGGCAGTAGGATTATACAAATATGTGCTAATATAAAATTAACGTAAATAGTCTATATAAAATTGGAAAATAAATCTATCTATCAGTACTTTTTTACTTAAGTACATAAAAAATCTAGTACTTTTGTACTTTCACTTGAGTAAAATTGAAAAAGCAGTCCTTTTACTTTTACTGGAGTAATATTTTATTATACGTATCTGTACTTTTACTCAAGTACTTGATCTGTGTACTTTGTCCACCACTGCTCGTTTGCGACTTGAAAGAAATGACTTGGTTCCACCTCTGGTGAAATCAGCAGCTGAGTTCATGGGTGGAATAAACATATGGCAGGATTTTTACTCTTTCTGACCCCTGGACTATCCACCTCTGTCTTTAATATATCTGCTTGTTTTACACTCTTTGGCCACCAGGTGGTATTGTGAGCAAATTAAGCCTCCAGAAATTAACCCTTTTGTGAACCACTTGGCTGAAAAGCTTAAAGCTTCATGAAGCCTCATTTCACCATCACTACCTGTGAGATCATGGTGAGATCCAATTGTTGACTGGGTATAACAATGGCTTCCAGGTGCTTCCAGAATCAAATTTAAGGTTTTTATTCTGACTTTCAAGACATCAATTGGAATCACATCCTCTTACTTCAATTCACTACTACTACTGGACGCTTCCTCCAACTAGCTACAATCGCTGAATAAGTGCCACCTTGTTGTTCTTTCGCAATAAGGCATAAATTAATTTTCCGGACCTCTTGCCCTTTTGCTTCCAGACCTCTCTGTTCATCTCTGCTGGAATGAGCCAAACTCCAGTTTTGCTGAAAACGCACGTCTTTCACAAACACTCAACCACTCCACAACCCTCAAAATCAATGTTCTTATACAATTACATAAAAAAAAAAAATCTTCTTTCTCCTTTCAGCATTTTTCTTTTGTTCTAGCATGTTTTCTGATCTATCATTCTAATATTTTTAATAATTTCTAATAAGCATGAGTCTATGCTTTATTTAATTTTTTAATTTTAATTTTTTGTAATAATTTGTATACTTAACCTTATTTTGGGGACAATTTTTTACCCAGAAGTGAGTTAAACCTAAAAATAAAATAAAAACATTTGGGGGGGCTTTTTTTTTTGTTGGTAAAAATACAAAAAGTTTTCTTAGGATTATGTTATATTATTTATGTAAAACCAACAGAAGTCTATGGACTGTCCTCCTTTAGAGAGTAAATGTGTGGTGTTATATATTTAGTAAAT